>OX155965.1:28922710-29172710 GCA_944548615.1 Micropterix aruncella
GATTGTTTGGCGTTATAAATATGATAAAACGAATTCACTGCGAGTTTGCAGAATCCGGCGTTTCAGCGATGTTGCAACCACCGTTGTCCAGGTAGACTTGATAGTCTATCCTGGACAACGGCGGTTGCATCATTGCTGAAACTTTGGGTCCTACAAACACCACGCGGTAAATTTGTTTTTAACCTAACTTACCCAATAGTGACAATTAAAAAAATACGGGTTCGTAAAGATAAGTTGTTTTGGTAAGTTTTACGATTTACCCTCTCGTCTGCACTGAGAAAAATATAACGATGTAATACAAGGAAATACGTATATTCCAACTAGGATTACGTATATAACTCAGACTGTGGTCCATACGTATGAATTAACATGAGGCGTAAAGGCGTTGCCGTGACGGTAATGTTAAAACATAATGTTATTTCATAAAATCGCGTCCTTGAGATCTCGCTTTTTTTTTTGGTAGTAGTCTTTATTCATAAAAAAAAGATACAAATTACATGTCACAGTTCCCCACTAAGGCTAGTGCCTTTTCAGTGGGTAACTAACAATAATGTGTTTATATTTGACTTATATTATCTATTACCTATTATACTTTTATTAACTATTTCTAACATGACAGAATGTAATAGGATACGTTCGGATATAGTCGGACACATGAATCATGTTGAAACTTCATTGTATTATTTCCGTATTAACCGTACAGAAAATGTTGTTACAGTACATATAATCGAGTAATGGAGTTTCAACAAAATTCCTTGTAATTCAACAACATTACTGTGATGATAAAGTAAGTATCAACCCAATATTTTTTTTAGTGTAGTGCTTACCAATAACACTAATAGCCAAGAGGCAGCGACCAAAAATGCAAGAGTTCTGTAAAAGCTGATACTTTCAAATCAAACAGTATTTTGGCATAGAATGCTGGGGTAGAGTCAGCAGGTAGCGCTGGCATACTAGGAAAGCTATTATTTTAATTATTACCCCCAAAGTATTTTAGAAAACTTAAAATTCATCAGTAGACAGTGGATGCAATACAGAACTCGAAACAAATAGTCAGATTGCTTAACAATAGAATGCGTGGCGTCAGCATTACTCCATACATGTCCATTATATTGCGCGGCAGATTAGATCGATGCGTAATAGTTACCGACAAATACGTACCGGCGTATTTGCAACTACTTCATTTTTGTGACATGTATGGAGTAATGCTGACGCCACGCTGTCTATCTTTAAGCAGTATGACCATTGACTTCGAGTTCTGTGTTGCAGCCACTGTCTACTGATGAATTTTCAGCTTTTCAGAAACTCTTTGGGAGTATTAATTTAAATTACAATTTTCGTAGTAGGTACGCCAGAGCCAGGTGTTCCGAAATCTGGCCTACTGACTCTACTCCGGTATTCTTTAGTTAAAATACTGTCTGATCTGAAAGTATCATATTTTACAAAACTGGAATATTTTTGTCGCTGGCTCCGCAACTATATCCTTCTATATTGTCAACTTGACCCAGTCCGACGGATTGAAGTATTACAGAAATAGGTCACGAGTCAAGTAAATTAATATTTAATGACATTGAAAGCTCTCTACGTTATTTTAGTTTGCGAATTACGCTGACTGAGTTACGGTTCATCTCTAGTGGCCATTACTGTGATACGAGGTAACGTTTGTCTCTTGTTATTTCTAACTTTATCAACCTCTTCTACAATCGATAATAACATTTCGTTTCTCTCCGTGTTCATTCAATTCTCCGTTCGACAGATCTAAATTATTCAGGGCGCGGAAGGAGCGAGAACTTTGCTCATTTCGACGTGGAAATAAGTTAGAGTGTTGGGTTAAGTTGTGTCGAGACTTGTGGGTGGGTTTTGTGTGTGCGGTTGGGAATGCATGGCGAATTTATGTCAATATTTGCATTTGCGCGAAACAACAAAGGCGCGAAATGTATTAAATTATGCTCAGTCACGGGCGGTGCGAACGGAGCGGATGATTTGTGTTCATGACACGTAGCGCAGAGTTATTACGCCATTCTTTCTGTTGTTTCGCGAGAGGGATTAAGCGGCCGTCCTGCTCGCTTGCTTGCTTGCCTGCACACGCGGTTGACGGATCTATTGTGAACAAGTCTTACATACTAACTCTCACGTCCAACTAAAAAGATTAAAAACCTTCGCTCTGTGGGCGATGCAATGGATTTAATCGAACTGTCTAGAGCAGAGGTAACGAAACATTTTTGTACCTTAGACCACTTTTTCTGTTTTCCCCTGCCTGCTTGGATTTTCCTAAACTTACTATCTTTATATGTGTTTTTGACAGCTCGCAGTGTTCTTATCACCTACATAGGGTTTTTTTTTGGTAATGTGGATAGTTTTAAAAAATAAAAACATTTACATATTTTAGTTGTTGATTTATAAGCGTCCACGGCCTTCAAGTAAAAAGCATTTGAGAAAGCCGCACATGTCTGCAAATGTAGCACTGTCTCGCTTGCTCATTCATGTAATACGTCTATCCTACTTGCTCGCACGGATACCCATTGAAGCGCATTTCTTTTTCGTATATCTCACACGTACATCCCCTCGTTAATAATGTGCGCTAGACTCCACAATTGACTAGTGGTGCAATTTGAGTTGACTGTTGATTTCCTTCCATGCGAGTGACGGATCGCCTAAATGTTTATAATGCCTAGATTGGGTCCGATAACGTGGACCCCCATTTACATCACGATTTTTTTCCGCTGACATGGAACCATTGCAATTCGAAATCTACCCCTGGGGCTGCATAGAGACCACTTTGGATTGAATCAGTGGTATGGAGAATGATGGATAAAATACATATACAAGATGAATTTTAAGTTACCGGTATCCTTGAAGAGGGTGTATTACGAGCAAATAAGCAACTTTATTTATTTTTGTTTATTTACAATTTACCAATTTCATGTATGTATAACAATTTTGTTTTTGTTTAGTTTTTAATTTTATATATTGAAAAAAGGTGTTAAGAAGTGTTGAAGCACAAGTTGGGGCAAAATATCGCTAATAAACAATATTAGCGATATTTTACCTGCTGCTAGATGGCGCATCCTGCTCAAGGCTATTTTTCATAAAATTAAATTTAGAATTATTTAACGTTTGAAATGTTTTTCCTACAATTTTTAATAAAAGTTGCGTTATTTGCTAGTACTGATTCACTTACTTAAAAGATGCCGGTAACTTAAAATCCATCATAAATAATCAAATATCAGTGATGTAAATATTTTTAATTATAAATAGAATAAAATGACGTTACCGCGCGAATTCTGTAGCACCTCACGTTTGTAGCACGTAACGGGTAAAGCTTGTAAAATGTAAATTGCTTTATCACTAAACTTCACTAGATTTACCAGCTATTTAAATATACCTACCTATTTTAACCAAAACCAGTCAGAATGACTGGTGTATAAGATGTATAATGCTTATTAAGGCTTCCGGTCTTTATTCACTCTAAAGAAATACAAAAAAATTAACAATATTAATTGTAATAGATAAATGAATTTATATACATTGTCAAATAACAAAGTTTGTCGGACACAATATTTTTATATGTAGATTTTGCTGTATATACGCTTTCCGCGTTCACTTTTTTTTCATGGCTTGCAAATATTTGTAGTCTCATTGTTATTGTAATATCCTATTTGATACCATTTGCGTACAGGAACCGTGCCACTTGTGGTTGGTATATCAGCTTCGCGTGGTTTTCGCCTTGAAGTCTGATATTCTGAAGGAAGTTCTTCTGCTAATCGAAACTTTCTGTGTGATATTTTCTTATGTTGTATTTTTGTACAATATCCAGAAATTTATTCTTCAACTTCAAGTGGCCATCTACTAGAATCTGATTTCACGGTATATTTTCGTGCCATTTGATCAGTGACATCGACGCCAAATTTAGTTTTATTATCAAACGATACAGTTTCAGGTGATTTTCTTAGCATTTTTATCAATTTCGACGCGTTTATGTTTGTACTTAATCTGAACTGCTAATCTACCAGCGACACCTCCTTCTTCAATCCTTTTCCAAATAGTTCCGTTTGAAACAATTTCAGTTTGCTGATTTGGTACGTTACTTCCACCTTCGTCTTCAGAACTGGAAGGAAATCGCATACATCGTCTCGTACGTTTGTTTGGAATATTTTCGCAATCACTGTCGCTTGACTGATCTATATTGTCTTTATCAGGAATTTCCTCATCACTACTCTCGATAATAGCACTGATAACGGAACGAACGAAAGACGCATGGCCGTTATATTTACTGCATCGGCCTCATGATTTTCCCAAAATCATATTTCTGTGCCGATAAAATATTGCAGTACGCATAAATTGTTATAGCTGCCCCAATGTCATTTCCTCACAGAATGTCTTCATAGAAACATGCACCAGTCATTTTGACTGGTACTTGTATAAGTGTCAATAACAAAAAATATATATGTTACGAATATATATAAAGAACCATTAAGTTCATAAAATATATTCTTTACTTATAGCTACAAAAGTCATAACATGAAATCGAAGACTATCGCGGTTGTTTGACATTATAAATATGATAGAAAACGAATTTACAGCAGAGACCGATTTTTTTATAGCATTCATTTATAATAGCAACTTCCAAGACATGGCTGATGTACCCTGGGTTGGCTCCCGAAGAGGAAACTCCTCATAGGTCAACAGCAGAGACCCAAAATTTTGTGTAATCATCCCCTTCCAAGTTTCACTATGACATGGCTGATGTATCCTGGGTTGGCTCCCGATGAGGGAACTCCTTAACGGTCAACAGCAGACACCAAATTCAAAAAGTCGAAAAAGTCAAAAAAGTCGAAGTCGAAATCGATTTCGATTTTCGAGGGTTAAAGGGTGGCACTAGGTTGGGAATAGGGGGGTTGTGGTAGGATTTATGATATTTATATTCAGATGAATTAAGATCCTGGCTACTTGACAGGAAAGTCTTGGGGTGACACAAGCGATTTTTTTTGTTAGTCACAAAAGGGTTAACCCAGCCAAATTGAAATATCGCTTCATTTAAAATAATTATCAGTCCGCCAACGCGGTGCCGCTAGAGTGCGCTCCCATGCAGCGTTAGTAAACACAGTGATAAATTATGGAGGGAGACGAGACAGCTTACGATTTGTCACGATGCAACGCTAACAAGGCGCAACAATAATGATCCATTTGCAAGCGACAGAATTACCTATCCAGACGTAGAAACTGCAGCGGGATATCTGCCATTTTCATTATTTACGCCGCCGTTTGCGACGCCGCCGCAGTGATTACATGCATTTGTACAGCTAACACAATGTTTGTCCATGAAAGCAAATGCGAATAGCATCAGGTAATCGGGTTAATTTAACTCTTAGAGCAGTTATAGTTATACTGTTATAACCATAAGAGGCAGTGACAGAAGAAGAAGACGACGTATCTGTGTATACGTCGTCTTCTTCTATCACTGCCTCTGAGAATCTCTCGGTGTAATCACATGAGTAAATAAACGGAACAGAGAAAAAGCTTTTAAAGAGCGTACAATTTTTTTAAATCTATTTTGGTAGGGTTGGCACAGGATGATACAATTAAATAAACAAAACATTTACCAACTTTTTGTTATAACTTACCTAAGATAAAATATTTTTTACAAATTACTTACTGTAAATATTTTTTTTTTGTAATTTTAAAGTGTTAAATAGTTAGGTACCTATTGTGTACAATTTACTAAATAACACTATTTATACTATTTACGATCTACCAAAACGTTTTTTGTACGACCGGGTTGAGTTTCTTTCGATGATTACGTATGTAGTAGCAGTAGTAGTAAACGGAGTGGGGGGCTTGTTTCCAGCCCTTGATGTCACCTAGATCTATAAGATCTTTTGTAACTAACCACTATGTTGTTGGGTCAGTGGTCAGCTAGTAGCCCAGTACTTCTTACCAGTCCAAGTAGATCACTGACCTTCAAGTTGGGCAGATCGCTAGGTTCGAGAAAGGCTCGTCCCAGTAAACTGTGTCTTGTAGCGGCGAGGCCTGGGCAGCGACCAACGATGTGTATGCTGTCTTCATGATTAGGTATACTAAATATATATTTCTACCACATTAAAAATAAGAAATATTATTACAATCAAGTTAGGTACTGTACTTACCTAGTGAAGTATTTGGGGTAATGAAAAATTAAATGTATTTATTTATTTTTTATTTATTTATTTATTTTTAGGATAACCAACAGCTAATTGTAATTTAACAAAAAGACGGAGTACGATAACAAAGAGCCAATTAAAGGTTTCACGTTTAAGTAACGTTGTAGAAACATTATGTGACCTTTCAATTAAAGCTATCGATTAAAAATACATCAAAAATTATTCAACAATTAGTTCTAAAGAATTCACTGTTCAGCCGCTGCCTAGCTGAGTTAATACTCGTAAAGAATAGATCAAAGTCAAAGCGTTTAATTAAGTCATTGAAATTGTCACTTGTTCCCCACAGAAATGCATTTTGCCTATAGTTGGTACCAGCATGAGGAACATGAAGAGCAAGGTTAAATCTATTGAGTCTGGAAGGAACCCTGAGATTAATTTTATTTAGTAAGTCAGGACAGTTAATATTATTGGATTAGCAAAAAGGTTAAGTCCGAGTTTTCACACCCCTTAACCAGGGGGAGGATATGAAATTTCTTGCATAAATTTAAATAGTTAGATGAGCTGTATGGGATTTTCAGACGGAAGCAGAGATATTTCACGAACTTCACTTGATTGCGCTCGATTCTATTTATATATTTATCATAACAAGGGTTCCATACCTGAGATGAATATTCCAAGATGCTTCTGACAAAAGTGCTGTAAAGGATCTTGAAAGTGCAGTAAAGGATCTTGATCTATATGTTTTTATTTATTCTATTATTGTTCATACACACAGTACAGTAAACCATATTTAGACTTTTTTTTATCTTAAAACACTAATTAAATCAATCGTAGGGCGAAAACAAACAAGACGCAAAATGTGTACGTACGCCGGACCCCGTGAGCTTTACGTACTGGCGAAGCCGATATAAACCGGTTTCTCTCCGTACGTACGAAGCCGCCAGTGGTCACGCACACGCGCATCTCAAGCTTGCAGTAGTGTACCTATCATAGCGCGGTTGTATAAAGCTTTGTCTCTGTTCCGTTTATTTACTCATGTGGTGTAATGCTGGCTGGCACTGTAAGGGGTTTTCTAGTTAGACGATCAAGCATGCTTGTCAAACATCGCGTCGCGGGCTGGGAAGGGGTCGTAAACCGCAGGAAATATGCAAATCACGTCATTCATCAACCAATTGCGTCTAATTATCCTGACTCCCTGATATACAACTACAAAATTAGGCATTTTTGGTAAATATTATGAAATATATTTGCGTATATTCTGCACTTTACGATCCCCTCTCAGCCCGCAACGCGGTGCTTAACAAGCCTGCTTGATCGTCCAGAGAGCCCCTGAAACAAGAAGTCTAAGGGGCTCTCTAGACAATCAAGCATGCTTGACAAGCTTCGCGTCGCGGGCAGGGAGGGGATCATAAACCGTAGGAAATATGCAAATATTTTTTTGTAATATTTACCAAAAATGCCTAATTTTGTAGTTTATATCAAGGGGTCACGTTAATTAGACGTAATTGATTGATGAATGACGTGACGCGATGCTTGAAAAGCATGCTTGATCGTCTAGAGAGCCCCTAAATTCCGCCAAAAGAACTAAAGCTGCCTGCCCGACGTTTCCGCATCGTCCACTTGAGAAAATAAAATAAACAATAAGTTAATGAGTCCTGACATACAGTCTATCCGGTGCGAGCCTGGGTAGGATACTGGTCAACCAGTCTCCCCTGGGAACAATCCTCTGGCGCTCCTGGACGGTCTGCGCACCGAGCGGCGCAAGCCAATCGATTGTGCTCTCCGACTAACAATCGGGGGAGTCTGGAAACTGTATTGTTTCCTCTAGAGCGGGGGTAGTTGTCTACCTTACGGCGACTGCTCTTGAAATGACCATTGGCCATCCGATCCCGGTTCAGAGTCGGGCAAAGGACGCCTTGGTCCGCGACAGATTCGGTGCACTCCGTTTCACCGCTTCGTAAGGGAGAGGACCGCGCAAGCGACCTCGAACTCGGAACCAATCGAGAGACCGGAGAAATCTGGTCACAATTGGAAGTGAGGGCGCGAGTATCTCGAGCCCGCCGGGTTTATTCCTGGCTCACTCGCGGTAAGGCGTTGGACTCTCACGGGTTGTGACGTAGCTGGACGTAGAATGTACTGTCCAAAGTCTTCTACGTTCACTGCAGGGCGATAGAACGACTAATCGTTAAAACGTCCTGTGGTGACGGGCTCGCCCGTTGTAGTTGACACCCCAAGATACAGTCTATCCTGGACAACGGCGGCTGCAACCTGGCCGAAACGTCGAGTGTTATAAACTTCATGCGGCAAATTCGTTTTATCCTATTTATAATACAATTATAGTTTCGAGTATAGTCGGCGTATTTTGAATTCCCGTATCGAGCGAAACTTTAGTCGTTTCTTTCCTCTCGATTATCACACCGTTTCATTCCTCCTGATGTTTCAATAAGTCATGCATTTTGAGCCTATTTGCCCGTAAGTCGATTCGATTGGCTCAGTGGGCGGTTTAGTATGTCTAATTAAACTCATTACGCGGAATGAAAAGGAACAAAACGAGGCGGGTCACGAAGTTTCGATGTTTTCGCCGCGCAGATACGAAACGAAGAACATCGACGCGCTTTCATTTAGGTGCTTAATTAATTAACGGTGACATATTGGAGTTGAACCCGGAGACGCTCCACCACTGAGTTGCGCCCACCGGTGCGAACCTAGCGGGAGAGAAAGTTGCCATTTATTATATTTTTTACATTTTAGATGATTTATCTAATGTTAAACAAAGGTAAAATAATTACTTTCTAATTAAATAAAGCGACAAATTGATTCATCTAAATCCCATGCAATTCGAGGAACGTCACACTTTTAACTAGGCTTACGCATGTGCCTAGATTTTAAAACAACGATTTCTTGACCAGTTTTTTTTCCATTTCGGTCAACTAAAGCTGTCAACTACACCTCAGAAAGTTTTAACGATATTAGATCGTTCTGTTTCCCGTGAGGTGAGCGCAGAAGACTTAGGAAGAAAAACAATCCAAAGTCTATTTATTATCCACAATTATTATGTAGGTATATTATGTTACTAAATTATAAGTAGGTATATGTAAAATTTGTGTAAATATAGAGCTACCACGTAAAGCAATGCTACATTATGTCACACTTACCAACTAAAAAAAAAAAGGAAAAAAAAAAAAGAATACATAAAAGTCTACCTTAGTACGGGCATTACTCCAGCAAGGTAGATTTTAATCTTATTAATCTAGTATTATAAATGTATGTGAAATATTAATAAATAAATAAATAAGTCTAGTTACGCCCCCTGACTACCAGTTTGGAAGGATATCTCAATCTGGATTTAATCTTCAGGATACCTCCTGCCTCTTGACTGATTACAGTCCTCTCCTTTATATAACTCATTGATATTTGTTAACTGGAAAAATAAAATAAAGGCAAAAGGGAAATGGTTGTAATGATTGCCCTGCACTAACACCCACTATCGCACATATGGCTCTTTTCTGTAGAGTGAATACACATTTGCTGTGCGCTACAGTAGATAAGGTAAGGCAGGGAACATATGTGTTAAATAAATATTTTAACGATATTCCACAAAACATCAAATCAATGCAACAACCACGATTCAAACAGACATTAAAGCACTGGCTCAAAAATAAATGCTATTACAGAGTGAATGACTTTTTAAACGATAATGAGAAATAAATAATATAACATATTTTTATTGTAATTTTTCAACATTTTAAATTTTAAACATTTATATTTAATTCTAGCTCTAAATCTGACAAACCGTAGATAGCCTAATAATTCCAGTTTGACATTTTAATTTAAAAACAAACTGACATTTCATTTATATATAGTATGGAAATTAACTAAATTTGTGAATAATAGTTCTAATTATTATTTTGTTAATACCTATGTATAAAACGTAACATTTTTCGGATTTGTTTTCCTTCAACTGCGAAGTGAACATATATTTAATTATAGAAAAATACATATTGTACGCCTGATTGGTAAACTGTAAAGCACATATAATAGTACCTATCCATTTTGTACGACCTACTTATAGTTCACAATAAAGAACTACTATTATATAATAACACTGTCTTATCTTGATGAGCAGTAGAATTTAGTATAGGCAGCATAGGTCTTCTAAGCTCGAATAGCGCAGCAGTAATCAGTAACAAAATATTTCAATACATAGATCATTATTTTGATGGTAATCGTGCAAATATCTGATTATCGAAGAGCTTCTGTATAGGCGCCATTTTTAGTCATAGCAGTAGGAGCAAGAAGGTAAAAAAATATGCTGAAAATAACACGCGAATATTGTAAGGACAGCTTGCAAAAATATTTTTAAAGTTTTATTTTATGAACACCAATAGCAGTTTTATTACATTTGCTGTATGTTTCTCAGTTGATCTAAATAGGTAAAGAGGACTGAATTTCTACTTTTCACAGAAAAATAGAAGTACCTAATATGAAGGCGCTGATTATATAGTGTATTAGATTGCTCAATGCCATAGTACGTTTTGGCAATACTTTTGTGCGGGTGAAATGCAGATAGCACTGATAATGTTGTTCAGAAAACTAATAGCAAATTATTTGGCCATCTATAATAACATTGATAAAGAATGTTTTATTTATTGAGGACTTATTGATTATAAAACCGATTATCTAACCATTGATAACAATGATAATATTCAAGAATTAGTGCTATTTACCACTCTTTCGTACTTAGCCTAAACTTTTCTAGCGTGGCAACTTATATCGAGCGACTCAGCCGAACGCAACCAACATATACGTCAGACTGTCATACGATCGGAGCGGACGGTCGATATCGCCGCTGCCGTAATTCCTGTTTTATATATTTATATTTCACTCGCGTGTTCGTTGTATTGTATTTTATAAAACCTACAATAAATCTGTGCAACTATCGGTTCAAGGCGTTTATCTAGAATCCTGCAATCCTTCACCAGCGACAATAAGAGAAGTCCAAGCAGACCGCACCTCATTACAAGCACATTTTTATATACGCTGATTACATCACATAAATTAGAGAGAGAGATCACGTCACATAAATCGGAGAGATTATAGTGCAATATATAAGACTATTGGCCTCAGAAAATATGACCATATTACAGAATATCGAAGAAGACTGCAGTGGCTTACCACCAGGGAGACGAGACAGGTTAGAACTCTCTGCCTCTTATATAGAATCCTCGCGAATGGCGTGCTGCTTTATCTTGCCGATAAGTTCACCGTGCTATCGGCGCACGGCCGTCCCCTGAGATCAGAGGGCAATAACCTGTTATCCATCCCTGGTCATAGCAGCGACTTTTTTTCGTACTCATCCGTGGAAGCTGCACGACTCTAAAATGCGTTACCGAATAATGTTAGAACAGCCCCCAGCATGTCCTCGTTCAAGGCCAGGCTCAAGGAGCATATAATCCTAAAACCTGGTTACCAACCAACCCTCCTCTTCCCCCCTCCTTTCCGCTTCCTTTTCCTTCCTTCCTCTCCTTCCTTTTCTCTGCGTCTTTATTTAATTTTAGTAATTTGTTTTCCTTTTTTTTTAATATCTTTTTCTTTTTCGTTTTCTGTCTGTTTCTTTTTTTTCTAATCATTTGATTTTTTAGTATTCTTTTGTGTAGCCAACGTAACAAATTATATTATAAACTTAAGCTATAGGTTAGCTGATAGACGTTACCGCAAGGCAATAAGCTCGCCTTTTTTATTTTTAAATGAAGAGTTTTTTTTTTATTATTATTATTTAAACAATATAGCGCCTAATTATATAATGACATAGAAGAGACATGGAAACACATAAAGAACATTCAACAGTTTAAATATAATATGAATAAATGGTTACTTGAATTAGGGAGGTCTAAATCCGAAAACTTGTCATGTATAGCGTATATTATATAATGGTTGATTTTAAAGCTAATATCGTATACATTATACATAAAGTATTATCCATATAATATTAATATATCGTATGGTATTTCTTATTTTTCCCAATATTTTTATAATCGTATTTATATAATTGTTTTCATATGTTTATACCATAATATATTTATACCATAATATATTTAAACCATAATATATTTATTATTTATTATTTATTATAATCGAATTTAGGTATCTATGTACTTACCATATTAATACATAAATATGATTAGGTATATACATTGTAATATTTATACAAATTAAAATGTATTATTATTCATTAAATTTTAATTAGGTACATTTACTATTTCTAAAAATAAAACGGAATTAAATTTAGTTCTTTATAAATTAAATTGCTAATTTTAATTGTTTACTCTGACTCGCTTAGATACAAGACATTACAGTCCTAGTTAAGTGGGCACTGACGATTTGCTACATTTGCGTGTTAAATTTTTCCGAGTTACTTTATAACATTGGTAATTATGGGGAATATATATTATAAAAAATGAATAAAGTTCTAAATAAAAATAAAAAAAATAATAGAAATTATGATTCGTATATTTTATATTTATCTACATACGTAGACTCGTGACTACTACAGGGTTAATAGGCATGTTTTCAACTTGCGTATCTTTCTAAGTAAGTACTTACATTTGAGTATTTTAGCACGTTCACATTGAGCGAGAGTGTTAATGCGGCGCTTCAGGCGCCTTTCTGAATAAATTAATTTGGCAGTGAAAAGAAGGCGTCGCTGCGCCAGGCGGTCGAAACGTAGCTGAAAGGGTAGCAAGCAACACCCCTGAAACCTCTCGGCTTTTCACCGCCGGAAAATTTATTTAAAAATGCACTTAGCGCGCACAGCTTCGAGCGTTATTTAATGGAAAATCTCCGCCCCTAAGGAGAGGGTGTCCGTTTGTTTCGCACGCTCACTCGCCCCGCGCGGCATTTTAATGTGCCTAATTGATATTTGTGATCAGAAAAATAAAATACTTAAGGTAAAGAGAGCTTAGTTGTTACTTCACATAGAAAAAACGGCTATGACACCCCAAGACTTTCCCGGCAAATGGCTGAGGACGGATTTAATTCGAATATTAATCTATATTAATTAAGCAGTGACATTAAAGCCAGCCCCAATTGTCATTTGTTTAAAAACAAAATAAATAAATGGCTGTTGCAAGAAGAGCGTTTATCTATCCATGCCATGATCGATGTAGCAGAATAAGTTGAAGTTCATATATTGTGTTTATATGTATGTATGTGTGTATATGTGTATTCTAATGTATTTAGTATTTCTATTTCCTATATAATATTGTAATTTTTATTATATTTATTATTATTATATGTATATTAATTATTATTTTTATTATTGTGTTTGGTTGGTTCATCGACCCTCGTTTAAAATGTAAAAATATAAATTGCTTGCCGTGGAACGGGTATATCCCAGTTGGGCAGCACTAGCCAGTGAATGAAAGAGGAAAGTTTTTGCCATTTGTTTTAATATTATACTTATTGTAAATGTTTAATTTGATAATTCCAATAAAATAAATAAATAAATAAATACATATATATAAAACAAAGTCGGGTTTGTTCGAACACTTATAACTCGAGAACGGCTGGAGCGATTTTCATGGTTTTAGATTTGTTGTATTTGTCTCCGTCCCAAATAGTAGAATAACGATTAAAAACAAAAATTGAAAAATTAACGAAAAAATAAAATAAAAGAAAAAGAAACCCAAACAAAATGTAAATCCGTGTTTTTATCATAGTCAGTTGAACGAGGCATGTTCACGTGTCGGCAAATCATCCGCTTGATTTGTTCTTGCTCCTGATAAAAAAAAACAAAAATTGTCCTATATCACAAGGTGCTTCAATGAAGAGAATTAAACCGAGTGCATCCCATGCTGCACAATATCTAAATAGTGTAATTCAATCATGTCTTGCTGACACGGGATTGATATACTTAATTTTTTTCACTTTTATATTTCTTTTTGTGTTATTATCTTAATAAAGTCACTGAACTTAATATTTATTTTGTATTTATTGTATTACTTTCATAAAATCATAAATTAAGTTCAGCTAATCTGTAACACGACATTCATTGACTGTTAGGCGGTACGAAGTTCGCCGGGTCAGCTAGTTTCATAAATAAAATCGACAAGCGCCCGGCGAACGAATTTGGTTGGGTTTCATTGCGTCGCCTCAGGTGGTGCGGTTCATTTCTCAGCTAACAGCGGGTTCGGACCGAGCGACAACAGATGGCGTTATTATCACAGCATACCGAGAAAACAGTAGACGCACTCTCGAGCGACAAGATATTGCGGGGATATGATGCGATGGAAGTGAGCAGAGAGGTACGTCTCGACGAACGCCTTTGGTTAGCGTTACGCGCTTGCGAAAGTTGGTGAATTTCTCAAACTTTTGGCGAAATAGTAGACATGTGGCGGCCATATGGGAACCCTCGGACTAGTGGCGTAGCTCGCTGCGTTCACAATTTTGTTCTAAGATACTCTACTGTCTTTAATACTGTGGTTATTATGGCGGGGTGATCCTCTGGCGTCGGGCCTGTATCCGACGAGAAGGGAAAGTATTGTGAACCCGCTTCTGAGTGTCTGTTCGCGATAGCACACAAACGTTAAATTCGATAGAGATTTGACACACAGGCATCATTTGGTCATGGCAAGAGTTTAAAAAGTTCGTGTTTGAAATCGGTCCACCTGGAAATATATGACTTACGGACTTGGCACGCAGATGCCTTGTTGAGCCGAAATCACACTGTGAAATTTTGGTTAGTGTATCTCATAGACAAGCTACAATAATATTTAATTATATTTTACAGTGAACAATTTGACAGCCGGCTACATTTGCGTTCGGAGTCGGCAAAAACCATTTTTGAGGGTTTGAACATAACCATAAATACAACTGACGAGATTGCTCGCCTGAGCCAATCACAGAACAGTTCAAAATGGCGGACGGGAGGTTCTCAACTCATCAGCTGTCAAACTGTCATATTAATTATGCTTTTGTTCATGTCTCGCTTTCGCGTCTTTCCTGATTAACATCAGACATATAGGAAAACGTTTTACAATTGCGATAACCATAAAAAGCGTAAAAACCGCGACGCAATCGACGCGTTTAAATCTAAGCTCGAAAATTGACAACTAGCGCAAACGCTAGTTTGCGCTAGTTGCTAACGCTAGCTCGCTAGCTCGCTAACTGCTGGTTAGTGGTGCTAACCGGGCACCAGGGTTCGGTTAGAGAATGAAACTGCAGTAAGCTTAACAGAGCATGGTGCAAGCAGTTTCGAGTATTTAACTGCGGTTAGGCTCTTTAAACACGGTTATCTATCTTAACCAAGCTTTGTGCAAGTCGTTCATAATCGTCTCAGTGCGGCTCATACTGGATATTAAAGTCGTTATTACTTAATTAAAACGTAATTTTAAATTAAATTTAAAATCAAAGATACAATATATTATTATTTCATCATACATACATTCATACATATATCGTATCCAGAGGAAAACGCCGATTTCATCACACCATCCGATTTTAAAGAGCTTAATATGCCCATACAGTTTTTCAGTACTTTGTTTATTGATTTTCTCCACGCACCACGCAATAGTGGTTATGTCCCCTGATATTACATTGTAAAGTTCCGGCTTCGATTCCCGGCTGGGTCATCATTTTCCGTTAGGATAAAATTAACGAAATTACATTTTAATTCTGTCGATCAAATACAAGACGAACACTTTTACAGACATATAATAGACACACATACATATAAACACTGGTTGTCATAAAGAGAGCGGATCTAATCAAGCTCACTCGCTCACCAGTCTGAAATAAACCATCAGCCGGCCAAGTACTTTGTGTTTTCCCCGTTCGCACGTCTTCGCTGAAACCGCCACCGGCACAGACCCTAAAAACCGCAACGGTGGTCGTCAAAATCCTACACGGACCACACGGCCGGGGTAAAGCAGATTCAAAGGCATTTCTTAAAATTTACTGAAGATTTAAAGAAGTTTCCGTCGACGTCGACAGCTAAGTATTTGGTTTTCTCCAGGTCTATACGTTTTTCTGCTCTTTTCCAAAATTTTAAACGTCCTTTCATTAGGGCAGATTCAAAACTATTTCCTCAAATATAAAGCAGATTTAAAGGTTTGGGGACACTGTTTTAACGAATTAGTGCCACTTGCGGTCGTGCCATTTGTGTTCAGAACAATTATCGTCCCATTTGCGGTCAATCGATCTTAGAATCTACAGCTCTATATGATTTTCTGCTCTGTCTAATGCTAAAAAGCCTTTCTTGAAGGCAGTCATATGTATTTTCTCAAATATAAAGCAGATCCAAAAGTATATGGACACTTTTTTAATTTGTGCAGCTGTGTATTTGGTTTTTTCCTGATCTTCGGCTCTATACGTTTTGCTGCTTTGTCCAATGCTAAAAAGCCTTTCTTGCGGGCAGTTTCAAAGGTATTTCTTGAAACACAAAAAGCAAATTCAAGGAATAGGGACACCTTTTCAACGTGTGCAGCTATGAATTTGGTCTCCCTTGATTAATCTTCAGATCTATACGTTTTGCAGATCTGTATTAATATACTGAAAATCCTTTTTTGATGGCAGTTAAGATAATTCCTCAAATATAATGCAAATTCAAAGGTATAGGGACACTTCTTTAATATGGCCAGCTATTTATTTGGTTTTCTCATGATTAATCCTCAGCTCTATACGTTTTTCTGTTCTGTCCAATGCTAAAAAGCGTTTCTTGAGAGCAGTTTCAATGGTATTTCCGGAAATATAAAGCATATTTAATAATATAGGGACAATCCTAAACGGGTTTCGTTTCGCTGCTCTGTTTCATGCTAAAAATCCATTCTTGAGTGCTTTTGGGAAAGCGTGCAATATTAATATTTATTATCAGCTTAGGCTAGTAGTTATACCGAATTATTGAAGCCCGTTAGGTTTTGCCTTCTCCCAATTTACCTACTTGATTTATTTATTTATTACTGAGAAAACATACAGTACATTGTTTCAATACATTCCTTATAAAATTGCAAAATTTTGAAGACCAAGCTAATTACAAGTTTCAACTTAGATTTTTTTTTTTGAAAAATGAACTTTCATAGGAGGGTGGGAAAGAATGAGTAATAATGAGTAAATAAATTTAATTTGAATACGATCATGTTATAGTCATACATACATGTTATAAATAGGATTGAAACGAATTTACCAAATGAAGTTTTGAGCACCCGACGTTTCGGCGATATTGCAACTACCGTTGTCTAGGGTAGACTTCATGTTGACCAGTCTACATACTTTAGCATGGCCTATTGATATTTTAGATTCGTATTTTTTTTCTTATACCTCTATTTTCACTATCAAATTCCTACGCAATTTTCAAAACAGCACACATTTTCGTTCCTAAAATGTGCATCGATGGAAACAGACGCCGAAAATTAAAATTGAATAGCTATCGGAGTGAATATGACAAAAAATGCCCGTAGCTTTTTCCTGCCGACTCCAAAGCCAGCGCCTGAATCCAATAAACATAAAAAGCATATAGATAGGCTTTTTATATATGTTAATAATATGTGCTCGACTCTAATATAAAGTATAATTAGTGGCGTATTTAAGTTGAGTGTCGTTCCGGTCTATTCAAAAGTAGTCGACGCAACAATATAATACCGACCAAGTACATAGCAGCTAACGGTTCCGTATGCGACCTGCTCGTTACCTTAAGTGGGCTCAACTCACGGTTTAATGCCCATTCAGTAGCCTCCTCGAAGAGGGACGAACCTGGAAAGGACTCTGTTTTCCCTGTCACGGCTTTTTCGTGGACAGGTGGGATCGAATCCCATGGGGGAGGACCTCGGGTGCTGCTGGGCGGCTCGCGCATCGTGCGCAATCGACTCTGTATTCTGGCGAATAATCGGGGGGTCTAGAAGCAGTCTTATACGTTTCCTAAACAGCGGGTGTGGTTATTGGCCTGATGTCAGATACTTTTGAAAGGACCCATTGGCTACCCGATATTGCGTGAAAGTTTTGCGTTCTCTCCACGGTTGAAAGAATGGACTAATATTGTTATAACTTCCTGGGGTGGTGAATTCGCCCGTAGTAGTTGACAACTCTTAAGTGACAATATACATATAAAATAACCCATAACTTTTATTTGTCCATTCAATTTATTAATGCAAAGTTTTTATTGAGCGTCTTCAGCCCAGGAAGAAAATATTAGAAAAAATGTTGGGTCCAACTTGAATGCTTTGCCGAAAACGAGCCCGTTTTAGGAATGCTTTGCCGAAAATGTGAGAACCGCGCCGAGTATAGCATGGGAGCTTCTCTAGCGGAGCTTTTGAATTCTTTCATATAAATTACCTTTCCTTTCCTATTCTCCTCAATTTTATACCTTTGCGTCCTTGTAGGCTTCAGTTTTCGCATAAATAATTGTCAACTTTATTTAGGACCACCTGTCTCTACCTACACCATTTTTACTATTTCACTTTCCAGGTCCACAAAATAGTGGGGAGGGAACGTACCATGAAGCGGTATTTTTTTTTAAATGAAGAAGGCAATATCCCCCTGAGACGATTAAGACCATTTCTAGTTGAATGTCTGTGGGTATGTTTATGTTCGTGAGTCTTCCTCCACAATAGTGCCCAATCCGATTGAGCGGATGTTTGGCATGCGGGCATTATTTAGTCATGGCAAGAGTTAAAAAAGTTTTCAGCAGGACTTTTCTGCGATCTAAGCAAAGCATTCGACTGTATAAATATCAATACCTTGGTAGATAAGCTAAACCATTATGGAATTAGAGGAGTGGCTAATTCACTCATTAAATCGTACCTACAAAATAGGCAGCAAGTGGTGTAGATTAAAATAATTTATAATTGATGGAATTGAGGAAAAGGCTGAGCAATCGAGATGTGAAAAAGTAAACATCGGTGTGCCTCAGGGCTCAATATTAGGACCTCTCATCTTCAATCTCTATTGTAACGATTTAGCAACTAACATAACTTGTGCCAAAACTGTCCAATTTGCAGATGGCACCACGTGTATTTTTGAAAGTGATTGTAGAACAAAAATAGAGGAATTAATAAATGAAACACTTTTTGAAGTCAATGATTGGTTGAGAGTTAGAGCTAACCAGATGTCGCTAAATTTAAGCAAAACAGTTTTGAAAACTTCTCAAATAAAAAAGAAAAACAGTTATCGTTAAATTATTCTATCGAGATTGCCAAGTCGACTAAATTTTAGGAATTTACATCGATGAAAATATGTCATGGAAAACCCATATAGACCAGCTTAAATCAAAATTATGTTCAGCTTGCTATGCGGTATCCAGATTAAGAAAGATATTGGACGGAAAGGAAATTGTGAGTGCATACTATTCTCTGGTTAAATCCCACTTGAGATATGGGATTTTATTGTGGGGAAATGCCACTGATATTAAAGAGGTATTTATTTTACAAGAAAGAGTCGTGAGAGCAATAATTAAATAGGAGAGAATCTTGCAAACCACTATTTCGTGAACTAAAGATCCCCACCGTTTATGCCATACTTATTCACGAAAGCCTGTGCGAGTTCTATAAAAATAGAGGAAAGCACCAAACTCTTGCCCACATACATTCCCACAATACAAGGCACAAATCGATGTATACTCATAATTCTATACCTGCAACATCACAATTTCAAAGTACAACTCAATACAGAAGCATAACATTTTATAACAGGTTACCAGAGGAATTAAAAAATATAAAAACATATGCCCTATTTAAAAAACATACCAAGGAATTTTTATTGCAAAAATGTCTATATGGCACGGACTTTTAAAATTTTATATTCACAATTGACTACTTGTTCATTTACTTATTTATTTTTAACTTCCATTTTAATCCTATTCTGAACACTTCATTTTATAGACAATTTACTTACTGATTATGTAACATGATTTAGGAATTATTGCTTGTATTTTTATATTTTTACTCTGATTATTATTTGATTCTTTCCAAATTGGACGCCTTGATTATTATTATTATTATTGATTTATTTATTTGCGAGATCATTCAATGGATTTGCCTTTCTATATTTTTCATATTTTTTATTTTTTGGATTTGGTATTTCTATTTTGATATTTCTTAATGCTCTTTTTAATATTTAGAAAATGTAATGGTTGTTTTTGTATAGTTTATTGACTTTCAGATTTCTAACGTGATTTAATTTTATTTTTGCCAGAAAATGATATGTTAAAAATATGAATATTATAAAAAATATATTTATTAATTGTAAGTTCTATACCCTCGCCGGGTTTTTTTTTTTGGAATAAAATAAACTTTGAACTTTGAACTTTGTGGTTGAAAACGGTCTACTGGAGGGCGCACTGGCGCAGATTGGTACACATTTGGTACAAAAAACAACTAATTTTGGTACACAGATGTCTCGTTGGGCCGAAATCACATTGATTTCGCCGGTGAGTATATTTCCGTAGACGATTGAATCGAACAGGTTGAACGATTCGCATTGTTGACTCTCGATATATTCGACGTTTCATCTCCGTACGGTGTGAGTTCCTCCTGTGAAAATTTGACGCTCAATCCTTTTTGCTCAATCAAATTTGACGAAAAATCACTCTCAAATATTTCTATAAGTCTGTGAGTACTTTCCAGGAATGTTTTGGGGCGGCAAAACCGATTTTTATATTTTATTTTTTTATAAAACGTACCTTTCAGGTGGCTGTTAGTAATTTCTCACAGAACACAATGCTTCTATGCCGCTAATGTAGCGAAGGGCCAATCTACTCCTTCTTTAACAGCGACCGAAAAGCGTCGCTGCAAAGTTTTCAATTGAAGTAAAAGCAATCGGCTGATTGCACTCCAGCTGCCAATCGTAATTAAAAACAGCACAATAAAGCAAATCCATGGAATAGGCTCGCGCCAATAAATGTGAGTGCTGCCTTCGTTTCAGATGCAGGCCAAAGATAGTGGCTCTATTCATCTACACAAACCCACACTAGCACTCCCTCTATTAATAGACAATCCTTTGAAGGCTCGAACTACACTTCAATGGCCTGACCCTGATCGATGTATTTAAGATCTTTAGTGTGAACATAATTATGCATTAACGAGTACAAAGTGTTTAGTAGGAACATAACAGGTTAAGTATTAGGAAAATATTATTTAGTATATTATTTTCAAATTATTCTATTTATTTCAAAATTTACATTACCTAGTCAAAATTTAACTAGACTGTTCTATCATAGAAAATTAATTTAATTTTAGTTATTATCGTTTTGAAAAACCTGTTAAACATCATCGTATTTAATTGTATTAAAATTACCTTAATTATTTACATACAATTACAAAAAAATACAGATTTATAAGGGGCTCTCTAGACGATCAAACATGCTTGTCAAGCATCGCGTCGCGGGCTGGGAGGCGATCATAAACCTCAGGAATTATGCAAATTTTTTTTTTTCATATTTACCACAAATGCTTAATTTTGTAGTTTATACTAGGGAGTAACGTTAATTAGACGTAATTGATTGATAAATGACGTGACTCCCTGGTATAAAATACAAAATTAGGCATTTTTAGTAAATATAAAAAAAATATATATTTGCATATTTCCTGTGGTTTACGATCCCTGCCCAGCCCGCGACGCAATGCTTGACGATCATGCTTGATCGTCTAGAGAGCCCTTAATAAATAAAAGATTTAAAGTACTTTAAAATCAATTAAAGAATAATAATAGTCCGATTGGATTTATAAAAATAAAAAAAATACACTCGGGAGCAATGAACCCGGGTCACCAATATAAACATTAATATCTAAGACAGCGGTTCTCAAAAAATGTTCCTCGGAACCTAGGGTTTCGGCGAGGACTCGTTAAGGGTTCTGCGAATTTCCTCTCAACAACTGTGGGATATGGATAACAACTATAGGATAATGTGCACGTACGACTCTCGTTTCTCCACCATCGACATTTTCAACCTCAACCAACCGACGTTCGTTAAAGAATTATTCAAATCAATTGCACCTAACGAGCTTGTTAACATCTATCTTTCTTAGTTATATAATTTTTATGCAACATATCAGTAGCTACTACAAATATTTATAAATATTTATTATATATCTAAAAATATCTATAAACATCAATAAATATCTGTATACCCAATATAAGACCTATTTATATCTTTATTTATATCTATATACATATACACATACCATCGTCTAACTACTTCTTCCTAAACACTTCCAATTCCCTACCTCTCCCATCGGTGTTCTATTTTAATTTTCTATTTAACATGTACTTAGTTTATTTTACAATTAATTTTTAAGTGTAATATGCGGAAATCCAAATGTGCAATATGCGGAAATCTGTCAATTTCATAGGAAACGATTATCGGCGTAATGTTTTTCTCTTTTTCTATATTATGTTTATGCACACGTTTCAATTGTATGCGCTGTATGTTTCCAGAAATAAAATAAAATAAAATAAAATAAAAAAATAAAAACTTGTTAAGCTAAATTGAATTGTAATTACAACTGACACAATCAGACTATTATTGTCTACTTTTTTTAAATAATATACTAGGTTTGAATTAATTTGGGTCTTGTATTTCATGATGTTACTTCAAAGTAATCCAATTTCAATATATAAGCACTCGTTTGGGTATACTTCCTCCAGTAAGTGGTTATTTTTTTTAAATGGCTGCGGCGCTATAAATGAAAGCTCTTCCTGCCCCCTCAAACCAGCCGGCAAAGGGTTCCGCCAAACGTAATCGACTTACTATGGGTTTCGTATCTGAAAAAGTTTGAGAACCACTAACCTTGGAGACTATAAAATGCTGGCTTATTTAAATAATAGTGGTTAAATCGCTTGATCTTGTAAGGTTCGATTCCGGGCTGGGTCACTATTTTCCGTTGGGATCAAATTAACGGAATTGCATTTTCAATTCTGTCGACCGAATGCAATAACAAGACACACACTTACATACATGTTACACGCACACAAACATATAAACACGTCATAGTAGGTTGGTTGTAAGAAATTGTCATATGACAATACGCCCATTGTAAAATTTCACATTAAAGAGTAGAAACAAACAAACAATTAACAAAAATAGACTTTAATGCAACAATTTACAAAAAAATAGTGCATTATATTACATTGGTAGGCACAATTCTGTTTTCAAAGTATTTTAAAATCTCGATATTTGATTTTAAACAGATTTTGATTATATACATGCTCGCCGTTTTGTTAAAGCAAATAAAGCGTTTAATTATTATTATTATTATTATTATTTTAAAGAGATACAGTCGGATGCATCTCTTGAATATATTATCGATATTTTAATGACCTATAAGTTATCACGCAATTTTATTAGAAAGTGTCCTATGTAGAGACTAGTCGCTTGGAACAGCCGTACGCGGTATGATCAGTTGGAGGTAATAGGTTTTATTCCTATGTCATGCCGATGTACTTCCTCGGGGGATATTTCTGAACTAGGTATGGCTGAGCAAGGTAAAATATTAGGTAGAGCAAGATTGCACATAACTGGCCGAGTTCGATAGCGCCAGAGATAGAGAGAGAGAGAGAGAGAGATAGAGAGAGAGAGATAGAGAGAGATAGAGAGAGAGAGGGGGGAGAGAGGGGGGCGAAAAGGGGTGGGGGAGAAAGAAAGCAAAGCAATATAATAATAGAAAGTACTGTAAATCATGTATTCATTTATTTATTTAGGAAATAATTATAAAACATTGCTTTTGCTTAAAAAAATAGCAGGAATCAAATGGAAAAACCTTAACCTTTTGCTTATTTGATTCTGTTACCCGACTGGGACTAGCCCGTTCTAGGGTGGACAGGAAAATATCCGTAACATCTCAATATCACAATAACAATTACCCGTAACATCTCAATATCATTTAGTCACAAAGATACTATTTCGTTTCCATAAATCGTCAATTATTCGTTGAGTACAATGCCAGTTAGTATCCTTCACTTTTATTCGACTTTCACAACAATTATGACTCGATTGAGAACAAAGGAAGAAACGTCAATGTTATAAAAAAAAGCGTCGCGCTGCATCCGCCGGGGACTCAAGATGACATCACTGCCTAGCTAATTGGGACAATCGCATCGTCCATAGTCCAAGATTGCAACGACTTATATTATGAGACTGATCATATATAGTAATACATTGCTCAACTCTAATTTAACCAGTGATAACAATAAAAAAACATTCAATTATTAGAGCCATATATCACATTTTAATATATGTAGCCTGATTTTATCACAGAAATAATAGGGAGAGATAGAATATCATATATTAGTCTATCTGAAAATTAAAGTGCGTAATTATTACTACGCATTGAAACCTGTCTACCAGTTAAAAAAGAAACATCTTCATGTAATTTTTTTTATTTTATTTTATTTATTTTTATTTATTTACATATACATTCCATTAAAATGCATGAGCACAACAGAAAATGAAATGACAATTTAGACAATGCCGCTGTATGCTTTCAAAGTTATATACACATCTGTCTGAGCCCAGGTTACATAGCGCATACATTAAATGCAAATGATTACCTTTCAATTGTGCTAAGAAAAGAGCAGCCGAGCCATCCTTGCTAGGCACCCTTGTGTTAAGGCGAGCTCACTTCGGGAGTCACACTAGAAAGAGACGGTTGTGTCAAGGAAAGATCTAAGATATCGTTATTATTATTATTATTATTATTTTATTTTAATATGTATATTTTTTATTTTTTATTCCCTTTTTCAGTATTTTAAACAATTGTCTAAACCGCAGAATAAAAACTACAAGCGCGAATCCCCTCTTTTGCGGTATAGAGGTGACTGTCGCATCGTATTCATATGAGTTCCGATCGTTTCACTGTGAATATTGCTATCCATAATGCAGGTAGGCAGATAGTTTCGTATTGAACGCAACTGAACTGATTGTTTAGTGATTACCGATTTCAGGGGTTCGCAGCAAGCGGTTTTCAAACAAACGTAATCATACGACTAACACTTTTTAAATAATAAAAGTTATACAGTTACTAAATTAAACTAAAACTTAGGTGCATAGGTGCATTTTATAATAGCAGCCGTAGAAATAATTATATTAAAAGAAATTAAATAGTATAAATTTATAATATAAATGGGTATATGACTTAATAGATAGTCAAAGATATTAAATTACTAGATAGTCAGATAATATTGACATAATAAAAGCTTTGATTTAAGAATTCCTTTTTAAAATATTTTATTTCGGAATAGAATACCGTTTAGAGTGCCATCTATAGTGTGCCACCATACTTTAATACCACGAGCGCCGCCATACGACACAGTATATAAGGTATGGTGTTCCCCAGCGTAGCGTGTTGGGTTCGAATCTCTTTTTGGTGCCTTTCAATGATTTCTGAAAACTTTCGTCGATAGGAAATATCATCCGTTTTGCTGATAAAACTACTTTATTGGCCGAAACTGAATTAGTATTGAGACACGCCAAAAGATGTTTTGGCGTGTCTCAATATATTGAGACACGCCAAAAGAAATTTATTGACCTTGAATATTAATGAATAATTAACGAAATGTAAGACCTTTAGCAAGACAATCATTGATCGAAAAAATCGAAATCAGGTATAACGCTTCACTCGTGCATCGATATACAAGAGTACCAGAATATTTCCTATTTTCTTGGATCACTTTGAGTGTTATCTACGAGTTGCGTTTCGTATTAAAATCCCAACTGCCAAGTCTTAGTACGGAACTGAGCAATCTAATGAGATTATAACATGTGTCAAATGTAAAGCTGACTATAATAACCATTTTATAAAGGCACACTGTTACTATACAAACAGTTTTCATAATGTTTCCCGAATATTCATTTATTTATTCAATAATACTGTAGGTTTTATACTTTGTGAAATAAAATCCTTTCTGAATTAAAAATGACTGATTTCGTTGGGCCACATGAGTGACTATATTTTTTTTCTCATCTATTGGAAAAAGCGACCAGACGCAGCAGGAAATTGAATTAACGGGATATTGATATCCCTATTTCGAGGGGGGTTTATTACTACGGGAGAACCCTCCTCCCTGGGGAGTTATAATGACGTCAGGCAATTTATACTCTGTACTTAAAATACTACCCAAGTATTTATAGTTTAGGTACAAAATAATCCAAGTCCACTCGGCTATAGAGATCTCGATGTTATATAGAGGTCTTGATGTTATATAGAGATCTTGTTGTTATATAGAGGTCTTGAAGTTTTCAATAAATTTCCGGGAAAAAATAAATCCATTGAATCCCGCCGCAATCGTTGGTTGAAGTTCTTCCATGCCTAAACTCAGCACACCAACATGCAACCGTAAAATTTGGGGGAGCGTAAACCCCTTTGTATCTCGTAAGTGGATCTAGTTGGCCCTTGCTGGGTTGGCCACGAAGATCCATTCTGTTCAGGGTTGATCACACTCACGGTTGTAACACCCATCCGGGGGCCACTGGCCTTATGGCTAGTTATGGAGTCTGGAAGCAGTACTGTTTTCTATGGAGCGGGGGTGGTTCGCCAGTGTATGACACTGACGAAGGTTTATCGATTTATACGGGCGAGCCCGCCATCCTAGGATGTTGAATCAACTGTGGCCATTTTATCATGCTGGAATGAGTCCCAACGATTTCGAGATGAAGATAATCTCCTGTTCTATCTCCGCCACAATCTCGGCAGAGTCTAAGCTTAAACCGCCACTTACTCGTAAAGAGTCCTACTGGGCCGTCTCGTGTCCTGTCTACTAGATTTAGGCGTATTTCTCTGCCGTCTAGTCTGGTTGTAGTTCGAAGTCGCATTCGCGGACCTCTATGTTGTGAGCGTGCTTCGTGGTGAACCCGTAGGGCCTTGACTGCGTTAATAACTAGGAGCAGGAAGCTAACACGGGTAATTTCGAAGAATATGTGGCAACTGGTTATCCCTGCTTATCTACCCCGCTATCTTAGAAAACATATATTTCCAGACTCCCCTGGCAGTTGTCTAGTTGATCAAACTAGCATTGCCTGGCGTGCACAACCGCTTAGATCCGCCTGAGGCAATTTCCACAGCACACTGTAGATCACAACTAAGTACAGCTGCACTTTGGAGTTTAAACCTACAACGGGCGAACCCGTCACCCCAGGAAGGTAAAGCGATATTAGTCGTTCTTTCAATAGTGGTGTGAAAGTAGAGACTTTGGAATGTATTGAGGAGAGATCCCAGCGGGACAAACCACCTTTTTTTATTATACGTTTACGCGGTGACAGGCGGGGGAAGAAACCCCGCCCAGGGACAAACCCCCTATGAAGAGTATTGGGATGAATACCAGATTTAGCCGAATTTCTCCCCCCACCCATCTGGTTACAAGTCCGAAAGCGCTTGCTCTGCCTCTGCCTAATTTTAGCGGTAATTTAGTTTGAATTTAACGCTGACGCGTCCTTTGCCCGTTTACCACTCGGGATCGGAGACCAACTGGTCGTTCCAAGAAAGACCCATTCTGTTCAGAGTTGGTCACACTCACGGGTCAACACCCATCTGGCGGCCTCCACGCATGAAGTGCGAGCCTGGGTAGGACTCTGGTCTTAGGGCTAGTTTCCCCTAGGAATCAACCTTCTGGCGCTCCTGGACGGTCTGCACACCGTGCGGCGTAAGCCAATAGATTGTGCACTCTATCACTAACTAACTACTACTAACAGTCGGGGGGAGTCTGGAAGCAGTACTGTTTCCTATAGAGCGGGGGTGGTTGCGGACCTTCCGGCGACTGTTCTTGAAACGACCATCGGCTACCCGATCCTGGGTGAACAGCCGGGCAGAGGATGCCGTGGTCCGCGATAGATTCGGTATACACCGTTTCACCGCTTCGTAAGGGAGAGGACCGCGCAAGCGACCTCGAACTCGTAACCAATCGAGAGACTGGAGTAATCTGGTCGCAATTGGAAGTAAGGGAAAGTAAGGGCGTGAGTGTAAGCCCGCTGGGTAACACCCCTGGCTATCTCGCGGTTAAGGCGTTGGCCTCTTACGGGCATGTGGCGGAGCTTGACGGTGAACTGTTTTATCCAAGTCTTCTGCGCCCACTCCAGGGAGATAGAACGACTAATCGTCAAAACTTCCTGAGGTGACGGGTTCGCCCGCTGTAGTTGACAACTCTAGTTGGCCGTTCAAGAGTTAATGGGCGCTAATTGGCCCTTGCTGAGTTGGCCACGAAAACCTATTTTGTTCAGAGTTGCTCACACTCACCGGTTAACACCCATCTGACGGCCTCCGCGCATGAAGTGCCAGTCCGGGCAGGACTCTGGCCTTAGGGCTAGTTTCCCCTAGGAGTCAATCTTCTGGCGCTCCTGGATGTGACGGAATGTTTAAAACAAGCTTTACTTTCTATCAGTGGCACCATCTTCAGACGCTCGTCATCACGTGTAATAGAAAGTACTTAAACAACCAAACAAAAGCGCTCAAATTCGACTACCTTAGCATATTCCATCAGGTAGTTCTAGTGGTAATCTGCCGCCTCCATCTTCAGACCCTCGTCATCATTTGAAATGGAAATTACTCAAGGCATCAAAACAAACGAGCCCAAACTTGGCTATTTTAACATTTTTCATCAGTCAGTTCCAGTTTTCCGTCAGTTCCAAAATTCCGGCTCCGTCTTCAGACCCCAGTTATAATTTGTAGTGGATAGTACTCATGATAACAAAACATACTAGCTCAAATTCGACTGTAGTAGCATTTGCCATCAAAGTGTTCCAGTCCCTACATCCCCGCTCCATCATCAAATTAGCTCGATGGTACCATAATATTGCATTGTCATCGAACTTACATAAGTGTGCCAAATTTCGTCTCAACCGGATACCAGGAAGTGGTAAAAAAATGGTCTGCAAATTTTGAAACGGACGACTTAGATACAAACATTGCCAGCAATAAAAAACCTTGTAATAAATTATTTTGCTAAAAACACATTTTTATAAACAAGCTTTTATTAAAATGCTTTGTCCCGAGCCAACCCTGAGTGCAGCAGCCATATCAAGGTGTAACTTATAACGGGATATCATAATTAAATGCGTATACAAAATACTGTGTCTGTGCTGTTAACCGTTGAGGAGTCGTCTCATTTGGAGCCAACCCTTGGCGCAACAGCCATGTCATGGTGAAACTTAGAAGGGCTATCATAACTGAATGCGTATACAAAATTTCGTGACTGTGCTATTGACCGTTGACGAGTTACCTAGTCGGGAGCCAACCCTAGGCTCAGCAGCCATGTCATGATAAAACTTATAACGGGCTATGAGGATTGAATGCCTATATGCAGAATCAGATCATTATTACCATAAAAATGCATTGTCATCTGAACTGAACGAACATGTAAATTTTGAACTTCATATGATAATATTTGAGGAGTTTCCTCCATTCCTCATGGATCCTATCATCAGAGCAGGATTAGATAAAAATGGGATCAATCTGGATGTATATCATTTCAAATAAAAAAAAGAAGTTTCCTAATCGGTTCATAAATGACGGAGTTCTGATGTAACAAACATTTAAAAAATACAACCGAATTGATAACCTCCTCCTTTTTTGAAGTTGGTTAAATAATGGGTTAAAATCCCATTTAAATCTATATAAACTCAACTATTCTAAAAAGTACATGACGCGACGATATTTTAAAAGGTCACTCCTCCGTTCAGACGAGATGGGAATAAAATAATCACTACACAACGCAATAATTTGCCCAAATCCCTAATTAGAGGCAGAGTTTAATTAAAATTAATTGAAATCTCAGAAGAGCGTCTGCGGGGGGGGGGGGAGGTGCTCGGGGTGTCTTTCAGTTTCAGGCCCTTAACCCACGATCGCTTTGATCTGTAAATGTGGCGAGAGCGGCGGGCAAGGGTATAAAATATCCATAGAATTTTCCGCCTGGGCGATTTTCCACAATGGCCCCGGTGACTTCCGGCCTTCAAAGCACTTTACGGGTTAACTTTTATTGCGCCGTCGTTTACATCGAGTGGTACCATTACATTCCGGAAGATTCTACCCCTCCCTCCCGCTCATTTTCCATTTTAACCCTGTTATACTTTTCGGGGAAAATTCGAGACATTTCCGCTTGACTGTACGAGCTGGAAAGGCTTGCTATTTGTATTTGACTGAGTATTTTATTCACGATTATTAGCGTTAGTTGCGAAGAGATATGAGGAGACGGCGAAAAAAACGATCTATATCGGTTTTGGACCCAAATATATATTTTTTGAACCCTTCGGCTACGTAACGATCAAATTTGGTTGCAAATCAGAACACCGTTGACTACATAACGACCAATATTGGCGGCTCGCTCCCGGAGCGCACAGTAATATTATTTAAAATTGTAACATATCCTAAAATCCATACCAAATATCTCATTATTACCATAGTTACACAGACGGCCGCTAGAATAATTTCGCGCATCATTTCGCCGATATTTCTGGTAAAATTGCATTGTCAAACATCATCATTTTTTATTTCGAGAAATCATAAAATAATATTGGTTTTTATGATCTAAATATTATAAGCAAAACAAAACATTACCTTTGATAGAGAATCTAAAAAACATCACGACAGTATTTACAATTTCCTATTAAGGTTCCCTATTTTTCCGTAAGACAAGTTAGAATGCCGAGTTTTTTTCACTTTTTTTAAATTCTCACATTTATTCATAATTATCTAATTGTTTAACAAAATGAGATTTTAATATTCTGTATACTAAATTTCAATGCAATCATTACACAGTTATTCTTTTTATGATTGCTATAGTAGCTCCATAGTTATAGTACTTTTTGTCAAGCGCGGCGATATTGTAAGAAATACCAATAAATTGCCGCGGTCTGCCATGAAATATGCCGCTACTCGAAGGGTTAAATCGATACGCCTTGAGCGGTTCTATCGATTGGTAAAACTATTTACTACCAAAACGACCTAGAAACCTTAGAAAAATGAGGCAGAAAACACCAATTTCGTTTAAAACGATCTATCGCTAGTGGAAAATGGTTGATTATTTGGAATTAAAATGAATTTCCTTCAAAATGATGTTACTCTCATACTAAATTGTTTTCGTCACATAGTTAATGTTACTGCCAGTGTTTTCGTCATCAGAGTTAACGTTTTCTTTCAAAAACGGTCTAAACATATTTTTTTGCACCTTTTTTTGTTTTTGTTGTGGTATACCTGATTTACATATGGCAACATTCACATTTGAGCATAGCTTCGGTAAAGTGAGTTACTGAGCAAATTGGTTTGGCGAAGAAAAAAAAATCATCTGGTACGGTTGCGGCACTCAACGCCGGCCCTAAGAAGACATATTCATTATTTCAGGAAATTTTGACATATTCATTAATTAAGTATTTAACACATTAAGGATAACGACGTAGGAAGATAAAAAAAAATAGCCTTAAATGTTTTAATTTTCTATTTTTATAACACCAACAGCAATTAAAACGGTATAGATTATGAATACAGTTGCGATCAAAATGATTTAAATATTCCGATTTCAATCAAAACGATCTAAATAAAAATTTGTTTTTTTTTATTATGTGCCAATATTGCAATGAAAAATAACTTGCGAATGCTAGATCTTATGCAAATCATTAAAGGTATCAACTAAAACAACAAAATGTACAAATAAACATATGGCATTATGCTATTTAGTTTTTTGCCTCTCCTGTAAAATTGAGTTCAACGCTTTTAGATATTTTTCTTCGCCGACTCATCATATATACCGAAACATCGCTGTCATCCGTGGCTACAATTCTCGCTGCTATTTATTATTTTGTTACGTGGCTGCAAATAACGTGCTACTTATAGTCGGGGAGCCAGCGACAAAAAAAATGGGAGAGTTTTGTTAAAGCTGATACTTCAGATCAGACAGTATTTTGACCATAGAATGCCGGGCTAGAGTCAGCAGGCCAGACTCCAGGACACCTGGCGCTGGCATACTAGGAAAGGTGTAATTTTAATAGTGACATTGAAATAAATTGCTATTAGTTCGCCGTTCATGTCGCTGACGCAGACGAGTTGCCAAAACATTGAGCAATATAATATAATAATGCTATTGTTAATTAATAAGGACTGTTACTACAATTCGAACTAATATAATAAATTAACGCCGCTTTTTTTAAAGCCATGACGTGCACCTACAGTTGTTCTTGTTGAATTACCAAAAATAGTGGCATCTGCTTACGTTTATCAAGCATGATAAAATACAGAATAGGACACATTCGATAACTCGATACATATGTTCTTCAGACCTTTGCGGCTGGAGGCAGTGCAGCGCCTCGACGCGATCGCAGTCGTGTCAAATAATTGCTATTAGTTTCGCCGGACAATGCTATTAGCATCACCTGCATGTCGCTGTCGCAGAATTGTCAAATCGTACTATGGCATTAAGCAATCTAATATTGCTATTGTTTATTAATAACGACTGCCACTACAAGTCAAACTCACGAGTATCTCAAATTGCCGCCGCTTTTTTAAGGTTTTGACGTGTACATGAGCGGGCTTGTTAAATTAGCGAGAACAGTAGCACAGGCTTGCGTTTATCAAGCACGATGAAGTACAGAATAGGACACATTCGGTAACCTGATACATGTCCGTCTCCTTTGCGAAATTCCGTCGATTTTATGTATGGAGTTTATTATGTTAATTCAGTTAGCTCTTATCATTGCTTATACAGGATATTAGGAAGCTCATAGTTATACTGCGTTTTGGCAGCTAAGATAAATCAATATGTGTAAATGGTACTAATAGTTCTTAACATTGATTCATCTCCTCTTAGGTTTTAAGTAGCCTAATAAATGTCGTTCTTTACACACCTATACGGTATTTGAAGAAATATGTCAGTTTTAATTTGGTATACAGGTCCCAATACGTAATAATTAGGTGCATTAATAACAGGTGCATTAATAACCAATAAACGATAGAAACAATAATAAATCGCATTCTAATCTCTCCGTATTATTTCTGCGATGTAATAAATCTGTATAAAAATGTGATAGCACTAATAACTTAATGTTATTGTTGCTATTATTTGTTAAATTCCTTTTTTTTTATAATCATTTTTTTTTTTTTAAATCGGTTGTCTGTAAAGTCGGTTTACTGACGATAGTTGAACGTGACAACGTCATAAGAAAATACTGATGGAATGGTTGCATTTGAAGCAGTTTCATTTAAGATTCTGATATTGTTTATTACAAACATCCAAAAATACATGCTTTTATACTCACCGATTTGACTACAACATGTAAATGTATTATTGTATATCAGTATAATTGTATAATTGTTTATTGTTTAAAGTTTATTGTTTTTTTAATTTGAAAGTTTGAAATCTCAAACTGTTAAATAACGGTTTGAGAAGCGTTTGAGCACGCTGCGCCATCTAGCGGTAGGTAATACGTCGTAAATAAACAATATCAGCGACATTTTACAAACCGCTAGATAGCGCATCGTAATGATAGCTTTTCATACTTTTTTATTTTTTTTAAATAAAAGTTGCTTACTTCGTTGCACTTCGTTGTACCCACAAGAAAATTGTCCGTTCAGTAATAACATTCCGTATATCAAGAATACAAATAAAATTATGTCAAGAATTTAAATCAATCTAGTGATTTTCATTCGTACTATTTTAGACTGAGGTTAGTAAATAATTCTTGTCGCAACCGGTAGATGGCAGCATTTATATTGAATAATAAATATAATAAATGAAACGCCTCAGAGCGAGGTAACGCCGCCTGAGTCATGTTTTTTCGTGCGTGCAGCCGGCCCATCGAATTATAAGACGTCGTCACGTCAAAACAAGTATCACGATGCTATAATAGATGGCCAAATAAATTGCTATTAGTTTCGCCGGATAATGCTATTAGCACCACCTGCATGTCGCTGACGCAGAAGAGTTGCCAAAGCATACTATCGGCATCGAGCAATCGAACAATCAATGCTATTGTTTATTAATAACCACTGATACTACAAGTCGAACTCACGGTTGTGCTTGTTGAATTGGCGAGAACAAAGGGCATCTGCTTGCGTTTATCAAGCACGATGAAATACAGAATAGGACACATTCGGTAACTCGATACATATGTCCGTCACTCCTTTGCGAATAGAGGCAGCACTGCGGCGCGATCGCAGTCGTGTCAAAGGCGCAGTGCAAGGTTTTAAGCAGTCAAACGGAAGCTGTAATTAATTAGTAGGCGAATGTAGCGCGCGGCAGAAACAAAAGCGGCGACAAACGCCGTGTCGCGTCGTCGGGTTACAGAATAGCGCTCCGCCGCCCGCTCACATGAATAACTAAGCAAACAAGAGTGGGAACGCCGTGCGCCAGTTCGGCTTCGCGCTTTGCTGCCGCGCCCGGCTCGCGGTGCCGCGCCACTTGACACCGCGACACCAAACTGCCTGCCTGCCCTGCTATTCCACCATTCTACCCTAAAGAGAATTCGACACAAACGGAATAAACAGAAGCACGCTGAGTGCGACTGCACCACCTACTAAATTACATTTTCGTCGTGTCCATGACCATGAAAAAAAGACCATGTGACTTTGATCAAACTTAGAAAACCAAGGCCCTACTTGACATGAGCAAGAAGAACCTTAGAACCACCATCGGTCTCCTCACCGGACACACGACCCTTAGAGAACATCTATACAACCTTGGCTTGACCGAGAGCAAGGACTGCCGAATATGTGGCGAAGAACCTGAAGACAGCATACACATCGTTGGTCGCTGCCCAGGCCTCGCCGCTAAAAGACACAGTTTACTGGGACGATCCTTTCTCGAACCTAGCGATCTGCCCAACTTGAAGGTCAGTAATCTACTTGGACTGGTAAGAAGTACTGGGCTACTAGCTGACCACTGACCTAACCACATAGTGGGTAGTTACAAAAGATCTTATAGATCTAGGTGACATAAAGGGCTGGAAACAAGCCCCCCACTCCGTCTACTACTACTACTTAATCAAACTTTAGGGAAATCATTAAAAACATCTCAATGTAAAAAAACTATAATCGTCATGAAATATTAAATAATGTTCAATTATTGCATCTTTTATACATATGACTTTATTCAGTAATATAAAAAATAAATTTTGGAATAGCTACTTTTTTGTTAATTTTTTTTTATCTGTTTTGTCTTTAGAATTTTGAAACTGTTACATGTCTACATTATACATTAAACTAAAACTGTTATATAAAACCCTTATTAACTATGGTATAATTGGGTGGGGTGGGTGCTGCAAAACCCTCCTGACGCCAATTCTAACAGCGCAAAAATGTATTTTAAAAATCATTGATCGCAAACCATATCAATATTCTTCTAATGAACTCTTTAAAGAGGCTCAAGTTTTGGATGCTAGGTTATTATTTATTAAAACTCCACTTCGTTGGGTTTTCGTGGCCAAACAAAATAAATCTTTTATTATTACGCACACGAAACCCACTAGACAACTCCTGAGTGATAATTTGAATGTACCTAGGATGAAGACGACTTTCGGACAGCGACACTACTCTTTCATAGCTACAAGACTTTATAATAAATTAATCAGTGACAAAAAAACCAGCCCCAATTGTCATTTGTTTAAAAGCAAAATAAATAAATGGCTGTTTCAAAAAGAGCGTTTATCTATCCATGCCATTATCGATGTAGTAGAATTTTAAATAACAAGACAAGACGAGTTATTTCCCTCGAAATAATAGGAAATTGAGTGAGTTTACGTATAAAGAAGGATTGTAGCTTAATTTTTGAGATAATTGGATGAAGGGTGAGCGTTTACTAGTTGAAAAATGGGCCCAACTTAAACCTACTCCTCTTTCCGCAAGTGAGAGGCATTCATCATTCTCGTTAACACCTAAAGCATTCCCGAATCCGATCAAGGGAATCCTTCGTCACGATGTAAGTGGCTTTTATAATTATTTACTTTATAATCATCTTATTGATCAATTCTAAAAAGTATATATATATATATATATATATATATATATATATATATATATATATATATATATATATATATATATATATATATATATATATATATATATATATATATATATATATATATATATATATATATATATATATATATATATATATATATATATATATATATATATATATATATATATATATATATATATATATATATATTAAAAAGAATTAAAAAACACGGCTGCCTAAAACTACTATTGTATTTTAAATTATTAAGCTTTTGCATAGCTTTTATCGCGGGCCTATGCCAGCGCGGCGACCGAATGAAGAAATTTCTTAACGAAAATTAATGATTTTAAACTGATAATTACGTCTAAACGAGTACTGCTTACGATTCGAAAAAAATATATGTTAAACGAGAACATTTTCCTAATATTCTTAGCTTTGAATATTTTAGATTCTGTTTATATTACATAGTGTAATTAATTTGTGAAATTAGGTCTAACCGAACACCAAAACGACTACCTACTACGCAAATACTATCTGGCGTATTATTATGAAACCTGCACCATTTTAAATATAATTTAATTATATTTCTTTTTATCTACGTTTTTTTTCGAATATTCCGTTTTTTTTGCTTTATCGAATAAAAAAATTGTGAGCGGCGCTCTATCGGAAGACGTTTAAATTATTCCGAATCATTTGCTACCGCAGCCGCAAATGATTCGGAATAATTTCAACGTTTTCCGATAGAACGCAGTTATCTGATATCAGAAAAAATAAAATAAATAAAATAAATAAATAGGTAATTATAATTGCATAAGTTGTTAAAAATGCTATGCAATAGCGTTACCGCGGCAGTCCCCGAGTGCCACACGTATTTTTTTTATTACGTTTTTTTAATGAAATATTTGTGGTTTATGCATTTATTCATAGAGATTATTTCCGAAATGTAGACTTTTCAGTTGACACTAAACATGATATGTATAATAATGTTAATTTATTGACATTTGGACATTTAGACAACTACTTACCTAATATTAGAACAGTTAATGCACCATATGAAACTCGAGATGACATAACGATGCTAATAGTACTACACCCTTCTAAATCGGTTTAAGGGTTTAGAAGTTATGGTGGAATAAAGAAACTGAAAACATATTTAGATGAACCCTGAACAGAACACATTACACTCCTTTGTCTAGATTGATGAGATTAAATACCTACGTATAATCAGAGTATGAACAATCGGGCGTCCCTGGAAACTGTGAGCCTAAAATCACCGGCCAATCTTTCTACCACCCGAGTCAAACGACACAACCTCAAAAAAGCCAGCTGCTTAGGCCATTTTCAATTATACCGTATACCTAATATATATTTATATCCTACCTACCTTCCCAATCAGTGAGAATTTACGCGCCGGCCGAACCAGACGTGCTCCTGTTTTGAGTGTTCTCGTTATCGTGCTGTAATAGTAATTATCGCGTTCGTGAGCTGACCAGCCGAAGATTTGGTGACATTTTGGAGTGAAATTGCAGCAAGGAATTTACGCGAAAAATAGAAAGGTGCGTAAATTTGATTCCTTCTCCTCTCCACAATGATGCCTATAATCCCTTTAAAATAACCAACCTTCCTCACAGTCCACTCTATATATATATAAACTTAAACCCAACATTTTGGTCCTTCGAGCCGGATTAAAAAATACTTTGTCCATTTGAGATCGAAAATAGAATAAATACTTCCGCCATTTCGGGTTGCCTTTTGGAATTTCGCATATAGGAGATATTATTCACATAATTATTATTTATAGACATCATTGGTAAAATTAAACCCAACATTTTGGTCCTTCGAGCCGGAGTTGGTCCTTAGTGATAGCTTCGAAAAATATCCAAGAACTACATCGATCCAGAGAACTTTTACTTAGTAACATATTCTGAATGTCTAAAGGTGATAGACGACCCATGAACCTAGACACTGCACGGACAAGAACCATACCACAATCGCCTCTAAAGGAGGGGCGGACAAGCTGGATATAACAAGAAAAACTGATGTAAATATAACTAATCATTACATTCATCTTAAACACTTAATCTAAAACAATCGTTTACATAGTAACGTATCATTGGCAACATAGAAATCAGGTGGAATAATAAGGAAGTGGAACCTATCCATCTTGCCCAACCAGGGTGGGAGTTAATGGGCCCTTGCTGAGTTGGCCACGAAAACCCATTCTGTTCAGGGTTAGTCACACTCACGGGTCAACACCTATCCGACGGCCTCCACGCATGAAGTACGAGCCTGGGTGGGACTGGCCTTATGGTGGGTTTCCCCTGAGAATCAACCTTCTGGCGCTCCTGGATGGTCTGCGCACAGTGCGGCGTAAGCCAATCGATTGCGCACTCTGACTAACAGTCGGGGAAGTCTGGAAGCAGTACTCTTGAAACGACCATCGGCTACCCGATCCTGGGTGAACAGCCGGGTAAAGGACGCTGTGGTCCGCGATAGATTTGGTATAGGTACACCGTTTCAGCGCTTCGTAAGGGAGAAGACCGCGCAAGCGACCTCGAACTCGTAACCAATCGAGAGACTGGAGTAATCTGGTCACAATTGGAAGCAAGGGCGTGAGTGTAAGCCCGCTGGGTAACACTCCTGGCTATCTCGCGGTTAAGGCATTGGCCTCTTACGGGTTTGTGGCGGAGCTAGACGGTGGACTGTTTTGTACAAGTCTTCTGGGCTCACTCCAGGGAGATAGAACGACTAATCGTTAAAAATTCCTGAGGTGACGGGCTCTCCCGCTGTAGTCGACAACCCTAGTTAGGGTGGGTAAGATGGATCACTAAGTCGGATAAGATGGATAATATTCCTTTTAAACGTTGAACTGGTCCCAAAAGTAAGAGCCGTAGCCCGGATAGGAGGAGCAGAGTTTGTGTCAAATTATTGCATCCCGAATATTCTATCCAGTCTTCTGTTAAGGGTGTTTGGTAAGGTTCTTCGCAGAATCTGCATGAATAAGTGGGCTGGTCAAAGCTACTTTCAGGCAAAGATTGTTTGCTGATTGCAGGTTTATTTGTATTCTTGCAAGACTGCTTGTCTACAAAGGATCCCAAAGAAGAATTTGAGCGCGCGTAGCGTTCTCACATTATTTCATTTATCCGTCTTGCCCGTTCTATCCATCTTGTTCGCCTCTCCCCTACCACCACACCACACCGCAGCCGCACACAACCGCTGCAAGGCAGGTAATCTTCGAACCGCATCACTCACATGTTTCTCATTATGACGACGTAAAGAAAGAGATGGCAACCGGGTCCCATCTCCCCTATACCACCTGGCGTAGTCCCAACAGGCTGAGTGTGACAAGATGCCGAGCCAATCTCCTCCGCTTGAGCTATACAGAGACTCCAATAGGCTACTGAAAAATGCTGCAGGATGAAGATCACCTTCTATCCTGCCCTCCTATCCCTGTAGGACCTACAATAGGCGAACGACGAGGCCATTCAGGCCGCATACTATTGCAAAAACGTGTCCTGACCAGACCCGGACACAATAACTAACGAACGAACAAGCCACTGTTTAATCTATTTCACGACTGCCCAACAAAAAAAGGAGTGTAATGTGTTTAGGATTCATCTATGTATGTTTTCCGATTTTTATTTTACTATAACTTCTAAACTTTGGAACCAATTTAAAGTGTGTTTTATTGTTAGAATCTTTATGTCATCCCGAGTATCATAGTACCTGCAGGTATAAAGATTAGCCCGAGTATTTCAATTTTTAAGAAACAACTGGTCTCGTGGATTCTTGGGCCAGGAAGGTCCCGAATACATCAAGAACTCTCAACTATCTAGCTTTGTTTGGCTGCACTTTGTGACTATTACTATTATTTTAATTTTTCTTTGTGACTATTTTATTTTTTAGAAACTTTGCTATTACTAGTATTATAATTTTATTGTGACTTTTTTTTTCTTACAAATATTACAAATTTTATTTATAATTTAAGTTATGACTATATAGTTTATTATTAACCAAAGGATAAGTGTATTTAATTATCTATTTAGTTCAATGTTTTATTCTATTATAATTATATATTTAGGTACATATTTTATTTTTCTATATATATTTTTATGTTTTATTAATAAATTCAATGTTTATTTTTCCATTTTCGCTTTTTTTTGTTTATTTTTTTTTTGTTTTGAATATGTTTTCTTTTTTAAACTAGTATTTGTTTAAAATGTTTGCCCTAGAATACATGTTTACTTAGTTGGGCGACATGGGACCGATCTTCACTATAAGCGTGACAGAACTTGCTGTGGGTTTTATTTAAAGTGTAGATATTAATTATGATTTGTTACGCTTGTTGCATATTATGTACATTACCATAAAATAAATAAATAAAAAATAAATAGTATATCTTAAATGTCCAAATATCAAGTGAGTGGTTATATAAATGTCCAAACGTCCAAATATCAAGTGAGTGGTTATATAAATGTCCAAATGTCCAAATGTTAATAAATTAACATAAATATATCGTGTTTAGTGTCAAATTAAGGGTCTGATTTGTAAATTCTGGAAATATACATGTATCTATATAGTTAAATACATAAGCCACACATATTTCCTAAAAAACATTACTAAAATGAATTATAAATACAATTGTTAACAATTCTGTAACGGCAGTTGAGTTTGTTATTCTTTTTATTATATTTACGTGTCGTCTATGTATTATTATATTGTATGCCATCTGATTCCGTTCAGTATAAATTTATTCATAACAATGAAATTATTCCGTTCAGTATAAATTATTCATAACTCAAAATAAAGTACTGTAGTCTTAAATCACACAAAGAAGTATATTTTTAATCACCTACACGCTTATTGAATCGAACGTCGCAGGCAATCCTACTCAATCGGAAAGAACATCACTTGAGACCCCATAAAAGTCATCCGGCTTACCATTTGTAGTGACAAATAATAAAAAGCTGTCGAGGAACTTAGTGTATATCCACCGATTCCCTTGTGGCCTCTCGATTTTGTTTATTCTTACGAGCGGCTTCTTACAACAGAAAGCGAGTTAAAGCCCGCAACGTGTGGGCTCACAGAATAGGAACATATATTTTTTTTTTGGAGGAAATTCGCTAAACAGCGCATGCGTAACAATGATAGGTTTATAGATATCGATTGACCAATCATTCTTTCTTAATAACTAGCTCTTGCCCGCGGCTTCGCTCCGCATAAAGTTTCGAATCGATTTGTTAATTTAAATAGGATGACGTTTATTTGCCTTTTTAGACGATACATTTAGATATACAGTGCAAGACGATGCCCCCCCTCAGATGCACGCTACCGATTTCGTAGATGTGCGCGTCTTGTACCTCGCCACCCGCCGCCTTCCGCTGAACGCTGACCTTGCTAGGTCAGCAACCGCCATCGCTCGTCAGGTATTTCGAGATGCTTGCAGGCCAAAAACTTACAGTATATGGCTAATTTTATTTTTATTTAACACCCGTGATGATGGATCAAATTATATTGAAGAGGATTATTATTCTATGTCTTCAACACAAAATCTGCCTACTTCCTATTCGTATTTTTTCGGGACATAAAATGAGTTACTTTAGCCTAAATATAAAAGTAAAATATATGCTGACAAAGACTTTTTATAGATCTTTTTAGGGCGATATTTTTGTCGAATATTGTTTTCATATATATCAAAACCGTTTCGTCAGCGCACGCCGATAAAGCAACTCCCCAGCTCTCCGACTTCATTTTTCTCCGACTTGATTTACAAAAATCGTGATTTCGTATAAAAAACCATTTTTATCACAATAAAGTTATAGTCCATAGCATTCGTCATAATGGAGCTTTCCATTAATGAAAGAATTTTTTAAATCGGATTAGTAGTTTCGGAGATTATCCCCTACATACAAACTTACAAACTTACAGGCATTACTTCTTTATAATATTAGGATAGATAATTATAACAGATTGTCAAATATAGAGTGCATAGTTACAACGTATTTAAAACATTATTTTTACATAAAGTATCGAGTGACATTAAAAAAAATATAAAGAAAAAGGTTTAATAACAGTAGATTGTCACTAGTTAAAATGTACATATACAATCAAGTATTATCCTATCTATCGGGAAACCTAGAGGAAAGGTTTTTTTTATCGTTTTCTTTAAAAAAAAATCTCACTCATATCTCCGACTCCGAGAGAAGTACATTTGAAAGTCATTTTTGGAAAAGGTAAGTTGTTAAAGTAAGTTCGAAAAAGGGGCATATAAATCGAAAATAAAATATGGATATTCATATTTATAATACCTAATATGATATAATATAATGGTGTGTTATAATATAATAGTCATATAATACAGTACGGTAGAATAGCAGTTAGTGAAATTTTAAAGGGCTCTCTAGACGATCAATCATGCTTGTCAAGCATCGCGTCGCGGGCAGGGAGGGGATTTTTATTGACGAAAAATGCCTAATTGTGTTGTTTTATACCAGGGAGTCAATCATTCATCAATCAGATGTGTCTAATTAAGGTAACTCCCTGTTATAAAATACAAAATTAGGCTTTTTTGGTAAATATTACAAAAATAAATTTGCATATTTCATGCGGTTTACGATCCTCTACCTGTCCGCGACGCGAAGCTTGTCAAGCATTCTTGATCGTCTAGAGAGCCCCTAAGAAGTAGGAGATAGGCTAGATATGATCGAATATTTAATTAAATTAATGGAATCATAAAATGCGTCTAATCCTTTACAACCTTCTAAGTAAATCACAATTCAAGCAACTCGCCTCTGCCAAAATAATGAACTAAAAAAAACCAAACTGAAATTAAAATAAAATATTTAAGGTATTAGAAGAGTATAACAATGTAGGTAAATTATTAATAAGTAGAAAACGTTTTTAGATTAACATCCAATAAATCAATATAATATTATCACTAGTACGTAAGACTGATGTAAATCTGTTGTTTTTTTCAAACAAAGAGAAAAAAAAAAAAAAAAACGACACATTCTGGTAAGATGTGTGTCTATTCGGGCCCTATTCCACCGGGACACTGGCACGCCAAGTGGCTGCTACCAACAAAATGTATACAGAAACGTTTAGAAAACTAAGGAATCTTCCACCTCAATGAAGTAAGAGGTTTTCACCTGAAGGCAAACTCGTCACGGGCCGCGAGTTAGGCGTGCAACGTAAAGCGGGCGACACAACCCGAGCTAAGGATTTATTTGTTCGTCTCCCACGCCCGAGTTCGTTAGCAGTTGTGGCGCGGCGTGTGGTGGGCGTCGCCATTGTCAGAGTCGTCGCCGCGCCGGTCGCCCCGAAGGACCCTGTTGAAATGGGCGACCTTAAATCTTCGGCGCACAACCATACTCTTCGCCACTTCGACACAACACGGCCAGTGTAAATGATCCCCGGCTCATATTACCTACGACTTTAACTGCGCGATTTAAACAACATTTCTTTATTCATGAAACCTAGGCTACTATTAGGCTGATTTCAAAAAGAATCAGAATCAGAACCAGAATTAGTTTATTTGCCTGTTTTGTGTTATACATTTTGTGTTATACGTTTGTGTATGCACTTGGGTGTGTCAGCTAACTACGAACGTCACCAGTAGATGCGCAAGCATTCTAAGTGGTGCCTCCACGAGAGAAGATGTTAGTCCCGTCGGTTATTTAGGCATGTTCTTACGATCTAAGTTATATGTACAACTTACGAGCTATGTTAGCTACGATCTACGTTATAAGTCTACGAAAAGAAAAATATTCATCCCCATCATCATAGAAATTCATCTATATCGCGATTATCATAGAAAAAAGCAAGTCAGAACAGGTAATGGTCCAAACAGTGTATTCAGTGTATTTACACATTGCGTCCATGTGATGAACGCCAGAAGAAAATAATAGTATATTATATTATGTACACAAATTATTTTCGGTGATTTTTTAAATGAAATTTAAATTTCATTTATTAAGCGAAATAAACATCTCAATACTCGTAATCGCCATTGCTTTTTATGATTTTTGCCCATCTTTCGGGCAGCTGACGAATTCCATCGCGGAAAAAAATGCGATTTTCAATTGATAAAATCATCAATGCAATTTCAGACCTCGTCAAGTGTATAAGCGGCCTACCTACACGAACGTACGTAATATTTCCGTTATATTATCGCCCGAACGCAACAAGCGATAAAGACTTGACGAAGCGATGATATTTACATATTTTTCAAAGGCTTTCGACGAAGTGAATACCTCATTTCTCTTGCAGAAGTTATACCGTTTAGGCATTCACGGTTCTTTGCTACGATGAATATAATCATACTTATCGAATCGATCCCAATTAGTACAAGTAAACGGACATTTTTCTAAAGTAATCGACGTCACCTCCGGTGTGCCACAGGGAAGCCATTTAAAGCCTGTATTATTAACGCTGTTTATCAACGACATCGGAAAATGTTTCAGGAAATCCCAATTCTTACTTTATGCTGATGAACTTAAAATTTTCAATACGATTTCTTCTGCTATTGACTGCAATGATAATCAAGCCGAGCTAATAAATTTATAAGAATATTGCGTAACGAATAAACTGTACTTGAACCGAAACAAATGCAAAACCATATCTTTTTCGAGATCTCATCGGCCTACACATTACCAATATGATATAAACGCGCATAGACTGGAAAGAGTTTCTGAATTTACTGACTTGGGTATAACATTTAATAGTAAACTTAGCTTCAATACTCATATCGAGCTAATGATCTACAAATGTTACCAGTTGCTGGGATTCATTTGGAAGGTAACTAAGGCTTTCAAGGATTTCCGCGTTGTTATGCTCCTGTTTACATCGCATGTCCGGAGTAGATTGGAGTTTTGCAGCGTGGTTTGGAATCTATGTTATGAACAATATGTTTCAGATATTGAAAGAGTTCAGAAAACGGTTCTGAGGTGATGCGTTTTAAATTCTTTCACGAAAAAGAATTCGCCGATTACAACGGCCAAACTCACTTTTTTAAATGTCAATCTCTGAAGACGAGACGTACTCTTATAGATCTTCTCCTCATTAATTCACTCTTTACCCATAAGTCGCCGATGGGGGCTAACGGGCCCATGATGAGTTGGCCACGATGACCCATGTGTACAGGGTCGGTCACACTCACGGGTCAACACCCATCCGACGGCCTCCCCGCATGGGGTGCGAGGCCTGGGTAGGACACTGGGTCAACCAGTCTCCCCTGGGAATCAAACCTCTGGCGCCCCTGGACGGTCTGCGCACCGTGCGGGGTTTGCTCCAATCGGTTGTGCTCTCCGACTAACAGTCGGGGGAATCTGGGAACTGTATTGTTTCCTATAGAGCGGGGGTGGTCGCGTACCTTATGGCGACTGCTCTGGAATTGACCATTGGCCATCCGATCCCGGGTAAGAGGCGGGCAAAGGACGCCTTGGTCCGCGAAGATTCGGTGCACTCCGTTTCACCGCTTCATAAGGGAGAGGACCGCGCAAGCGACCTCGAACTCGGAACCAATCGAGAGACCGGAGAAATCTGGTCACAATTGGAAGTGAGGGCGCGAGTTCTCGAGCCCGCCGGGTTTACTCCTGGCTTACTCGCGGTAAGGCGTTGGACTCTCACGGGTTGTGACGTAGCTGGACGTAGAATGTACTGTCCAAAGTCTCTACGTTCACTGCAGGGCGATAGAACGACTAATCGTTAAAACGTCCTGTGGTGACAGGCTCGCCCGTTGTAGTTGACACCGCAAGAAGTCGCCGATAACCGCAGCGATAACCGTGGAAAGTATGGAAACCAGTCTAAAACAGGTCCTGAAGTTCTTCAGTCTGTTCGAATTCACATCAATTCCACAGCAAGGATTTCAATTTATTTATAGTCTAAATTATAATACTGAAAGTAAAGTGAAACTGATTGTAATTTTTATAACCTATGATTTTAGTAATTTCCTGGGTACTTACCAAATAAATAATACATGCTCTATGTAGACCAGGTTGCAGTTAAAATCAGTATATACTAATACAACACGAAAATATGACTTTTTTATGTCGAAGTACTCTCAATTATTTATACATAATCCGTTTTATTTTAAACTAAACGGCGGGTAAAACCGCCGAGTACAGTTTCTTCTATTATATAAGCAGATTAAGTAAACGATTTAATGTCTATAAGTCTTGCAATTGTCAGCCTCTGCAAAGATAAATATCTTGGAAATACCTAGGTATCACTCTAGATTGCTTCCTTCTTTGGGACACTCATATACATAACGTGGCTACAAAGGTGCGAATCCTTGGATATGCTTTTAAAGAACTGAGGAATATTCTGGATTCCAAAACGCTAAAAACTGTTTATCATGCCTTATGTGAATCGCTTATTACTTACCGTATAATTGGATGGGGTGGATGTGGTAAAACCCTGCTAGAGCCATTGCAAGTTACGCAGAAATGTATACTCAAAATTATTCTCCGTAGACCATATTGTCATCCTAGAAATGAACTTTATATGGAAGCTAAAGTCCTTGATTGTTGGCGATTTTTTATAAAAACTTCCCTCTTGAAGCTATTTTTGGACAATAATTTAGACATTTATTAGTAATTCAGAACCGAATACCAACAAGACAAATTTTAGAAAATAGCCTAATAATACTCAGGATGAAAACATCATTTGGACAAAGACATTACTCTTTCATTAAGCCGAGATTTTAGAATCTGATCAATATGGAAATAAAAATGAATTTGACATTCACGGTATTCAAAAATAAAATAAAGGAATAGTTCTCGAGTCATGACAGACTAACCATACATCAAATGTTAGTAATTATAGTTTAATATAACTTAGGTGCACAAATTATTAACATATTTTTAAATAGTATGTATGTTGATTATATTTTAACATTTTGTTGTTAGACAATGTTTTGACAATGATTTTTTTTTAATCAATTTGCCAATCAATTAATTTTTATATTTTTTAACATATTATATTAAATATTATTGACTTTTTTTTATTATAGATTTATCTTACTCTTTACTTTAATTTTAAGTTCTGTTTGTCACACTATTTGATTGTTTCTTTTTTTTTTTTGAGCATCATATTTTAGGGCAATTTAGTTTTATGATCATTTTAATAAAACTTTTACATAATTTATTGTAAAATTAGAGTCCTGTCCATTCTAGAACGGGCTAGTCCCAGTTGGGTGACAGAATCAAATAAGCAAAAGGTTAAGGTTTTGCCATTCGGTTCCTGTTATTTTTATAAGCAAAAACAATGTTACATAGTAATTAATTCTTAAATAAATAGATAAATAAAATTATTGGAGGCTAGTATCATATCAGGTTATCAAACGACATATAGGGACATTTTGTGCATAATTCGTATTTGCGCGTTGCAATTATGTAATTGATTTATATACCTTATTACCTTATTACCTTCACTGATTCTGTCCTTAAGTCTATGGATAAACGTATACAGGTTGATGCTCTATACACAGATTTTTCTAAGGCATTTGATAAAAAAAATCATAACTTACTTCTAAAAAAGTTATGGGCTTTGGGGATTAGGGGTGACTTGTATCGCTGGATTTCCTCATATATCGCATATCGGACTCAAGCGGTAGTTGTTCAGGGTTATCAATCCGAGTTTTCTGAAATTCCTTCAGGGGTACCGCAAGGCTCCCACTTAGGACCACTTCTTTTCCTTCTATACCTCAACGATATCACCAATTGCATGCTACATTCCAAAATAGTCATATATGCGGATGACACGAAAATTTTTAGTGAGATCCGATCAATTAATAACTGCCTTAATTTGCAGGCAGATATAAACCGCCTTATGAAATATTGTTCAGATAACTGTCTCTTCGTTAACGTAAACAAATGTCACATAATCACATACTCCAGAAAAAATACTAATATAATGTTTGACTACAACTTGAATGGCGCTATAGTTGGAAGAGAATCAGCGGTGCGAGATCTTGGGATTACACTTGACACGAAAATGCTATTCGCTGAACACATCGATAATATTACTAGGTTTTATTCTAAGGGCAGCATATAAATTACTAGGTTTTATTCTAAGGGTATCATCGGTATTCAAATCCACTGACACGCTTAAAACCCTCTATAATTCCTATGTAAGAAGTCAGTTGGAATTTGCATCAGTGGTCTGGAATCCCCAATATTTGACTTACATATCGCGGATCGAATCGATACAAAAAAGATTTGTGAAGCGATTAAATTTCACTTCTTTCACTAAGCCCAGCTCCTATGAGGAATCCTTAAAAGCCCATAATTTAATGTCATTGGAGAGCCGTAGAGTCTTGATCGATGCCGTATTCTTGCATGGGTTGGTAAATAATTCCATCGATGCGAACGCGATTTTGGAGCGCATTGAATTTTATGTTCCTCCCCGCCCTGTTCGATCGCATCGACTATTTCATCTCCCTGTGGTGAAAACCAACGCATCTCAAAATGCATTTCTATACAGAGCGTGTCATAGATATAATACAGACTTTTTAAGTGTGGACATATTACACTCATCAAAAACCTCTTATAAGAACTCGATAAAAAAAAATCTAGAGTCTATCTAGATGATCACAAAACATTTATACATATTATATTTCATTTAATTTAGTTCAAGGACATAATTTTATCTCAAGTATATTCATTATAATAACTATATATCATACCTAAAATTAAATATAAATATATTTATATACATACATAATATATTTTTATCTATTTTGTCTCTCCCTTTCACCTCACTTCCCATCCTGATTCCCCCCATTCTCAAGCGGAAACAATATAAAATTATATTGCGTTCATTTTGTATACTTTATATTCGGAATCACATTAATGGATTTTTGTCACTTTTAAATAGGTTTTTATTGCATTGTATGTAGTTCTGTTTGGTTCCAGAATAGAACAAAATAAAATAAATAAAATAAAATAAATAAAATAAATAAATAAATATATGTATATTATTTTGGTTTTAATTTTTATTTATTTTGGTTTTATTATTATTTTCGTATACATAAATGTATGTGTATGTGTACATTATGTGGATATATATTATTTTTTTTATTTATTTATCCTATTTTTTATAGTTACATAAAAAGATTGCGTTCATTTTTTTAACACATTTTAAAAGAATACATATGAAGAAAATCGCGAAAGGGCATTAACTTGTCAGGATTACATCACCCCACTAGGTATACGCCAGTGTTGGGGTGATGGATACATAGTTCTGTGGTATTCTTTGCTGAGCCTGTAGCCTTGCCTGCTGTCCTTCTTCCATCTTAAAAAACAATACGTAATATAATTTTGCATAATATAATATAAATAATATAATATAACATATTACAATATAATATAATATCATATGTAATAATGTAGCATATTTATGTATAATATAGTATAACATAATAAAATATAACATATTATAATCTGTATATCTGTATACATATCCATAATTTACATCTATATATCCTATAATTTGTGGTTAGAAATAAAATATTTTAATATATCATAATTTCGCATTCTTCTCTAGTATAATTTGAGAGCCAATGAGACACCCGTCTCTTGAACTGATTGTCGGGTATGTTTAAGATCTGTCCTGTGTACGAGTTAAATATATTATAGAGTTTAGGTCCGAGATATGCGTAGTGTCGTTGTCCGTATACAGTCCTCATTTTTGGTTGAATCTGTTTGTCTTTGTGTCTAGTGTTGTGTTTGTGCTCTGGTTTGTCTTTATCCGTGTTCTTCATAAGGTCCCTCCGATAGCGCACCAGAACAGCGCGTATGTATAGTTGGCGTACGTCAAGTACTTTAAAGTCTGTATATAGGTCGTCTGACGGGGAGCGATATGGCTTCTTGTTAATGACTCTGAGCAAAGCCTTTTGCGCTTTGACCAGTGGGTCAAGATTTGTTCTTGCCATACCGCCCCAACCGATTTGTCCGTATGTAAGTAGAGTCTGCGCCAGTGCATAGTAAACAGTCCGTAGTAGGTTAATGTTGAGTATGCTTCTTATATTTTTAAATATATAAATCAACTTTCTAGTCCGTTTAGTCGTAGCCTCAATGTGTTGTGTCTATTTTAGATTTTGGTCGATTCCTAGATATTTTATTGTGTTCGTGCGTTCAAGTGGTAAACATGTACAGTTCATGTAGTCGCATTTATGTAACGTAATATGGTGGTTAGTATTGGGATGATGTCTATTGTCGATGCTAAAGTTCATATATTTAGTCTTGTACTCGTTAGCGTCAAAAGATTATTGTCAAGCCATCGCTTTATATATATTTTATCTATAGATATATATGAGTATCTATATTTGTATATGCCTAAATATTTGTAGTTTCATATTTGTCGATTTAAAAATAAGTACTAACTATAGTTTAAGTTGACAGTGCACACTTAATGTCGTCATTAAAAGTCTGCCTTAGAACAGGCCTAGGCCTAGTTAGGCGACTGTGTCAAACATTAAAAATAATGTCGCATCAATTTCTTGCTAACATCTTACTTACAAATATGACATTAATTGTTTACTAGATGTGTTACTAAATAAATAAATAAATTCGAAGGTTTGAGGAGCCCTAATTGTTCGAGGTGGGATGAAAAATTACAGGTTTTTCACGAGGTTCGGGCTATCGATGCTATTATTAAGGATTTTATAAAGGAAAACCATATCCGCAACCATGCGCTGGTCCTCGAGCCAGTATTCAAGACATGTATATTAGAAAATGGTATTGCTGTAGGTGTGGGAATAAACGGTGGGCGTTGTTGTCACCGTGCGGAAGAATTTAACGAGGCGCCTGATTTTAAATCCGCCCAAAAACCTCCGCCCGAATTAATATTGTGTAAGCTGGCAGCGGAGTCTGTTTTTACCGGCGCCCGCCCAACCTGCTTTTTTTTCACGGCCTGTTAGCCTCCGCGGCCTACACGGCTGACCTATTTAGCGCATTGCATAACTAATTGGATCCGGACGATTAGCGATTCCCACTTAATAGCAACGGAAGGTATTATAAAGGTGATTATGGATCGAATCGAGATGGATAAAGTTATGTGGGGAGGAGAGGGGCGGTAGAGAGGCGAATTCGTGACTGATCGTCATCAATAGACGGTAGATGGTAATGAACGGTTGACGGTAGTTGGCGACTCCTGTTCCATGGCGTTCCATAGGTTTCCAACCCTTTACTTTCCCGGCAGAGGGAAAGTATTGTGAACGCACTTCTGTGTGTCTGTCTGTGACTGAGAGTTTATGGGCCCTTGCTGAGTTGGCCACGAAGACCCATTCTGTTCAGGGTTGGTCACACTCACGGGTCAACACCTATCCGACGGCCTCAACGCATGAAGTGCGAGCCTAGGTAGGACTCTGGCCTTATGGTTAGTTTCCCCTGGGAATCAACCTTCTGGCGCTCCTGGACGGTCTGCGCACCGTGCGACATAAGCCAATCGATTGCGCACTCTGACTTACAGTCGGGGGAGTCTGGAAGCAGTACTGTTTCCTATAGAGCGGGGGTAGTCGCGGACCTTACGGCAACTGCTCTCGAAACGACCATCGGCTATCCGATCCTGGGTGAACAGCCGGGCAAAGGACGCTGTGGTCTGCGATAGATTCGGTTTACACCGTTTCACCGCTGCGTAAGAGAGAATACCGTGCAAGCGACCTCGAACTCGTAACCAGTCGAGTGACCAGTCTGGTCGCAACTGGAAATAAGGGCGAGAGTGTAAGCCCGCTGGGTAACATACCTGGTTATCTCGCGGATAAGGCGTTGTCCTGTTACGGGCATGTGGCCGAACTTGACGGTGGACTGTTTTGTCCTAAGTCTTCTGCGTTCACTTCACGGGAAATAGAACGTACATTTCGTTTAAACTTCCTGAGGTGACGGGTTCGCCAGTTGTAGGTGACAGCTCTAGTTGACTGTCTGTGACTGTAAATTCCTCCATGATAGCGCCCAAAAGCTTTATCCGATTAAGCTGAAATTTGTCATGCTGGCATCATTTGGTCATGGCAAGAGTTCAAAAGATTGTGATTGAAATCGGCTCACCAGGGAGCGCGCTAGTCATACTTCAACCTAGAACTGGAATAAAAAAACTTGAAATTCGGTACACAGATTACTTGTTGTGCCGAAACCACACTCCGTTTAAACTCCGCCGTTTTAAGAAAATACTTCATCATATTTTAAAAATACCATTTAATAGCCCGGAAAATACTACAACTTTAATACGGAAATACTAACAATATACTACGAAAATGTTACAGAAAGACTACATAAATCTTAGGAATACATTCGCATATTCTTTAGCAGGAGCTAGGAGGGTTTAGTAGGAGGGGGGATGTGGTTCGGGTTTGACAATGGTGGGGGGATGGGGGGGTAAAGGGGGGAGGGGGGAGGGGTTTTTGGGGGGGGGGGGGGGTTGTTTACTTAACGGAAAAGTCTTGCGGTTAACCAGCAGATTTTTTTACTGCCACACAATTCCTTTTTCAAGGGCAAGTCATGCTTTACATTTTTGGTACAAAACAGTTATCAAATAACTATACAGGGTGAGTTTGTATTAACCGGCATCTTTTAATGGGGTGAATGAGTACGAGCAACTGAACAAACTTTTATTTAAAAAATTGGGAAAAACAAAAAAATAAACTTTTTTTTTTAAAATTTGATGTTTGTTTTTTTTATTCAAAAATTTGAAGAATTTGACTGTTAAATAAAAGTTTGATAAGCGTTTGAGCGCATTGCGCTATCTATCGGTGGGTAAAATATTGCAAATAAATATTATTAGAGATATTTTACCTACCGCTAGGTGGCGCATCGTGCTGAGCGCTTTTTTTACTATTTTTCAAAAAAATAAAATGCAAATTTTAAATAAAAAAATTTTTTTTATTTTCCACATTTTTTTATTAAAAGTTGCTTATTTGCTCGTACTGATTCACCCCTTCCAGGATGCCGGATAATACAAACTCCCCCTGTATATTCTTAGAATATCTCAATGCAGGTAAAGGTTGTTGTGGTATTGACTGTATATTGTTTAAAATAAGAAATGAATATTTATTTATTCATTTCTTTGTAACATTGTAACATTTCATAAACTTAGTATAAGATTTGGACCGAAAACAATGTAAATAAATATTTTATTCTTTGTCGAATTGTCGACAATGTTACTATCATTGATTGGTGGAGGGATAGCAGTCGTTCTCGCTTGACACTTTTTTATATTTGTCTGTGTTGAAAATTCCTGTTCGCACAGATACAAGGTAAAAAACCTATCAGTGTTCTTTTCCTCAAGTCTGACTATTCCGAAGAAATGTATATCCAGACCTTGTTTAAATGCAGCTTCTTGTATTTAAGAGCAAAGTGCGTTCATTTTTAACGCGTAAAACTTTTTTCGTTCCGCAAAACTGAAACCAACCAAACTGCGAACTAATTGTCGAAATGTCATAAAATTTTGAGACGTAACGTTGGTAGGTTGATACTATCCAGAAATCATATGGGTCTGTCAACAGTGATCACGTATTTGTCAGACCGGAAACTTATTGAGTGATGAGTTATATATTCTGATAACTGCTTAGATCTTAGATTCGTTCTTAGCAAGGAAAAATATCTAATTTGCGATCCCATTTAAGGCCACAACCCTAAAGATTCGTATCACTCATCTACATGTATACGATTAATTTCGATAAACCTATATAATCTCTGCTATTCCCGTAAGTGTATTTAACCGTTGGAATCTGAAGTGGGGAGATATTCGAAATCGCAATTTAAAAACTCGTCTGTGAGGCTCGAGCTTCGTAATCACGTTTAATATTTACCGAACTCGCAGCGCTCGACTGCTGTGAGGGCGGCGCCCAACCGCGCGATGGGAGTCCGCCCTATAAATAATGTAAGGGCAGGTGCCGCCCGCCCTCGGACGGCGGTCTGCGGGCAGACGCGCGTTTTACCTGAATCCCTAATATCGGAACGTTAGGGATTTATAGTAGGCTATCTATCCGCGCGGCTTCGCCCGCGTCAATGTTCGCAGCTCTGACGCGTTCAGTCGTCCTTAACCTAGCTAGCTAACCTTCAAATGTTCCACCTTTAAAGCTATCTATCCGTCGAAACGACGGATAGCTTAATAGAAAAAGTGATTGTATTCGCCTAGTATGTAAATGAGAATTATGATTTAATATACATTTGGAAGTGTTAAAGTTTTACAATTAAACAATACATATATTTAAGTTAGAAATATGTTTTATTTAAGGTTATACCATAAAGAAATGGTACGTTGGAAAATAATGAGATCAATTTTCTTTAGAAACGACAACATGCAAAATCAACATGAAATTGAGTAAACCAGTCGCGTTTTTTTTTTATAATTCGTTCAAATTGAATATTCTACTATTCTAGGACATTATTATAAACTACTGGTTGTTGCCCGCGTCTTTGCTTTGCGTAAAGTTTCGAATCGATTTGGTAATTTCGCTAGGTAGCATTTATTTGCATTTTTAGATGATACCTTTAGATATATAGTGCAAGACGCTCTCACCGGATGCACGCTACCTATATCGTAGACGTACGCATCTTGTTACTTGCCACCCGCGCCGCCTTCCGCAGAACGCTGACCTTGCTAGGCCACAGCCGTCGCCGCCTTCTGCTAGATATTTCGGGGTGTTTGCACGCGTTACTAATTCATGATCTCTGTAACTATACCACCTCAAAACACAAATAACTAATTTTATCTTTACCCTTGATAATGGATTATATTATTTTGATAAGGATTCTTATTTTATTGCTAATATCATTGATTTGAAAATCAATGTTAATATCCTCAAAAACACTTACTTATTTTTCTTATTTAGAGAGATATAAAAGCAGTTATTCTAGCTTAAATATAAAAGCTAGATATATACTATGGCAGACTTTTTAATAGATCTCTCTAAGGGCGATGTTATTGTCATATATTGTTTTCACATATATGAAACCGTTTCGACAGCGCACGCCGATAACGCAACTCACCAGCTCATTTTCTCCGACTTGATTTACAAATATTATGTTTTCGTAATGAAAACCAATATTTATCACAATAAAATATAGCCTATAACACTAATCGATAACATAACTTTCCATTAGTGGATGAAATCGAATGAGTAGTTTTGGAGATTACCCCATACATACAAACTTACAAACATTACTATTTTATAATACTAGTATAGATGAACAAATAATATTTTGTACGCAGTTCACCGAAAAAACGCACGTTAAAACTAACCATTCGTCGTAACGTCGAGCAAAGTGATCGTATCCCTAAAACTAAGGTACTTACCGAGCCGACTCCCGCGCCACTTGGCTCCACTCCACTTCTGCGAACGGTCCTCCGGCGAATGAAGTGGTTAGCCGCGATAAATAAACTATTCTGACTTACTGTTAGAAAGGGACAGCAAATTAATCCTTTGGTACCCGTCAAATTGACGGAGGTTAGCTATCTGAAGTTAATAGCAGTTAGCTATTTAAGGCTTCAGTTAGCTATTTAGCTATCTGAAGTTAACAGCTGATCGGATGAAAGCCGGCGAGGCGGACCTCACAATAAAATATGTTAGAAGTAATCCGACAATCGTTAAAATTCCAAAAAACCTGTAGCATTACCAGTAGCCTGGCCCTTCATCACGATGATCCTGCTTTACACAAACCTGGACTCGTTACCGTCTAAATTTGATCTACTAATATTAGAAATAAATACGAAAAAACCAACAATTGTAATCCTAGTCGAAACCTGGCTCAAAACCGCAGATCGCAGCGGAACATACCACATACCTGGATATACCCTGTATCAGCACGACCGGAAGCATCACTGCAAGAAGCGGGGCGGAGGCATTGCGATGTACATAAGTAACCACATCAACGGCATTCCTATAGCAGCCAGCGTCAACACCAGGTACAGTCTAGACTCAGTGGAAGCACTCTACATGGACATCCGGGTGAGCCACCATCATTTTTTACTAATCGGTGTATACCGACCAGACGATCCAGACTGGCAACAACACGACCTCTCACTTATAACAACCTTAAACTAGCTGCAGAAAACAACACTGTGGTTATTGCTGGGGATTCACAGAGATGTGAGGACTCCGCTCAGTTATTCCAAGACATGTTCTTGGATAGTAGTCTAACGCAGCTAAACAACACACCATCGCTTTTTGATCTAATCCTATGCAACGATGAATGCCTGATAACCAATCTTTGCATAGACTCACCCATAGGAAAGAGTGATCATGTATGCCTGTATTTCCAGATTTAGTTTCAAAATTGTGCCAGCGAAACACTTAACCCGAAACCAAGGAGAGCCCTGCACAAAATTGATTATGACAAATTTCGAACAGACTTGAATTCAGCTCTCAACATTAATCTTCATGATGCAGACGCACAAACTAAATGGTCAACATTTGAGAAAATCGTGCAGGTAAACATAGGGAAGCACGCTCCTTTAATGCAGCATAAGAAACCGCGCAACAAACCCTGGATCGATGCAGAATCAATAGCTATGATTAAAACAAAATCTAAGTTGTGGAAAGCTTATACCAGAAATAAAATCGGTGCAAATTACCAAAAATACAGGCTAGCGAACAATAAATGTGTTAGTCTTATTAGAAGGCGAAGAAGCGAGTTTGAATCAAAAATAGTTCTCTCGGGACAAAAAACTTTTTTGCACATATGCGCAGCCAGATTTCATCCAAAGTGACTATACTACCAGCAATGCGTGACGCACAAGGCAACATGACAGTAGACCCCAAAACCATCGCCAATTGCTTTGCCGACGAATTCTATAAAGCTTATTCGCGTGAACCTGCTATTACTGCATCAGTCGCGCTTCACCCACAACGTAGAGTGACCAACTCCTTCTCTGACATTATCTTCTCTCGGGAGTCTGTACAGAGGGTCCTCAATAACATAAATCCAGAATCATCCTCTGGTCCTGATGGTCTACCAGGCGCTATATTAAAGCAGTGCTCGGATATTATTCTACCAGCCATACATGACATCATGACATCTTCATTTGAATCTGGCATTGTACCGATGGATTGGAAGCACTCAATCGTAACCCCGATATACAAGAAAGGTGACAAGATGGTGGCAACTAACTACCGACCCATAAGCCTGACTAGTATAGTGTGCAAATGTATGGAAAGAATCATCGCTAAGGAACTGCAAGGCTTCCTAAGATCGGAAAACATTATACCATACCAACAACACGGATTTGTGTCTAATCGCTTAACTATCTCTAACCTCTTGCTTTGCCTTGACTATTGGACAAAACATTTCGACTCTAAAACTCCGGTTGATGTTATTTATCTGGTCTTCGAAAAAGCATTTGATACGGTGCTACACCGTCGGCTCCTTGCAAAACTAGAGCATCTCGGAATACGTGGTAGACTGCTGACATGGCTGGAAAATTACCTAACGGGACGTACATACCAAGTGAGAGTGGGGGGTCTATTATCGGATGTCCGTGAAGCGGTCAGCGACGTGACTCAAGGTTCCGTTCTGGCTCCGACCCTGTTCGGGATCTTTATCTCTGATCTTCCCCAACTCGCCGGAATATCAACGAGCCCCTTCGCTGATGATGTTAAACTTACTGCAGACGCTGTCTTGAGTTGTGGAACGTTAAGAGAAGCTTTAGATGAAATGACAAAATGGACTCAAGACTGGGTTATTAAAACCAACCATTAAGAAATGCACAGTTCTACACCTTGGTAAAAACAACCCTAAAAATGACTACCAACTTGGATCGATCAGCTTAACCACCACAAATGCACAGAAAGACCTTGGTATAACGATAACGGACAACTTGAAATGGGCAAACCATATTGAAAACATCGTAAAACAGACAAACTCACTTCTATATTTGGTAAAGAAAGCTTTTCAAGACATTTCAAAAAATTTACAAAACCTACATTCGTCCTCTGATCGAGTATGGTTTTCAAATCTGGAATCATTATTTTGCCAAGGACATCAACCTGCTTGAAAGTGTACAACGTAGAGCGACAAAACTGCCAAAAACCCTAAGAAAAACACCCTATAAACATAGATTAACAATCCTCAAACTGACAACTCTGGAGCAACGGAGACACAGAGGAGATCTCATAAAGACATACAATATACTGAGGCAACACTACGACAGCCCAGAGTTGGAGAGCATGTTTGTGTTGAATTCAAACCATCACTTACGAGGTCACAGCCTGAAACTCAACGTTACAAGCTTTTCAACTGAAGAAAGAAAGCACTTCCTGACAAACACAATCGTGAACAGCTGGAATAAACTACCCGAGGAAGTTATCGAAGCACCAACCATAAACGCATTCAAAAATAGGCTTGATATCTACTTAAAAAATGATCTACTGAAAAATTGAAGGAAACAGCAGCACCAGTGAATTTCATAGATATGAATACATCAGCGTTAAGCTGCTAGTTCATCAACAAATGATAATATTAATAAAAATATATATTATAATTTTTCTAACTACCTACTAATAAAGTAAAATATTGTCATTCTTATTCACACTACAAGTGTAATTCCCTATTCAATGTTCATTTGCGGACATCGTTTGGTCGATAAAAAACCTAATTTAAATGAGTATCTCTCTAATCTAAAATTATCAGTTCTGGAAATATGATCTTATGTAATATGATCTTCTGGAAATATGATCTTATGATCTTTTGTAAACATGGAAATAAATCACCCTGATCCACTATAAGAAAAACACCTTTTTACAACAAAACTTAAAATATCTTCGAATTTAAATAAAAATGGTAAAACAAGTATCAGAACCCCTTATTTTCTCAGTTCTTTGAAACTGCGTAATATATTACGTGTTTCAATATCAGCGAACAGCGTTGTATTTATTGTCGTTTTTCGATGCAAAACGTGCATCCATTCCGATGTCTGTCTCGTTTGTACAAAGGGCAAAACTACATTTTGGATATGCTCTATTTTCCGAATCATAATTTAGGAAGCAACACTTTTACAAAGGAGCACGTACTCAGTATGTGATACAAAATATTCTCTAACTCGTGACTCACGTACTGAGAGCGTGATCGATTTTCATACAGTTTGTTTAAATTAAAAATCACGTACTCAGTTCGTAATTCGCGTTATTCTAGCGTGTAGCTCAGTCTTTTATCTATAAATACATATGCAATTCATTATCGTAAAACGCGAATGGTGGGGGGACTAATCGAAAGTGGTCCCCCAGTATGCAAAACGAAGGTGTCGAGAGACTGCAAAGTTTGCGCAGACATTGGAAAGCATCAAACTGGTAAACTAGGACACAAGGAGACAAACTACAATGGCACAGATTGCTACGTACCACTATGCTACTCTCCATGTTTCAAAAATTTCCACACAAAAAGAATTATGGTCAATGATATGTATGATTATGTACAACATGAAGATGTACAACTTTTTTTCACTAAATAGCCATTTTTAACCTACTTAAAAAAAAGAGGAAGTTATCGATTCGGTTGTATTTTTTTTTTAATGTTTGTTACCTCAAAATCCTGCCGTTTATGAACCGATTTCATTTTTTTTTATTTTTTTTGAAAGGATATACATGCAGATTGGTTACATTTTTATTGAAATCCTGTTCTGATGATAGGATCCATGAGGAATTAAGAGAACTCCTTAAATATTAATTTTAAAATGTACATGTTTATTCAATTCCGATGACCTGATTCTAGACCCTGGGTTGGCTGCCAACGAGGGAGCTCCTCAACGGTCAACAGCACAGACACAAAATTTTGTATACTCATTCAGTTATGATAGCCCGTTCTAAGTTTTACCATGATATGGCTGCTGCAGCCAGGGTTGGCTTCCGACGAGAGGACTCCTTAACGGCCAACAGCACAAACACGAAATTTTGAATATGCATTCAATTACGACAGCCCGTTCTAAGTTCCAAGACAGGACTGCGGCACCCAGGGTTGGCTTCCAACGAGGGAACTCCTCAACGGTCAACAGCACAGGCACACAATTTTTTATACGCATTATTGACAGTAATGTTTTAAAAATAAACGAAAACATACTTCTTATTTATGTACAAATAATATTTGTTTGGATTAATTCGAATTACGTTGCGGTGCCTTGCTCATTTGATCTACGATCAGGAATGTCACCAAAGTCTTGGAGAAAACGAACAGTCAAACGAATAGAAAACAACAATCGAAGAGCGAGGCGTACGTGATATGACGTGTGACAGAAAGTAAACAAAAAGTTTCGCGCCAATTCAGCTGACTTTAGCAACTATACGCTAGATGGCAGTGAAATGATTCAAATCTTTAAAATTTGTTTTTTACTATAATGAGTAAAAAAATCGATTGTGTTACCCCTACACTTTCCCGGCAATCAGGCAATTCCCCTTCCCGCGCAATACCCCCTAACCCCCCCCCCCCCCCCAACCTCCCCCCCCCCAAACCCCCTCGACACCCCTCTCCAACGCCCTCTACCTTCTCCCCCAACCTTCCCCCCCTCAAACCTCACTCTCGCACTCTCTTCTCTTTCTCTCCCCCAACCCCCTTCTGCTACCCCTCTCTCAAAGTCCAAGTCCTCAACCCTCCCTCTCTCTCCCATTTCTCTCCCTCCCCCACCCAATTCACCCCGTCAACCCCCCAACCCTCCCTGATTTTTTTCCCGTCCGTCTTATCCAGCAGATGGCACTATCTTTTTTTATTTCTTGTCCTTTGATGACTTTTTTAATATTTTTTTCTATTGATGACACATCTACAGACCGAGAGCTTTTTTAGACACCTCAACCAAATTTTTACACCTAACCGTTCTTTCAATATGGCGGTTACAGGAAAAAACGATTGAAATTAATATATAGATAAATAATAACTAAATATCTATGATCCAATATATCTCTTAAATCGAATGCATTCGTCCGCAATTACTCGGGCCGCAGCATCCAATCGTTTTCCATCCGAGAAAGCTTACGCTCCGCTGACACAAGACATCCCATCCTACATAATCTTAGCAAAGTACGTTTCCGAGACGATACGGACTGGATTATCCAACGTATTCGGTCGCTTAGAGAAATAATAATTACAACCCAAGATAATACTAATGCTGATGGTAGCTAAACCCGGGTCCGGTTTGTGTATACCAATTTATTTCACAAGCTTGGCCCCTCAGTTAGGACACATTCTGTTTCCAGTACCAGTTCTGAGACATCTTACAGTTTGTGTCGCTATTTCACTGGCAGTATTGTCTAAGGCTAATCGGATTGCTTTTATAAACCTTACTCTTAACCCCCCGTTAACTGCGGAATTTATTGCGGGTGCGTAATTCAAATGAAGCCACGAGGAGTATAGACGGCGAACGCAATACAAATGTGTCCACAATTAATTTTACGAAAAAAATCAACGTGAAACCAAAAGAATTATATTTCTATTGAATAAAAAACTATCAATTCATTATTAAAAAAATTTAAATGCTAAGAATAATAAAATTTATAAACAGGTAATATACAAAATATGTTTATTAATTCAGTTGACATAGCAATGTACTTAAAAAAATAAAATTTAGTATAAATACTCCATATTTGAGTAAGATACTACTACTGCCGCCGCCGCTGCCCCCGCCACCGCCGCTTCCGCCACCGCTGCAGCATCAGAAGCAGCAGCAGTAGTAACTTACTCAGCAGTGGTAGTATCTTACTCAAATAATTAGTTTGTATATCAAATGGTATTTTTTTTAATTTACACGACGTATATACACGTCGACCGCACCAAATAAAGATTTGGATTGACGTGTATTATATACGTCGGACGCCGGTTAAGCTCTCCGACAAGTATACATCAAGTGGACTTAAATTTAGGCTTCCTGGAGGTTAGGCAAGAACCTGAATTCAATCAAGATTATGTATATATGAAACAAATGTTTTACCAATTTTCATTAAAATTTGTCATCCGCAATCAACCGCCTTGTTATAGGACACGAGCCAGCGACGAAAAAAGTGCAAGAATTTACTCGGAAAGGTGTGATTTTAATTATTACCCCAAAGTGTTTTGGTAAGGCTGAAAATTCCTTAGTAGACAGTGGATGTCATAAAGAACTCGAGTCACATGGTGAACTTCATAATCTCCATACATGTCACGCATCGGTCTATGACGCATCGGTATACTATGCCGCGCATTATAGTGGTCCCAATGGCGTAATATAATGGTATGGAGATGCTAACGCTACGCGTTGATTATGAAGCAGTCCAACCATATGTTTACATTACATTACATTACATTTTCATCGTGTCCAATTGACGGCTAAAGACCGCTCTTGGACGTGTCAAAATAATTGTGCTAGGTAGTAAGTCTCGTTACTACTCTTTACTGAACATACATAGGTAGTCAAGAATTAACTACTAGATTGTCAAACTATAAATATAAATAATCAAAATAGATGCCTAATATTTGAAGTAGTTAGTAATTTGAAAAGATACGTAGTAAAATTATTCATCGTAATATTCAAATTGTCAGTAAAATGTTAAATAATCAAATTAAATCTACGTTATGCATTTTAAACTAAAAGTACATATTCAAAAATAATACAATTCAAAAATAAACTAAAGAAATGGTTATCGAATCATGACAGACTAACCATACATCAAATGTTAGAAATAATAGTATAATAAAACTTAGGTGCACAAATTATTAACATATTTTTAAACATATATGTTAAGTATATTTTAACATTGAACTAACTACCAAAAATTATTTGACTTTGACAATGAAGTATACTTTTTAGACTAGGTAATTTTATATTAATAAATATTAATGACCGTTTCTTCCTTTTCTCACATATAACTTTATTTATTTTATTTAATCGAATTTTATATGATATTTATTGCAGATTAAATAATGGAATTGCATTTTATTTATTATATTATCTTTTAATATTTTTTTATTATTATTATTTTTTTATTTTATTCTGAAGACCACATTTTAGGGCAATTTAGTGTCATTAGCTTTTTACTAAAACTTATATATTTGTAAGCAACCAAGCAATCAAGCAATCTTGATTGTAATATTGGAGTCCTGTCCACCCTAGAACGGGCTAGTCCCAGTTGGGTGACAGAAACAAATAAGCAAAAGGTTAAGGGTTTGCCATTCGGTTCCTGTTATTTTTATAAGCTAATCAATGTTTCATAGTAATTAATTCTTAAATAAATAAATAAATAAATATATAAGACCATTTAAAATAATCAGACAATAAGGCTCTACTTTTTTAAGTAATTTAAATAGGCACAATATTTGAAAAATCATGGCCCTCAAATTCGGCCAGATTATAGAAAGGGTGGCCTATCAGCATCTCCTTGATGTTTTTTTTTATTTTTATGTCCTCCAGCTGTTTAAATTTTGTAGGGAGTAGATTATAATATTTAATGCTAAGATACAAGTAGCTTTTCTGTACTTTTGCCAGTCGTATTCGGGGTACGCATAAAAGGGAGCTATCGCGGGTATGATGCGAGTGAATGTCTGAATTAATTGCAGTTTCTGCGAAGTGCTGTCTAGCATATATTAAACACTGGTATATGAACGCCGAATACATAGTCATTACCCTTGCCTTGCTGAAATATTCTTTGCATGAGGTCCTAGTCGTTACCTGATACATGCTGCGCAGTGCTCTCTTTTGCAAAAGAAAGATTCTTTTACTGGTTGCGGCATTTCCCCAAAACAGTAGTCCATAAGTCATTAATGACTCGTTTCGAGTTCTTTATTGCAACCACTGTCTTTTAATGAATGTTCAGCTTTCCAGAACACTTAAGGGATACTAATTAAAATTACAACATTCCTAGTACGCCAGCGCCAGATGCCCAGTAATCTGGCCTGCTGACTCTGCCCCGGCATACTATGGCCAAAATGCTGTCTGATCTGAATCTATCAGCTTTTCCATAACTCTTGCACGTTTTTGTCGCTGGCTCGCTAACTATTAGTCCCGCAACTTCCGATAATAATGGACCAATTCGTAACGTTTGTCACAACGTATACGAGAATTTATCGCATCGTGACAGATTGACCTTCGCCATGGTCGAGGCAGCAGGCCAGGTTCCGGGACACCTGGCGCTGGTGTACTAGGAAAGGTATGATTTCAATTAGTACCCCTAAAGTGTTTTGGAAAAGCTAAAAATTCCTTAGTGGATGCAATAAAGAACTCGAAATATATGGTCAGACTGCTTCATAACCGAATGCGTGGCATCAGCATCTCCATACAAGTCACGCATCGGTCTAATGTGCAGCGCAGAAAAAAAAACAAATTTAGGTTAAATCGACCGTATGTTTTTTAAAACATAAAAATAGGCTATTATAGGCACAATGAACTGCTGATCGAGCATCAGCCCTGGTATCTGGTAGTGACCACAAGATAATTCCCTTCCAAAAGAAGGGTTATATTTTTACTGCATATGTATGTAATAGTATGTATTTGCATGCCAATTTGACTATAATGCCGTTATTTGTGAGTGTGAGTTATCTCTTAAACCATGTATGCAGTAAAAGGGAAATTATATGCAGTAAAAGGGAAAGTCTTTTGTTTTAACACTCGAGACGATAAATTTACTTATTTTGGTAAGAATTCATAATTGGTGATAATATTTCATAATTGTTGATTTAAATTATTTTTTATAAAATACTACTTTTTGTGACTTAAATATGAAAGTTAGACATGTGCTGTCGCTGACTTTTTGTAGGCATTATCAAGCTCTACAACTTTTCTCTAGAACTTAATCATATATCTCTCATCGTTAAGGCAGCGTTAGTTAGAAATGTTTTCGTTCGACCGTTTTTTCTCCGACTTACTTTGCAAATCCAACTACCACGAAAAAATCTTTTCATTTTTAGGATTAATATACAGCCTATAACACTCACAAATAACGTCGCTTTCTCTTGGTAAAAGAATTTTCAAAATCGTTTCAGTAGATCCAGAGATTACTTCCTACAACCTCACAAACTTTACCTCTTTATAATATTAGTATAGATTACGATTTTATTAAGGAAAATTCGAAATTAATGCTGCTGTCACTTTGAATTTCAAATTTAGAAGTTATCGTAGTGATGACATCAAGTCGATACATGACCTTTAAATAATTGAACCATGTATCTTATATGAAACAAATGTTTAACTTTCATTTATCTCAATTTTATCACCCGTAATCAAACGCCTTGTTAACCCCGCAACTGCCGACAACAATGGACGAATTCATAACGTTTGTCGCAACCTATACATAAGAGAATGTATCGCATCGTGAGAAATTCGTCTTCGACATGCTCGAGCTGAGGAGGAAGCGGAGAGCCCGGAGCTACCGTCCGGGTCCGCGTCGCGTCGCCGCCGGTCCGCGGGCGCTCATTCGTTTAATTACAATGCCGCGGATTTTAAAAGCAAGCAAAAAAAGAAAAGGAGATATAATTAATTTCACAGCGAGGAGGCACGTCACAGGATGTTCGCGGCAGTGAATAATTTGACGCGGCGCTGAAGTAAGCCTCGACACACTAGCGAGAGGCAATTCGAAATGCGCAATCGATTATTTATTGGAAAAAAATATCTCGATTTGTAATATATTACTAATGTGACGTTTCTAATATAAGACAAAATAGTAAATTACCATTGGTTATGGTTTTTAGGATAGGGAACTCTCCACGATTTCCAGGATTTTTGTAATGTCCTGTGATGACTTGTGTTACAAAATAAAACATTTAGAAACATGTGTTTGTTTTGTAACAATAGAGTGAGTTAAGGCGTCAGACCTGCCGTGCAAAATATGATATTTGACTTCGGCAGGGCCAGGGGTGTGTGGGTACGGCGGGCCGCGGGGGGTTCGCGCGAGCTCGGGGTCGATTTTGACATGAAAGATGCTCTACTAAATAAATGTATTTATGTATTTACTCATCTTTGGATATTTTATACGGGATTTTTTTTCAGAATTTGTAAATGGGTATTCGATTTTAAGCTCTTTAGAGCTCATATGAACAAATTAGCCAGAGCTAAACAACTCAACAATTAATCACATTCTAGTTCCTGTCGGGATTAGAATATGACTGGTAGCTGAGACTGTTATCCCAGGCTAATATTTTCGTGGTAATTATTTTTATGATGTGTAATTCAAGGATCTATGATTTTATGACGTAAGTAAAAGATCAGAACAAAATCTTTCATATTTATTTATTAGGAAAACCAAAAAATATACTCATGAGTCACAAATATCAAACAAGTAATTTATATACTAGTAGACAAGTATTTTATATACTAGGAAATGCTTATAGGATAATTTTTGGCTAAGTAGGCGGATTATTAACTTTCCTTTTATCAGCTTTCTTCTGCATGTCTTCAATTATTTAGGTGGGCTATTTTACTGGCATGGAGTGATCAAACCGCGAGTCGATAAATACGGGTAACAAAACAGTTTACATAAAATTATGTCAACGGACAAATCATATTTGTTTTCCAGAACGCTACGTCTTTTTTTTAAATATATTTAACTTTCATAGAATGCTCTTCTCCAGTCCACACAGCAAATAGGCACACATCTATTTCAGTAACGTTTACCTGACATTGAATTTAGTAATAAAAAACATGGTTTTTATTTATTATAAAAGTGTTGTATTTTATATCAAATTTCCAAACTTTTATTTTATGGTTATTGATTGCATCTTCAGGATTTATACCTATTGCTGAAAATGGAAACTTAACTTCTACTAGTCCAGTTTTGCCAACTTATGTTTTATAAAGACTATCAGGGCTTGCTCCTAAGTGTGGAATTGTTTTGTGGATGTACAGTCCACAGCGCTCAATTATTACTTTTTTTTGCAGACCTAATTGACTAAATGCTTTTTTTCCATTATCTGGTCTATGAATAAATGACGCAATATTTTAAATGTTTCGCGGTTTAACAATAGAATTTACTAGAGGTGCACAACTTATATTATATTTTTATTTAAATATCTCTCAAAATATAGATTCTGTCAACCTTCTTTGTCTGCTCTATCCATTCTTGGCTACAACTTTGTTGATTTCATTCTTTTGTTGATCAGAAAGTTTCATTTATCTTTGAGCCTTCTGACCATAATCGGGATCATTTTTATTACTGTGATATTTTTTACGAAACGTTCTTTTGTATATTTTTCTTTTTGATTTTTGTATGTCACACTTGTTTGTTAATTTTACAGTAGGTTTATTAGATATGACTTTATGGATTCGATGAATAGGTTTTTTGGAATTAAAGGAAATTGCAGCAGCTGAGCATCTTTCTTGGTAATAATTTCGCGGTGTATAATTTATTGTTTTCCTTCAGTGTATTTAGCAATTGCAGAATTAAAAGTTTCAGCAAGGTTACTATCTACATCAAAATCAAGCCTTTTTGCTTTTGAAGCCAGAAAGGAAATAATGTGGCTCCTTTTTTCCAAAGCATCATGTCATTTAAGTCTACTGCTGTGTTTTGTATAGTCTGTCAGTCGCAGGACATTTTGAGTGAAAGCTAAATACGTGGTTTAATGAGTTTAAAATATCAATACGAAGTCTAATCATTTTTTGACGTAGTGAACTGTCTTCGTATTTTTTTCATTATATAGAACGTACGTGTATCTTAGCAATTTCATTACTTTGGAATCGGTCAGGAGTTTCCTCTGTGGAATTGGAATATGTGTGTCTCCGTATTTTCAGTGTATACTGGTGCTTCTGAAACTCTTTCAGTTTGAAAGCAATTTACTACAAATGACGCGCGTGGATCGGTTTCTGTGTTACTAATATCTAATAATGGCTGGCGAAATTCCTCAGCTGATCTGTAAAATTACCAAATTTTGGCTAAAACACAATTATAAAATAATAGAATAAATATTATAAAAACAAGCTTTTACTTTAAAATTAAAAATATATAAATAAATATATATATATATATATATATATATATATATATATATATATATATATATATATATATATATATATATATATATATATATATATATATATATATATATATATATATATATATATATATATATATATATATATATATATATATATATATATATATATATATATATATATATATATATATATATATATATATATATATATATATATATATATATATATATATATATATATATATATATATATATATATATATATATATATATATATATATATATATATATATATATATATATATATATATATATATATAGGTATATATATATATAAATCTAAGTTTTATCCCCAATAAATAAAATACAAACGGATCTGCCATGGAATTCACCGACCAAAAATCGGGCCCATCATATATAATTATTACACTTCTGGGAGGTGAAGGGTGGATTCCGGACTTACGACCGGCGGTGGTAGGTTTAGGACAGCTGTCTTGCCACATGTGAGCGTTCACCTTACCACCCATTCACTCCCCCTTCGAAGCCACAGAATTTGAGAAATCGCGGTTTTAGATAATTTTTCTAGAAAGGAGTTAATTATTTTCCTGGAGAGACCAAGATCTTTAAAAAGGTGAAACAAAGATTTAGCTGGCAGGCCACGAGCGCCTACTTCCACCGCGTGAAGGTGAACAGTGAAGCCGTTCCGGGTGACGGCATTTGCGAGGTCATGGTATTTATTTAATTTGTACTCGTGGTCTTTTGGGATATTTGATTCCCATGGAACAGTTAACTCTACGATAAGGACCATCTTCCGAGATACAGAGCAAAGAGTTATATCTGGACGCAGGGCTGTGCATCGGAGACTTTCAGGGAATTTGTACTGCTTAGAGACCGAATCGACCTCCATAATCCAATCTGAAGCTTTCTCGATTATTGAGAAAGGTTTTGCAGTGAGATGTTTTTTGCCTTTAGAGCCAACCCGCACAAACTGTATTGGGGGTTTGGAGGATACTGTCAAACCCTTGTTGGCACGAGCCACTGAGAGGCTAAGTACCTCGCGAATAACAGCAAGGACTTTGTCGTGGCGGTAAGTGTACCGTCCTTGATCCAAGGCCACCTTGCAGCCAGCTAGAATATGTCTAGCTGTGCAAGGGGTGTTGCTACAAAGGGGACATGAACTATCCTCGGCATAGCTCCAACGAGCGAGGTTACTGGGGTCTGGAAGTGTATGCTGAAAGGCATTTAAATAAAATTTCAGCATCTCTGGCGTCCAGTCATACGACATTACTTTCCAGTGCATTGGAGGAGGAATGCAAAGTCTCCAATTGTTGTCCAATCATTCTGGAATTGAAGGCCAATAGCGTGAGCCATACTATTGCTGTCGTAATCTCCCCGCAAGAGAGACTTCTTCAGGTCCACATCGCTCATGGTTGTACTGCCATACCCCAGAACAAAATTTTGAGTCTCTGCTGTTGACCGTTGAGGAGTTCCCTCATCGGGAGCCAACCCAGGGTACATCAGGCATGTCATGGTGGAATTTGGAAGGAGCTATCACAATTGAATGCGTATACAACATTTTGGGTCTCTGCTGTTGACCGTTGAGGAGTTCCCTCTTTGGGAGCCAATCCAGGGTTTATCAGCCATGTCATGGTGGAACATGGAAGGGGTTATCATAATTCAATGGTATACAAAATGTTGAGTCTCTGCTGTTGACCGTTGAGGAGTTCCCTCATCGGGAGCCAACCCAGGGTACATCAGGCATGTCATGGTGGAACTTGGAAGGAGCTATCACAATTGAATGCGTATACAACATTTTGGGTCTCTGCTGTTGACTGTTGAGGAGTTCCCTCTTTGGGAGCCAATCCAGGGTTTATCAGCCATGTCATGGTGGAACATGGAAGGGGCTATCGTAATTCAATGGTATACAAAATGTTGAGTCTCTGCTGTTGACCGTTGAGGAGTTCCCTCATCGGGAGCCAACCCAGGGTACATCAGCCATGTCATGGTGGAACTTGGAAGGAGCTATCACAATTGAATGCGTATACAACATTTTGGGTCTCTGCTGTTGACCGTTGAGGAGTTCCCTCTTTGGGAGCCAATCCAGGGTTTATCAGCCATGTCATGGTGGAACATGGAAGGGGCTATCATAATTCAATGGTATACAATATGTTGAGTCTCTGCTGTTGACCGTTGAGGAGTTCCCTCATCGGGAGCCAACCCAGGGTACATCAGCCATGTCATGGTGGAACTTGGAAGGAGCTATCACAATTGAATGCGTATACAACATTTTGGGTCTCTGCTGTTGACCGTTGAGGAGTTCCCTCTTTGGGAGCCAATCCAGCGTTTATCAGCCATGTCATGGTGGAACATGGAAGGGGCTATCGTAATTCAATGGTATACAAAATGTTGAGTCTCTGCTGTTGACCGTTGAGGAGTTCCCTCATCGGGAGCCAACCCAGGGTACATCAGCCATGTCATGGTGGAACTTGGAAGGAGCTATCACAATTGAATGCGTATACAACATTTTGGGTCTCTGCTGTTGACCGTTGAGGAGTTCCCTCTTTGGGAGCCAATCCAGGGTTTATCAGCCATGTCATGGTGGAAATATACTTACCCTTGGATCCTATTTACTTTCATTAGTTTAACATTTGACTTCAATTTCCTTTTTTTTGTACAAGGATAGTTTTTTCTTTTATAATCCATCTCTTACACCATATTGTCCAACTAATCAAATTACAAAATAAAATATTATAATATTTATAAGTAGAGTAAGCTTTGACTATGCGTTAACTCTGTCGATATAATCTAATGAATCTGTGTGTGAGGGAGAATAACTGTTAGAGCGAGAGATCCCACGAAAATTTGCGTAGATCCAAACGTCCGAACACTACGAGCGCTCGACTCGTACTAGTAAATTTCTATCAGCGTTTTCGTTTATAAAGCCGGGATTTGGGCGTACTTTCAGAAATTGACAATGTTATGAAAAAAAATACTTTTTATAATAATTTTATTTTTAATATATCAATCAACGCTTCTATTTTATAACATTTAAATATTATTTATTTTGAGTGACTTTTAAAGACAGAAAGTATGGTTTAGTCAACGTAAAAAAAAGAGAAAATCTTACTTATTGTGACGTTTAGATTAAGAAATTCAAAGAAATTTTGAAAAATCTGACCAGCGCATACTAAAGAGGAACAGTTGAATTCAAATTTGCGCTGAATATTTTGTTCGATATCTAATTAGTTGTCCATATCTAAGTGCAGAAAATCAACTCTAAGCGTATTCAAAGAAAACGAACTAAGTTTGAGGCCCATTTACTTAATCTTACATTCCGAACTATACTGTCAAAAAAATCCTAAATATTACTCATATTGCCAATTATCGCATACAATGTATTTTTTTCCTATTGTATGTTTACTTTAAAAAATAGAAAATGTTGACATCTCATCACAAGAGCGCTAGGCGTAAATTTTTGAAGACTAGGGCCTTAATGTATTTTATATGTATATTCTCACTTGTTTTATGTATATTTAATTATGTATTTATTTAATTATTTAATTTAACAACTCATTGACAATAAATATGAATCGCTAATATTCATGTCAATATTTAATAAGTATTAAAATTATTTAAATAAAAATAACAATTAAACACGGTAGACAAGAGCATTAGTATGTAAGTGCTGCTGTTGCCCAACTAAGTGCCAGGACTTGTTCCAGGGCAGCGAGCTCTCTAGATTTGTATTGGCATGTAATCGGTAATTTGAAAAAAGAAGAGAAAATATACATATAAATATACATTATCGTCACCATTACAAATTAAACCTAATAAACAAATCCGGAAATATAAAAAAATAGAATACAGAAAATAAATAATCGTAGTAAATAAAATTGAATAAAAAAAAACAAATAATATTAAACAATAATAACCAAAATTAATAAATAGGAAATATTAATAAAAAAGTCAGTGAAAATAATAAAAATAATAATAAGAATTGTCAAGGATAAAATTTAATGATTGAAACTGTCTGTATATTTTTGGAGTTTATTGGAGAATTTTTTTTGTAGTTTATTGGAGCTTAAGAATCAATTTCTTTTAAAGCCCCGGAGTACGACAATTTGATAGATAGTAAAATCTAGCGTTAACAAAAAGCGATATGTTTATATAAATGAAATAATTTTAGCTTCATTTAAGCAGAATAATTCAAAATTAAATCACATTTCGTAACATAGTAATATTATTGTCAATCAATCAATCAATCAAAATGGATTAATAATATCTTACACGATCAAGTTAAGCTCACTATAATCAACCACAACCACTAGATCATTATAACCAACCGTGCAAATTAATATTATTAAGTGAAATATTATGTTTTTAAATGTATATACATATACAATTTCATCGATTGCATTATCCATTCGATAAAGCTATCTACCTCGACTTGACCTCCCTCCGGTGCCGTTACGTAGAATGACTTTGTTTGCTCAGTGGGAATATCTCACCGAGTGGAGCGGACCGTGACGAGCGCGAACTTGTCTCTGTCGGCTGCGAAGGGGTTAACTTGATGGGCTATATAAACAATCCCAAATCAAGTGAATCTTAGCAGTGAAGATTTACAATATTATGTTATGCATATCAGCCTGGCCAGGTTATCCTTTTATAGTAATAAAGTAGATAATACCTCTAGCCACAAACGTAATGTATGCCAGACAGCACCTAACAGAAACTGCAAATAATACTGATTTTTTATATTGCCATACCCGGGGTAGCTCCAAATCAAATCAAATCATTTATTGTCTTAGAAACTAATACATAGTTGTATATGCATAGTTGTATTACATTTACAATTGTGATATTGTGATATGATTGAATTCTTCATTCTATTAATAATCAAAAGTTGGGAGACTTGTTTCCATCCCTTGATGTCACCTGGATCTATAAGATGCTTTGTAACTATCCACTTCGTGGTTGGGTCATTGGTCTGCTAGTAGCCCAGTACATCACTGACCTACAAGTTGGACAGATCGCTGGGTTCGAGAAAGGCTCGTACCAGTAAACTGTGTCTCTTTGCGGCGAAGCCTTCGCAGCGACCAACGACGTGTATGCTGTTCTCCGCCACATATTTAGACCGGGAGCCATTGGGGGCCACCCTGCGGGTGGCGGGGGGAGGGGTGGAAGTTTGATTCCGCCGCGCGTCACTTTGAGCCCTATATCTCTCGGACTATAGGTACTAGGGCAAGTGGGATATGATTTCTGGGTAACTCAATGATAAGGAATTCATTTATGAAAGAAAAAAAATACCGGTCCATAGAAAAAATATGAAATAATTGGTAACATCCAAAAATCATTCACATATTTTTTTTACATATTTAAAGTTTACTTTTTAACCATAAGAGGTAGCGGTATTCAAAAAATATATTCCGAAAGCCACACTTATCTTAATTACACGAATATATATTTTATTGGACCGCCATGGTAAAAAGTGAGTGAAAAAAATATAATTCTTCGCACGGCAGACCGGTGTATTACGCCTGCTAAGTAGATACGGGCATCGAGCGAAGTTAGATAAGTACTTATAGGATTATTTAGTTTCTGCGATAGGTTAGTGAGTTGAAAATAACAAGTACAATGGTAATAATTAGTATGATAATTATATTATTATTGTTTTTTCTATTTAATAAAAATAATTCATCATTCACACACCGTACCTAATTACTTGTGCTTAACATACCTTAAATACTTACGTAAGTATTATTTTTTCTGTAATCCCTACTATATTTCGTCGAAAAAATAATAGCAAGTAGTATATACAAGTACATACCTACCCATACTTACTTAATTACATAAGGGAGGGCATTTTACCATACGTTATAATGCGTTGATAAGTTCGTCAAGCTGCAGAGCGGCGCGGGCACTACTCGCTCTTTTGAGCAAACAGTGCCCGCTCCTTTGGTGACCTTTTGGTCCATCCACTCAGTTTAGTAGTAAACAGTGAAAGAATTTGTCTGCAGCACGGAGAATTATTAAAGCACTTTGAAAATGTGTAATAGTTGGGTCAAAAAAGCGATCGCAAGTTTACGGGGATGGCTTTGGACCAAGCACATGAGCAAATGAGTGCCACATTAAAAGGAGATGTACATAGGTAGGACCTATTTTTACACTTACATTCATCTTTACGCTAAATAGTTTGTGATTACTTCTTCATTATGCAACATAATAGTATTTTACACATCACAGAATTGATTGGTTTGACTGAAAACCCTGACTAAGTGGCTTCTCGCTGGACCTGAATTGGTATACCGTTTACAGTTTTGAGCCGGATGTTTTGTTACGGAGAACAGCTGAACACGGCAGCCATCTTTCTGACACTGCCGCAAATAAGAAGAACTTTATTCTAGACCTGCAATCACCGGTAGCTACAATAAATACTCCAGGAAATCCTTTTGTCGAACAGTCTCCAGACTTCTATGTATTGAAGTTGTAAATGCAGTATTCAATATAGAAAAAAGCGGCAAAGAGTTTTTGATCTTGTAAAGCTATTGCTCCTAAATACATAACATTTGTAAAGGAAGATTACACATAAACTATAAAAAAAGTTTACTGGATCCAACCAAACTTAATGATGTCTCATTATACAACAAGTATATACACAATATAATTATACAAGTTATTAAAATACGTAAAAAAAGAGTGAGAGCAAAATGAAAGCAAAAATAAGAGGCCTTGAGAATGACTGCAGTCTATTCAGCAAACTTTATATTGCAACCTGTGAGCACAGAGTAGAAGATTTCGATTCATTCTTGGCACAAGAAAACCAAGCCAGTCCTCCAGCACTTTCTTCAATGGGTAAATTGCGATCTGGAACAAGGTCAGACCTACTAAAATCGATTACTAGTATTTTTGGCACTGCAACCGTTCCAAACGACCCCATGAGCGAACACTCTACATTGATTTGCATTAGTCTACATGCTGAGTTCAGGATATAGGAAGACTTTGGAGAATAGGTACACCAGTATGTATACCATTTCTCTGCAAAGAACAGGGTTTCAAAAGTAGATATGGTTTGGGACGTATAACAATGAAAGCATAAAAAAATATTAACAGAGGAAACATTCAAAGAACATGGGTCACTGCTACGACGAAACTACCTAAAGGTTAGGCCAATTTGATGATAAACAATTCCTTAAGGAAGGATTGTTTGCTCTGACAACGGCAAGGAAGTTTGCAACATGGGTGGACCAAATATTTTAACCAATATCACACGTGATACAAAAGCGTACGCTTCTTCGTGGTTACGTGATACGTAACCACGAAGATGTGGACACTCGCATGATGGTGCATGTATCTAACACTGTCACTCATGGCTTGAGAAAAATTATGATATTGACTATGGATACTGGCTTCGCAGACCAGCAGCAGCAGAAAGGCAAATTACCACAATTACCCAGCTTGAGAAGCTGTGGGTGCACAGAGGTACTGGAAAACACAAAGGTACTGGAAAGTACTTCTGCTGTCTTGATATTGCGAATGCCTTAGGTAAAAATTATAATGTTTGTTTAGATAGCATATATTAAGTATATAACATACATAACATTTACGTCGTGTCCAATTGGTGGCTAAAAACCGCTCTTGGACGTGGCAAAATATTTGTATTAGGTAGTAAATCTAATTACTACTCTAATCTTTACTTTACATACATAGGTTGTTAATAATTTAGCTATTAGATTGGATAAATAGTATCTTAGAAACATTGGAACCTACTAAAAGTTATTTATTGTAAAATCTTATTACAAAACCAAATAAAGGCTTATTAATTAAAAGAGTCAATAATCTTAATGGGTACCTACTAAGAGTCAATCATCATAATAACTAAAATAGTCAGTAAAAAATTAAATACTCAAAATAGAAGCCTAATAATTGAAATAGTCAATAATTCGAATAGGTTCGAAAACGTACTGAAAGCTGTTGAAAGTACCCTAGGGGTAATATACAAAATAGTCAGTAAAGTGTTAAATAATAAGATTAAAGTTAATCATACATTTAAAAACTAAAAGTACAAATTCATCATCTAAATTGGTATAAAATTTGTAAAGTCATAGCCCATACATTTTTCACTTATAGGGCCACAAAAAGCGAGGTTGTTGCCCCTGTTTCACCTGAAATGAAATGAAAAAATTGAAAATAGGCATTCAAAAGAATAGCCAATTTTCAGTGTTTTAATAGTTTCTCCTAGCAATTAAGTAAGTATGGGTAGGTATGTGCTTATATCATATGTATATAATACTTACTATTATTTTTTCAACGAAGTGGTAGGGATTGCAGACAAATTAATACTTAGAGTATTTAAGGTATGTGCACAAATATCAGTTAGTACGGTGTGTGAATGATGAATTATTTGTATTAAATAGTAAAAACAATAATAATATAGTTATCATAATAATAATAATGATTGTACTTCTTGTTTTTAACTCACTGGCCAATCGCAGAAACTAAATAATCCGATAAGTAAATATCTAACTTGGGTCGATGCCCGTCTCTACGTAACGGACGTAATACGCCGGTCTGCCGTGCGATGAATTATATTTTTTTTCACTCACATTTTACAATATCAGTCGAATAAAAAATATATGTCTGTAATTCAAGTAAGTGTGGCTGTCAGAATATATTTTTTTCATACCGATAACACTTATGGTTAAAAAGTAAACTTCGTATAAGTAAAAAAAAGATGTCAACGATTTTTGGATTTTACCAATTATTTCATATATTTTCTATGGATAGGTATTTTTTTTCTTCCAGAAATGAATTTGTTATCATTGAGTTACCCGAAAATGATATCTAACTTGCCCAAGTACTTATAGTCCGAAAGATAAAACGCTCAAAGTGACGCGCGGCGGAATCAAATTTCCACACCCTCCCCCCGCCACCCGCGGGGTGGCCGCCGATGGCTCCCGGTCTAAATCCACTCAGGACCGCCTAAGGAACAATTGTGCCAAGTATGAGCCTTTAATCACAAAATGCAGGGTACATCGCACTAAATCCCCAGCTATCTAACGGGTTGCTGGTGAACTAAACAGAAGATCGTCTTCTCTCCAAGTCTTCTACGCTCATCCCAGCTGAAAGAACGATCTATATCGTTATACCAGCCTGGGGTGACGGGTTCGTCCGTTGTAGTCGACACCGCCATCCTGCCATAAATCGAATGCCACCATATCGAACATAAGAGAAGTTTATTCTATATTTGAAGAAATGACTGCCATTTACACGTTGCGTTTCCTAGAAAATCCTAGCTGATAAAACTTGTTATGACAGTCTAATACAATATAAAATAAATAGCAAAATAAATAACATTATCTGTGTATATGAGTTCAAAAAGTGCAAAAAATTTCAAAAAGAGACGTGCAGTTGTGAAGCGTATGTTTCTTATTAATCGCTCTCATGAATTTTGAGCATTTATTAGTGAATTAAGGTAAGTTTTCGCGTTGACAAATGTTACATGCTCCCATCGGGACTTTCTTGAACGGGGAAAAATAAATACGAAATTTTAAAACGAGATAAATATTTTTTCACTTATTTATATAGATACACATTTAATACATTTTTCGTATCTGTAGCGGAAGAAGTACTTGGCCTATTATACTCTTCTGGGGACTTTCTCCAGCTATGCCGGGTACCATTTAAAACTTTGTATATGCCATATTATAGTTCATCTGATACTGTAATACACAGATAAATTTCTTTCATCAGTCAACTGGGCCGACATAAAAGAAAACACCCTTTCTACTGTATCGTTGTGAGTTAGAACTTCAAACCAATCTTAGATAAGTTTAAGTAGGCATTTGGCATGTTCATTCTGGATTTTCGTTTTTATTAAAAAGTAAATCCTTCTCTCTTCCCCGGACTTCGTCTTCAACTCTTCAGATGCACGTTTAGACTACAAAAAGTTTTCCAGATACGTATATTTTTGAAAGCATCTGTCACCCAAAATCTACATACGATTTTAATAAAGAAGGTATAAAATATATTTTCAATCTTTGCCAAATCTAGGATTTCAAGTAGCGACAACCAACCGAAAAATTATATTTATGAAATGGGACAGATCACTTATTATTATTATTATTATTTTATTTTATAGCAAACTTACAGATAGTAAATATATGATACTAGTATCTTAAAAACATATTTAAACGAAACAAATTTACTATCCTATGAATAGTTTGCAATGGTTGCATTACACATTAACATAGAAATAACATGAACACGTTGATAGTAGAAAAAATGTTATAAAGCTAATAATAATATAAGGGTAAGAAAAGAAATAATTAAATAGGTTGTTAATAATGTTATTTGGATAGAGCAAAATAGAAGTATGATTAATTGGATAATAATATTTATTATATATAATATAATATAATACAATAGTATGTTATAATATAATAATCATATAATACAGTACATTAGGATGGCAGTTAGTGAAATCTTAAAAAGTAGGAGATAGGCTAGGTATGATCGAATCTTTTATTATATTTATGGAATCATAAAATACATCTAATCCTTTACACGACTTATCAAAAACGCGACACATTCTGGCAAGAGGTCTATTCGATCCGATGTTGTTATTGCAAGCGACAACCGAAAATGTTTGAGAGCTCCTCTTTAGTCGCGGTGGCACACGAAATTGAACTTTTTCTAGACTAGCTGGGCTGTCTAGTCGATTGTGCAAAAGTTTATAGAGATACGTCCTACGTGTTTTTAAGTCTATTAGGTTGAAGTAAGAAAGCCGCTCTACATAACCTTTCAGAGTGCCATTCATTAATTCACTGTGCGATTTGCGTAGTATCACTTAGTGACGACTCAATAACGGTGATAGTGCGGATAAATCCGGACGGATAGCAGCCCTAAGCACCACCCAAGCTGGTCTGTCTGTAATACCCTTATCACTTATGACTGCGTAAGTATGTATATAATTTTTGTTCGTTCAATTAAAGGCATTCCCTAGTGTTCCCTGCAAATGGAGCGCGATTCAGTAATTAAATTCTGCTCTCAATCAAATGATGCTTCAGCAGTCAGCTATATTGTGATAACATCAGGCTCCGTTGAAATTCGCGTATTGTATGAGGGCTCTGCGATGCAATTAAAACTCGCACTGGGCCACACAGCTTTGCGCCGCTGGGGGGTCGAGAGGAGGGTGGGGGAGTCGAGGGGGGGGGGTCGAAAACGTAATTTTAATTGCATCACGGACGGACGATGAACTTTGTCACATCGATATGCTTATAATATTGTGTGTAGATTTAACCTGGGAGCTAATAGGCCCGGTGCAGTTGGACCACTATGGCCCATGTGTTAGGGTCGGCTCCTCACAGATCAACACCCATTTGGTTGCCTACACACAGAAGTTCGAGCCCGGGTAGAGGACTCTGTGTCTGCAGGCCAGTTCCCCTAAGAATGGCCCTTTGGGCGCTCTTACACGGTTTGCGTACCGTGCGGCGTTAGCCAATCGACTGTGCATTCCTACTGATAACCGGGGGCGTCTGGAAACGTCTTTGTTTCCTATAGAGCGGGGGTGGTTGTTAGCCTTACGGCAAATGCTATTGAAAACGAAATTTGAAATAAACAAGAACAATAATTTAAAAAAAAAAAAACAATACTGCCCTTACAAAAACGAACTGTTGTATTTAGAATTATTAGAAAAAAAGATGTAGTTTTTAAACACATTGCCAGTGACATTCCCATTCAGACATTGAAATTAGTCCTAAAGGACTTGTTTCAAAATAAAAGCCAACAACTCAAAAGACGGGACTAATAATTCTTTTGTGAAGGGAAAGAGGGAAAGGTCAACGACGGCGATTGGATGCATGCAGTCGCACGCGAATCACATAAAAGCAGGGCATTAATGCGTCCCCGGAGAGGCGGTCGGTCGCATACGTATGAGAGTATGGCCGGCTGAGTCCGCGCAGGGGTTGTAATTGAATGTAAGTCCGGTCACGTGAGCGCCTCGGCCGGTAATAAACGATCAATCGTAATTTACGATCGATATCCACGCGTAAATCAAACGATCACGGCATCACACCGATATCCGCCACGCACTACGGCCATTGATTGACTACGATCGTCCGGCGCCGATCAGATTACATGATCTATGCAATAGAATGCAAAGTTAACAAGTATTAACAAGATATTAAAAGGAATAAAAATCACGAATGCCGTTATAAAAAGTGAGCAACTGTATTCATAATTCTTTTTATTAAGGTTTTTGTATGACATATTTGTGGTTTATGTATTTATCAATATAGATACATACATGTTTTTGGTATGCATATTTCTGAGTTATATTCTAGTTATAAATATACATATATCCCCGTAACACATCCAGGCATGGTATCTCCTTCTTATATATAAAAATGAATCGCCGTGCGTTAGTCTCGCAAGATCTCGAAAATGACTATACCGATTCGAATTATTATTTTTGTGTTTTGTTTGCCTTGATTCAGGGGTGGTTTACAAAAAAAAATATTTAGGAAAAATTAAAAGAAACAACTGAAAATCGAAAAAATCGAAATTGGTCATTTTGGGAAATGGGCCACTTTCAATAGATGGCGTTCGCGGCGATCCTATTGTTTGACAGCTGCGCCATCAAAAAGTCGAAAAATCGAAAGTCGAAAGAGTCGAAAAAGTCAAAAGAGTCGAAAAAGTCAAAAAAGTGGAAAAAGTCGAAAACGTCGAAAAAGTCGAAAAGGTTGGAAAAGTCGGAAAATTCGAAAAAGCATTTATATTTCATCATGTAAATTAAAGACAATGAATTTCTTTTAATTACAAACGACTTTCATTTCATCACCAAACGAAACTCAAACCATACATGATTCGGCCATATTATAGATTTCAATTAATTGGATTTCGAAGGTTGATTAGGATCAATAAACGCTTATGAAGAGTTACAATCAAATGAATTTTAGGTGGTACGAAGTTCACCGGGTCATCTAGTTTTTAATAATTATAATTATTTAAACGAAAACCGTCCCAGTGTAAGTACAAACTGTATATTCCTAAGAATGCTCGACTTTGTCAGCAGTATATGGAGGGCAAATACCGTGATATGTCGCTTGAGCTCTGTAATGTGTCTCATGATTTCATTCCCGCTCTGTTTCCTGACGTATGTAATATGCTAAGGTCCGCTGTCCAGCATGATGTGCCCAGTGACCGCACATCATATTATACTATCTTTCATGGATCTTCACTGCAAATAATATATTTTAAATAAATAATTGGCATGCGGGTTTTCGTGTAATTAACCGTATTAAAAAAGATTGCGAACTTCAAAACACCAAAACGGTTCATAATTGAGGTAAGTTGTAGTAATCATACATATAGTACATAAATAGATCTGTCTAATGGTATATACGTTATTCTTATTGGAGAGGTGGGCCCAGCGCCCATACATTTTAGCCCATAGTCTTTTAAGACCATTATATGTATATACTGATCGATTGGAATGTTCCTGTATTACCATGTGGTGCGCCATCATACTGAGTTTACTATCCTAAATCGTATAGCCACAGCATCGCTCCGTTACAAGGTGTGGGTTCAAGTTCAGGGTAATTCCTCAACATTGCAATATTGAATATTGAATAATCGATTTTGAATATTGCGCAGGTGCAGGCGGCATGAATCAATCTGAGAGAAAGAGAGAGAGAGGGGGAAGTGAGAGAGGAAGGAAGGGGGAGATACACTTTTAATATCGGTTTTAATGTGGGATTCAATTTATTTCAAATTTCCCGGAAGTTTATTAATAAATTCAAGACCTTTATCTATTACCTAATAATAGCTATATACTGGGCAATTGCAATGTTCCTGTGTTACCATGTGGTGCGCCATCATACTGGTGGCGCACCACATGGGCGCAGGCGCCAGGCGGCACGAATCAATCTGAGAGATAGAGAGGGTGGGGGGGGGGGGAAGACATATTTTTAAAAGCGGTTTTAATATGGGATTCAATGTATTTCAGTTTTTCCCGGAAGTTTATTGATAAATTTAAGACCTTTATCTATTCACTAATAATAGCTATTTACTGGGCAGTTGCAATGTTCCTGTGTTACCATGTGGTGCGCCATCATACTGGTAGCGCACCACATGGGCACAGGCGGCAGGCGGCATGAATCAATCTGAGAGATAGAGAGGGTGGGGGGGGGGAGACATATTTTTTAATAGCGGTTTTAATATGGGATTCAATGTATTTCAGTTTTTCCCGGAAGTTTATTGATAAATTCAAGACCTTTATCTATTCACTAATAATAGCTATTTATTAGGCAATTGCAATGTTCCTGTGTTACCATGTGGTGCACCATCATACTGGTTTTACTATCCTGTATAACCACAGCGTCGCTCCATTTTCATATGTGCATTCAAGTTCATCAATATTACAATATTGAATATTGAATAATCGATTTTGAATATTGCGCAGGCGCAGGCGGCATGAATCAATTTAAGAGAGATTTGGGGGCGAGAGAGAGAGAGGGAGGGGGGAGATACACTTTTAATAGCGGTTTTAATGTGGGATTCAATGTATTTCACTTTTCCCGAAATTTATTGATAAATTCAAGACCTTCTCAATTTATCACCAAATAATAGCTATTTACTGCTCAATTGCACTGTTCCTGTGTTAACATGTGGTGCGCCATCATACTGGTTTTACTATCCTGTCGTATGAGTATATGTGAGTATGAGTTCACGTAAATTCATCAGTAATACGCGAAATTGTTATTGAATATTGCGCAGACGCAGGCGGCATGACCCAATCTCAGAGATAGATAGGGGGGGGGGGGGGAGGGGAGACATACTTTTAATAGCGGTTTTAAAGTGGGATTCAATGTATTTCAGTTTTCCCGGAAGTTCTGTAACGGCCCTTAAGTAGCGTTACATACGATCAACAAATGCATCGATTTCCAGTGAAATACACTGACACAATTCAGATATTATTTTGACTCGTGAAGCGATGAATCAGCACGATGAAACAATACTTTTACTCGGAATATTTCAGATTGCATCATTTCCCGGCCTATATAAACCGGCGAAAAAGCAACCAAAGTATCATTCCTCGAGTGATCACCCCACCCAAGGTTGCGACGGCATACTCGGTACCCCTCTCACGAGGTCGCTCAACGAGTCCGGCTACTCGGTTTCCTTTCCTTGTCTTCCCCAGTCACGAAGCATCAGTCTGCAATCCCACAGACTCGAGCCGTGCCCAGTACAAGATACTAGGAGCACAAATACAATCATCATCCATATACCCTCGTAACTGCAGTCGCGCATCAATACACTCGCGACAACATAACCTATTCGAGAAGCGTTATAACTGGCAATATCAAACTTTCAATCGATTCAATAAATACCATCTGCTTCACTCAAAATCGCCTTTTAATACGGAGATAACCCGCAAGTTGATAACACCACCTCACACCGAATAACTTGGAGTCTAGTGAGGGGTGGTCCCTCACAGTTCCTTGATGAATTCAAGACCTTTATCTATTAACTAATAATAGCTATTTACTGGTCGATTGGAATGTTCCTGTGTTACCATGTGGTGCTCCGTCATACCGGTTTTACTAGTCTAAGTCGTATAACCACAGAATCGCTCCGTTACCATGTGTGAGTTCAAGTTCAGGGCAATTCATCAGTATTACGCGAAATCGATATTGAATATTGCGCAGGCGCAGGCGGCATGAATCAATCTCGGGCGCCGGTCGTGTGTGTAGGCTGTAATCAGGGCGAGCGAGACGTCCAAACGACCTCTTATGCTAGGTTCTAGATCGTCGTGATGCCGGTTATTATTTTAAATGCGCCTCGTGTTTGTACAACCGTTATTTATTATTGCACGCGTACGATTCTGCCAAGTAATTCCGATTCAGCCGGCGGCTAGATGCATTCTGCGTACCACCGCGCCGCGATCTCCATTTTATTTAATGTCTGATATCTGAATGCTGGTTGGTGCAACAGATGGCACATTGAGGTAGGTAAGAAGAATTCTGCAAGTAGATATGAAATCGAAGACTATCGCGGTTGTTTGACATTATAAATAGGATAGAAAACGAATTTACCGCGTGAAATTTGTAGGACCCGACGTTTCGGTGACGTTGCAGCCGCCGTTGTCTAGGGTAAACTGAAGAGCTGTCAGTCCGTTGTTTTGCGGGTAGGCCGCAAACCGCTGCCGCCACTGCGTAGGTTATAACGGTGGTGGGGGGCCGGGCTCGGAGCGCGGGAATTTTTAAAATCCATCTTGCACACAACACTCACTGTATCCTGTTTTACGTCTTTGCGTTCGGCGTTCGGCGGCGGGAACATTTTAAGAAGAGGGTTCCACGTAGAAGAGAGTTTGTAGCCGTCATCTCTATTGAAGTTCGGAGTTCTTCTTATTTCAATGGCTTCCCGGATCATGCGAGGAAAGTAGAATTGTTCCTTGGATAGAACAATGGGATTTTGAAACTGCATCCAGTGGTTTTTTAAAATTCCCGCGCTCCGAGCCCGGCCCCCCACCACCGTTATAACCTACGCAGTGGCGGCAGCGGTTTGCGGCCTACCCGCAAAACAACGGACTGACAGCTCTTCAGTTTACCCTAGACAACGGCGGCTGCAACGTCACCTAAACGTCGGGTCCTACAAATTTCACGCGGTAAATTCGTTTTCTATCCTATTTATAATCTGCAAGTAGAGTTCTACAAATATAAAATATGAAACTGCATTGGATTTCGAGATATTTAACACGTTGACACGTTGTTCTCCGACCTACATAGACATGATGTGGTGTACCAAGGAAATTAAACTGCTGATTTGAATTTATTTATTTAGACCCATAAAATTTTAACATACTCTTAGCCTAATAATTTTAGCTTAACCGAGAGCAAGAACTGCCCCGCACTCCGTTTACTACTACTATTACTACTACTACTACGAGCCTAATAATTAAATGAATAAACCTTTTCTTTTATTGCCTATTATGAAAGCAATAGAGCTGGAAAGGGTTAAAGACGTTATAAGCAAAATACGAACATTACATAACACATAATAATAAAGCACTAAAGACAAAAATTCTTACTGCGGCTACGGGTATATAATAAACTGTAAGTTTCTAAAATATCATGGTTTTCTCATATGAAAGTTGTAAATAAATACAAATAGATATTTACACGAGATTAGTTTTTTTATTTTGTATATCAGCATGAGTGTTACAACAATGTGTATTGCAAAAAAAAGGTTTGATACTCACGTTACCATGGCTGCTGCGATACTGAATATAACACGACAACTAGAGCTGTCAATTACAACGGAGGAACCCGCCGCCTCAGATTTTTTTAACGTTATTAGATTGTTCTGTCTCCTGTAAGGTGAGCGTAGAAGACTTACGACGAAAACAGTCCACTGTCTATTTACGCCACTCGCCCAGAAGCCAGCGCCATACCGTGAGATAACCAGGTTAATCGCCCTGCGGGCCGACACTCGGGCCCTTGCTTCCAGTTGCAACCAGATTACTCCGGTCTTCCGACCGGTTACAGGTTCGAGGTTGCTTGCGCGGTCCTATCCCTTGCGTAGCGGTGATACGGTGTAAACCGAATCTATCGCGGACCACGGCGTACTTTGCCCGACTGTTCACCCGGGATCGGGTAGCCGATGGTCGCTTTAAGAGCAGTCGCCGTAAGGTCAGCAACCACCCCCGCTCTGTAGGAAACAGTACTGCTTCCAGACTCCTCCGACTGTTAGTCAGAATGCACAATCGAAGATCGTCCAGGAGCGCCAGGAGGTTGACTTCTAGGGAAAACTAGCCCTAAGGCCAGAGTCCTACCTGGGTTCGCACTTCATGCGTGGAGGCCGCCGGATGGCCGCCGGATGGTCACCCGTGAGTGTGACCAGCCCTGAACAAAATAGGTCTTCGTGGCCAACTCAGCAAGGGCCTATTAGCTCCCATCTATAGGAACTATAGGAAACAATACTTTTTCAGACTTCCCCGGCTATCTGAAAAAGTATTGTTTCCTATAGATAGATGGTCACACTCACGGGTCAACACCCATCTATAGGAAACATTACTTTTTCAGACTTCCCAGGCTACCAGTCGGTATGCACAATCGACTAGCTGACGCCGCACGGTGAGCAAACCGTCCAAGAGCGCCTAAAGATTGATTACTATGGGAAACTGGCCTGCAGGCCGGAATCATACCCGGGCTCGCACTTCTGCGTGGAGACTGCGGGATGGGTGTTGACCCGTGAGTTATGGTCGACCCTTACACGTGGGTTTTAGTGGCCTTACTGCAACAGGGCCTGGACGAAACCTGCTTCAGGGGCGACGAACTCGTCGAATCGAACGCAGGGTCCAGGACCTTAATCGCGGAAGCCAAAGCTGCCGCGTACGACGCGGTGTGGTAGTAGACTGTATGTGGTTAATGTTTAATTTTACTCACGTCGTCAGCTGCTCCATAGGGTTTTCTTGGCGTATACACAGCTCTCGGCAGGCTGTCTGGATTTAGTCGTTCCCGAAGAATAATTCCACAGAACTTAGGAAGGAACGGTTCAGTAAATATAGAGAATGTTATTAATGCGGTTTTTATTTTCAGCAAGTCCTCTTTACACGACACAATTCACCATTCGCCGCGATTGCAACTCGCGAGTTGCAATTACTATGCAAATGTGCAATTATTATGCACATCCGACGCGTCCTAAACTATGAGGGCGATATCTTTCAATCTACGCGCCGATTCGGCAACTGACATCTGCCGGAGTCAAAGATTCTTTTGAGACTGACTGGCCTAATTTCAAAATGGACGTCAAAGCTTTCAAATAAGCTCTTCTTGTTGATTGGTCAGAGATTCGTACGTCCCCTTTTGCGAGTGCCAGTTACTCGCCTATTGGCTATTTAAATCAACAAACCGCACCCCCTAATGGCGGCATCCGTACGTCTCGTTTTGAGTCTTATTTACATTCGCCCTTAATTACTCTACTTAAGTCTAATTAGTGATCGAGAGTCACGTGCGACACACATTTGATCGTTATTACATTATTTCGCCCGCGACTCTCACGCCATTTCACCTATTTTAATATTATTTATGATTTACATATATGAAACTTTACTGTAACTTAACTATAAAGAAGTTAGTCGTTTTCCTAGATTGCTGCATTCGAGAGTATTGTTATTGTAAATGATGTTGATATTTATACTTGACTTTATTTCACAATTATCATAAGATTATTTTTTTATATCCGTATTTAGCGGCCTGACGTCCATCAAATTTACGACTGCACGACTCCCTTGCCTGGCCGTTTTTTTCTCGGCCGCTCGCCTGCCCTTGTCGTCCACTTGAAATGTCCTTTGTGAAAGATATGAAAAGAAACCTTACACTTCCTGGCCAGCTCCGCTCGCTGTCGTAAATCTAAATGAAGTGCTCTTGTACCGTGTGGGGTCCCACATATTTTTAGTGCGTAATTTCTTAAACTTATTCCCTCAAAAATAAAGAAAATCGTCCACACCCCTCCATTTGGCATAAAATATTTACAACTCTTATGCCAAATCGCTAATTACGAATTTATTTTTCTATTTTTATTTAGTCTAATTACTAACTATTTACTACCTACTTGTTTATTGTTTCTCCGCCACCGGCAGCTTCACTAATTTACCGATTGTTCTGCGGTAGATCTTCCCGCCCGCTCGGACATCGACAATCCTGACGTCACCTCGCTTGTCGGGGTATATTTTTTCCACCCTTGCCCTGGTCCATTTTCCCCTTTCCATAGACGGGTCGAGTAAAAGTACCAGGTCGCCGACCTCAAGTGGCGGCTGTGGTACTTTCCATTTTGGCCTTTGAACCATCGTAGGCAGTATTTCTCGCTTCCATCTATTCCAAAATGCATCCGCCAAGGCTTGAGTTTGCACCCACTGCTTCCTGCTATGTAACTCTTGAGTAGTATAATCGCCCATTGCAGAACTACCACCTGAGTGCCCTAACAATAAGTGGTTCAGCGTAAGAACCACGTCATCGCGACTGTCTAGCGTGATATGCGACAACGGGCGTCGATTAAGAATCGCTTCTACTTCTGCTAATAAAGTCCGCAAGACGTCCTCTGGGGGGGCCCTCTCTTTCAAAACGGCCTGCAAGGCCCTCTTGGTTGACTTAATCATAGCCTCCCAGGATCCTCCAAAGTTAGGTGCGCCTGGTGGATTAAATCTCCAATCGATCTGATCGTTTGCTAGTCGTTGTCGAATTTCATCGTTGCTTATTTCGGCGACTGTTTTCTTCAACTCCGCACTCGCACCCTGAAAATTAGTACCCCTGTCTGACCAAAAAACCCGCGGTTTACCTCTTCTCGCTATAAATCTCCGTCGCGTTCGTGGAGAGATCTCCTGCTAGCTCTATATGGGAAGCTCGGCTGCTCATACAGGTAAACATTACCCCATAACGTTTTTCTATTTTTCTTCTCACCGTCACGAATACCGGCCCAAAAAAATCAACGCCTACTACCGCGAAACACCTGTCATGAGACTGTAAGCGTTCTCGCGGCAGTTGACCCATCAGCGCGCTCATCGGTTTGGATTTCCGAATAGCACACGGAACGCACTGATAAATGAGTTTTTTTATGGAGTTTCTCGGGCACACAATCCAAAATCTTTCCCTCAGAGTCGCTAAAACTAATTCTACCCCTCCATGGGCACTCTCTTCGTGCGTTCGTAGAATTAATAAACGCGTATAGTAATCTCTGCCGTCTAAAATCATAGGATTCCTCGTATCGTGTGGAACGGAATCTGCATTTTCAATTCGCCCGCTTATTCGCAGTACGCCCTTCTGGTCGACGTACAGGTTGACGGTCCATAATCTACTGTCCTTGGGCACGGCCTTCTCACTCTTTATCAGGTCTATTTCCCGGCTGAAACTGCGTCGTTGTGATTCTTTCACGAGTGCAATTTCCGCTTGAGCTATGTCGCCGGCGCTAAGGTGGCTTTCAGCCGTCTCACGCCTGCATAGCTGAATAATTTTTTTTACGTATCCCATAGCACGCACGATTCTACGATGCTGTGAAAACCGTTCTACCTCTAATACGCTTGTCATCTTTTGATGGAGTGCAAAAACGGCCACCGGTTTAAATTCTAACATGCCCTTTTCTTTTTCGGTCGGAGCTAGCGGAATTTCTGCGGGCCATTTATCGCGCGATTCGCGCAAAAAATTAGGGCCTTTTAGCCACCGACCCTCCGAGGTAAGATCTACCGCTGTTGTCACTCTCGTCCCGTCATCAGCGGGATTACTTTTCCCCGACAACCAGCGCCATTCTTTTGGCGATGACAGGTCATCCAAAGCCCCTAAACGGTTACTAACAAACTGCTGATGATCGACGCTCTTTGACCTGAGCCACCAAATAACATTAGTTGAATCAGTCCACAAGACCTTAACGTGTATTTCCGCCGTTTGTTCCTTAATAATTTTATTTGCGAGTTGAGCCCCTAGCAGCGCTGCAGTAAGCTCCATTCGCGGTATCGTCTGGCCTTTTAAAGGCCCCACTCGCGTTTTACTAGCTAAAAAGGACACTAAAATACCTTGGCCTTCTCTTTCTACACGCAAATAAGCGACAGCACACATTGCTTTCGCCGACGCATCGCAGAAAACGTGCAATTCTCTACGCTCACCTGCATTTCGGGTCGTACCTAAGTATCGAGGAAGTCTCACACCTCGCGCCATATCTAGTACTTTGAGCCAGTCCCTCCAGCTCTCAAATATCTCTGGAGTGACGGCTTGATCCCAACCTATACTGCTGGCCCATACGTTCTGCATAAGAACTTTAGCTCTTATCGTTACAGGACTCAGCAGACCTAGTGGGTCCCAGACCGACATCACTACGCGTAACGCCTCCCTCTTGGTCGGCCTCCTTTTACCTGTTTTCAGCTCTATATCTAACTTCTCCATGCTCAGACCGAATCCTAGCTCGTCTGACATAGGTATCCACTCTAGACCTAGTAAACGCTGCGCGCGCAGCTCTCCTTTCTCTAGCCCTATAGCTTTTGTATTCTTTTCTTCTTGCCGTATATCGCTTAATGCCTCATTTTCGTTCGAACTCCAACCCGTAAGATTAAAGTTCCCCTGTTTATGTATCCAAACTATGTCGTTGATTAGCTTACGCGCTTCCGTCACGGTTTCCGCCCCGAACAATAAATCGTCAACAAAAAAGTTTTCGATTATTCCTCTCACAGCTCGCGGGAACCGATCGCGAAATCTCTCAGCATTTTTTATGCGCACAAATTCCGCGGTGCACGGCGATGTCCTGGCACCGAAAATTAAACTATTCATTTTTAGGACCTTTGGCTCTATATCCCTGCGATTTCCCCTCCACAGAAATAACTGAGAGTACTGGTCCTTTTCCATTATCCTGATGCGCAGAAACATATCGGCTATGTCTGCTGTAAAACCTACGGCGTACTCGCGAAATCTACATAAAACTCCCACTATACTATTTGACAGGTCCGGTCCAGATAATAGCTGAGAGTTTAAAGACACTCCCTTCACACACGCTGCTGCGTCATGCACTACCCTGAGTTTGCCCGGTTTGGCAGGATGTACCACCCCTAAGTGCGGTAAAAACCAAATATCTTTCCTACCGGCTAAACTCTCTGGTCGCACTTCTTGTGCATAGCCCTGTTTTACATAGTGGTCCATTTTCAGACAATAAGCCTTGGCATATTCGGGGTCTGCGTCCATCTTACGCTCGACCGACCTAAGCCGAGCGAGCGCCATTGGCCTACTGTCTGGCATACTCCTTTCATCCTCTCGCCACAATAAACCTGCAGACCAAATGCCGTCGGCTACCGAGGTAGTGTTTTCCAGCAACTCCGTTGCCCTCCGCCACTCGGCGGGTTCTCGTTGCTTTCCCGGCCACTCCTGCTCGAGTTTTATATTTTCCTGTAATAATTTTTGCAGTGACGCGTCACTGACCTGCCCGCTGATACAAAAGTTATGCTGGTGCCCGGCGTGACTCTCGGCCGACCCAGTGCTTATAGGTACCCACCCAAGCCGTGTTTGTGCCATTGACATATTTTCGTTAATCCGCGTGACGCGTCTCGTGACAATTAAATTACCGCAATCGGCACCTATTAATAATTGAGGCGTTACGTCCTCCATTTTACTCGAAACGTACGTCGCTTCCGTTACGCGCCGTGTGCCGTACCCTGCAAAACATTTTAGCGTAGGCAGATTCAAATCTACCACGCTATATGCTTGTATTTCATAGGTTTTATCGCTTGAAATACCTTTTACTTGAAACGATACCGTTTCCGCGTCGTGATTAGAAACCTTCATACCTCTTACACCTGATACTTCTAAGGGTCGTGTCACACCTCTTATGCCTAGTTCTATCGCCACGGCTTTATCTAACAACGATACGGTCGATCCGCTGTCTAAAAGAGCGTGTATTTGTTTTTTACCCTTCGGACCCGTTATTTGGACCGGCACTATCTTATATATAAAAATGAATCGCCGTGCGTTAGTCTCGCAGGATCTCGGAAATGACACGACCGATTTGAATTATGTTTCTTTTATTTTGTTTGGCTTGATTCAGGGGTGGTTTACAAAAAAAAATATTTAGGAAAAACCCAAAGGAACAGCTAAAAAATCTAAAAAATCGAAATTAGTACTTCTAGGGATGGCCACTTCGTATTTCTCTCAATAGATGGCGCTCTCTATATTTTCTAACAATAGATTCTATTGTTTGACAGCTACGCCATTCATAATTCATTCCGCGCTACTGTGTGAAATTGTTATTACATTTAACGTCGTTTTTTCTTTTAAAAAAGGTAGTGATATTGGAGAATAGATTTGTTTCAAGCGAATTTAATTGCATTTTGCAAAAAATCACTTTGATCAGCCATTATATAAAGGTAAATAGACTTTGCAGGCTTATACATAACTACAAATTTGGCCTTAGTCTGAGGATTTCAATATTGTTAAGTTCTCAAGGAATGTTCGACAGATTTGAGTGACTGAAAACAATTCCGTGTCTTTTTACAGTGTTCATTATAATGCCGAGGAGAATGGGTAACATAGGTCGTCGAAGTCAGTCAAATGCGCGGCGATCTTACTTCACGTGCAAGGCACACCGATGACCAGCGAGCGACGGATAATGAAAATAGTCGTATTGGCATGTCCGAATTATGTTTGAGAGCGACTGAAAATGAACGACAAGCGAATACATTGATAATGCAACAATTTCGTGCACAACATTCACAACGCCAGCAATCACGACAAAATCAACATGACCGATTGCGCCGTCGCAGTGTTCCTGTCAACCTGGAATAAGCGGCATTCCATTACGATCCGGAAATCGATTACGGTGCAGAGAGATCAGTAGCAAGACTTTCACCTTCCCTTCTCCGACAGACTTACTACTTCGTACATCATCCCTCAAACAGTTTTGATGAAAAAACCAGTAGGGCAGTCCCCACCCTAAACAATGTAGTATTTTCTGACCTTATATCGTCCCGGTCCCCTGGCTTGGACATCATATTTACAGACAGCTCTAAGGCAGAGGTTAGAAGTTGTGTGGGCGTGGGAATTTTCTACCACAACCGTAGAGTTGTCATGTTGTGGATTTATATTACTAAGTTTACCTTATGCACACATTTTAAATTATTTGATTTTGTTTGTATTTCTTTTGATAAATTATTGACCTATTTATCCGTTGCAATATTATATGATATCCGTGTTAGTTCGTTCTACAATATTTCTCATTTTGCTTTCATGAGTGTGATTCTTGATTTCTTCCTCTTCTTTGCTATGGTGTGGATTTGAAATTTTAACATCTTAGTCTGCTGTGAACATGCCCTTCAAATGATAAAGCTCTTTTCGTTTTCCTGTCAGGTCCTATAGATCGTAGACCACGGCCGATTTATTTTTAACCGACCTAAAAAAAAGGAGGAGGTTATAAATTCGATCGTATTTTTCTTTAAATGTTTGTTACCTCAGAAATCCGTCATTTATGAATTGCTTTGGAAAATTCTTTTTATTTGAAAGGATGTACTTCCAGATTCGTCACATCTTTATCAAAATTTTGTTCTGATGATGTGATCCATGAGGAATTGAGGGAACTCCTCAAATATTATCATATGAAGTTGAAAATTTACATGTTGGTTCAGCTCCGATGACAATGCGTTTTATATAGCAAGTATGCCCTGACTCTATACCCAGGATTGGCTCCCGACGAGGGGACTCCTCAGCGGTCAACAGCACAGTCACGAAATTTTGTATATGTATTCAATTATGACAGCCCGATCTAAGTTTCATCAAGACAGGACTGCGGCACCCAGGGTTGGTTTCCAACAAGGGAACTCCTCAATGGTCAACAGCACAGACACGAAATTTTGTATACGCATTTAATTATGATAGCCTGTTCTAAGTTTCACCATGACCTGGCTGCTGCACTTATAAAAAAAAATTACTAGGTTATTTTTGTTAACATTTTGTTTATTGCCTGCAACTTTGCATTACGAAGATCTAGGGGCTAATTTTCTTGAGAAAAAATACGCTTTCTTTGATATGAAATATGGTCGTAGCTATACCGTACCACCCACGTTATACTTAATCCGTTTTCACCGTAAGCATGGAATCGTCCACCTCCGAAGAACAAATATGAGGGGTTAAACGTCGCCGTCATACCGGTTGTGTTCAAGGCATGTTATACAAGTGGTACCTACTTTTAATTCCTTCCATGACCTGATTTTTTCGCTTACTGTCCTTTACACTTTTTTTCGCGCGTCCTTTCAGCAGTTTCATGTATACCACCTTCGGTCTCTTTTCCGTAATGTTTTATTCTATCTATCTTCTTATATCTTCTTATATATAAAAATGAATCGCCGAGCGTTAGTCTCGCAAGATCTCGAAAATGACTCGACCGATTTGAATGATTATTCTTTTGTTTTGTTTGCCTTGATTCAGGGGTGGTTTACAAAAAAAATATTTAGGAAAAATTAAAAGAAACAACTGAAAATCGAAAATATCGAAATTGGTCTTTTTGGGAAATGGGCCCCTTTCAATAGATGGCGTTCGCGGCGATCCTATTGTTTGACAGATGCACCATCCATAACTGTTATTCATTCCGTGCGATTGTGTAAAATTTCAAAAAGTCGAAAAGTCGAAAAAGTCGATAAAGTCAAAAGAGTCGAAAAAGTCAAAAAAGTCGAAAAAGTAAAAAACGTAGAAAAAGTCGAAAAAGTCGGAAAAGTCGTAAAGTCGAAAAGTCGGAAAAGTCCAAATAGTCGAAAAAGTTAAAAAAGTCGAAAAAGTCAAGAAAGTCGAAAAATGCAAAAAAGTCGGAAAATTCGAAAAAGCATTAATATTTTATCATGTAAATTAAATACATTGAATTTATTTTAATTATAAAACGACTTTCATTTAATCACCGAACGAAACTCAAACCGTACACGATTCGGCCATATTATAGATTTCAATTAATTGGATTTGGAAGGTTGATTAGAATCAATAAACGCTTAGAATCAAGAGTCACAAACAAATCAATTTTAGGTGGTACGAAGTTCACCGGGTCATCTAGTCTGTAATAAAACTCGGTTCGGCGAGACGGTATTTGTTGTGACGCCGACTTCCGTCATGGCCACGCTTTCACTTTCCCCTTCAGTACTTTCTCGCCCGGGCGCGAGGGGTGACAATAAAAAGTGAAACTTATTTTTTGGGTAACGCTTATAGGCCAAACAGCTGTTTCGTTTATGCGACGGACTGAGACATTTATAGCAGACACCTAAACTTTTGACTGCCGTCCACCGAGCTTCTAGAGACATATCTTTTAATTTTTCACACTTGCTAAGGTAGTGACCTTCTTTGTAATGGGGACACTGGCCAGATGGTTTGCCGTGCGTATTTAGCACGAAATTCCTCTTCTGGCTATTTTTATACCTCCTGTCACGGGGCAACTCCTGCATTCTTTTCGCTGGTTCTCCAGCGCCAAACCCCGCATCTTGGGCTCCAACCGCTAGTTCTTCTAACCACACTGAAAAATACACTATGACAGGCTCTGAGCTATTTTTATTCATCCTATTTTTATCTCCTAGCCATAAAGTGGTTAAGTTTTTTGGCAATTTCGACACCAAAGTCTCTAACAGTTCCGGGTTATACAGATGCTCGGTTTTATTTACTGAGCGAACCGTCGCTACTAGATTTTTAACTTGACATGCAAATCTCAATAATTCTTGCGGATCCATATTTTCTTTTAACTCCCTTATCCTCCTAACCTCCGCTAACGTGTGTTGGATTATTTGATTTGGATTACCAAAAAGTAGCTCTAATGTCTTCATTATATTTTTTACATTTAATGGCGACATCAACAGACCTGAAACACATTCGCGTGCGCGCCCTTTTAACGCTGTCTGTAGACGTAGAAGATTTTGAGAATCATTTAATTTCATTAAGTCGGTGGATTGTTCAAAAATCGATTTAAACGCGATAAAGTGCAAGCAATCGCCCGAAAATGTGGGCAACTCTCGATTATAATGAGGTTTAATTGCAGCAATCGAGAAAATACGACTAACCTGATTGATTAGCTTCTCACTCGCATCCTCTTGCGAGCTGGAATCTGCTGCCGTGTTCTGCTTGGCGCGCGCGGCGCCTTCCGCCTCTGCTGCCTCGTGAAGCGTCGCGTCCGCGGTCGCCCCGGCCGCATCCACGTCGCGGCCCCTTCGCGTCGCGTCGTTCTTGTGCTGTTCCCATCCGCGTACCTCGCCGCTGTCCGATTTTGCGGCGGCCGCGAATTGAGCGGCAGCGCTCGCCAGCGCCCTTGCGCTCTCGCCGGCCGGCTCGGGCGCCGCGCCACCGCCTAAATCAGCGGCGGCGCTCGGCGCCCGTCGGCTCACCTCGCCCTCGCGTTCACCCATCCGCTGTTCCGCTCTGGCTGCTGGCGTGTGATAATTTGCCCACTGAGACGTTCTTTCTGTCGCATCCTCTTCTGCGGAGAGGTTTCTCGTTTCTCCCCAGGCGCTACCTCCTTCTGTGCTCCCGAAAGCCTCCGACACGACTTCCAGCATTCTAAGAGCATGCTGGCCGTCTGCTTCTAACATTTCCATTTCGGCTTCTAGATCCGCTTGTTTCTCTTGCCTTGCAGACGCAGTTATGGCAAGTTGGGCCTCCAATTTTTTCTTCTCTGCTTCTTCGGCAGCCTCCAGCTTTTTCTTCTCCGCGCTCAACTTGGCGCGTTGTCTCGTCACTCTTCGTACTTCATCCGAGGCTTCTCTTATTTCTTGCAGCCTCTCGCTTCGTCGGCTGCTTCCTGACGCAGCCCGAGAGCCTTGCGTAGACGCCATATCCTTTTTTTTCTTTTTATTCGGCTCCGAAGAGACCACTCGTGGACGAAACCTGCTTCAGGGGCGACGAACTCGTCGAATCGAACGCAGGGTCCAGGACCTTAATCGCGGAAGCCAAAGCTGCCGCGTACGAGGCGGTGTGGTAGTAGACTGTATGTGGTTAATGTTTAATTTTACTCACGTCGTCAGCTGCTCCATAGGGTTTTCTTGGCGTATACACAGCTCTCGGCAGGCTGTCTGGATTTAGTCGTTCCCGAAGAATAATTCCACAGAACTTAGGAAGGAACGGTTCAGTAAATATAGAGAATGTTATTAATGCGGTTTTTATTTTCAGCAAGTCCTCTTTACACGACACAATTCACCATTCGCCGCGATTGCAACTCGCGAGTTGCAATTACTATGCAAATGTGCAATTATTATGCACATCCGACGCGTCCTAAACTATGAGGGCGATATCTTTCAATCTACGCGCCGATTCGGCAACTGACATCTGCCGGAGTCAAAGATTCTTTTGAGACTGACTGGCCTAATTTCAAAATGGACGTCAAAGCTTTCAAATAAGCTCTTCTTGTTGATTGGTCAGAGATTCGTACGTCCCCTTTTGCGAGTGCCAGTTACTCGCCTATTGGCTATTTAAATCAACAAACCGCACCCCCTAATGGCGGCATCCGTACGTCTCGTTTTGAGTCTTATTTACATTCGCCCTTAATTACTCTACTTAAGTCTAATTAGTGATCGAGAGTCACGTGCGACACACATTTGATCGTTATTACATTATTTCGCCCGCGACTCTCACGCCATTTCACCTATTTTAATATTATTTATGATTTACATATATGAAACTTTACTGTAACTTAACTATAAAGAAGTTAGTCGTTTTCCTAGATTGCTGCATTCGAGAGTATTGTTATTGTAAATGATGTTGATATTTATACTTGACTTTATTTCACAATTATCATAAGATTATTTTTTTATATCCGTATTTAGCGGCCTGACGTCCATCAAATTTACGACTGCACGACTCCCTTGCCTGGCCGTTTTTTTCTCGGCCGCTCGCCTGCCCTTGTCGTCCACTTGAAATGTCCTTTGTGAAAGATATGAAAAGAAACCTTACACTTCCTGGCCAGCTCCGCTCGCTGTCGTAAATCTAAATGAAGTGCTCTTGTACCGTGTGGGGTCCCACATATTTTTAGTGCGTAATTTCTTAAACTTATTCCCTCAAAAATAAAGAAAATCGTCCAGGGCCCATTACGTCCCAAATGTTACACGACACATATGTTTAGTTCCATATGTATTGAAATTAGTTTCATAAAATTAATTTCAACATGCTTGAAAGAAGTGGCGTAAGGTACGTTCGACTTTATTCTATATTACAATAAATGTATCAAAGAATCCGGCGCCAAGCCCCCTTGGAAAAAACGCTTACGGCGAACGACCCGGCCGCTGAAGGGGTGGAAACGGCGAAAACGGTATTCGTCCGGAGCCGCGACCGCCGCTGATCAAACAGAAATATGCAAAGCAAACAATATTCGTGTGATATGCAAATTGCGTTTTGCATGAATTATTCATTTTTGCACCGGCAATCTCAGTTAATTAATACCGGGCCGTGTCTCCTTTTTGGCCGGATCGACTCGGCTACTTTTGCATCCGCAGCCGAACGGATGGATGCCCACCGACGTAGCATTTGAATATTTGCATAATTAGCGACATCTGCAGCGATATCTTCACGTTGGCCAAGGATTTTTTGAATGGTATGACAAATTGTGGTGCCTCATTTTAGTACACAGTTTTATTGGAACCGTTGTATATTAAAAAAAAAAGTACGTTACATTATTTAGTATTTACATACATTACATTATACAGTACATTATTTCAAATTTATTAGATTATTTTATTTACATATTTTTAAAAATTTATATATTTATATATTTACACATATTTATAAAACACTAAAATCCGCCGCAGAACATGTTATAATCTAGTTAGGTGACATTAAAATAAGATGACTGAAAACAGTTCAGTTCAAACACTTTATTTCAAAAATCTTTACAGATTGTAAAAACTTATATACTAGATATGAAATAAAATACTGAAATTACAAAAAGCTCTCTTATAAAATATGATATGTTATAACATATGATATTATATTATATTGTAATATGTTATATTATATTATTTATATTATAATAAATACAAACGGAGCTGCCATGGAATTCACCGACCGGAGTCGGGCCCATCATAATACTATTTTTTACAATTCTGGGGGGTGAGCAGTGGATTCCGGACTTACGAACCGGCTGTGGTAGGTTTAGGACAGCTGTCTTGCCACATGTGAGCGTTCACCTTGCCACCCATTCACTCCCCCTTCGAAGCCATAGAATTTGAGATGCGCAAATCGCAGTTTTAGATAATTTTTCTAAGAAAGAGTTGATTATTTTTCTGGAAAGGCCAAGATCTTTAAAGAGGTGAAATAGAGATTTAGCTGGCAGGCCACGAGCGCCAACTTCCACCGCGTGAAGGTGAACAGTGAAGCCGTTCCGGGTTACGGCATTTGCAAGATCATGGTATTTATTTAATTTGTACTCGTGGTCTTTTGGGATATTTGATTCCCATGGAACAGTTAATTCTACAATAAGAGCCACCTTCCGAGATAGAGAGTAAAGAGTTATATCTGGACGGAGGGCTGTGCATCCGAGACTTTCAGGGAATTTATACTGCTTAGAGACCGAATCAACCTCCAGAGTCCAATCTGTAGCTTTCTCGATTATTGAGAAAGGTTTTGTAGTTAAATGTTTTTTGCCTTTAGAGCCATCCCGCACAAACTGTATTGGGGGTTTGGAGGATACTGTCAAACCCTTGTTGGCACGAGCCACTGAGAGACTAATTACCTCGCGAATAACAGCGAGAACTTTGTCATGGCGGTAAGTGTACCGTCCTTGATCTAAGGCCACCTTGCAGCCAGCTAGAATGTGTCTAGCTGTGCAAGGGGTATTGCTACAGAGGGGACAAGAACTATCCTCGGCAAAGCTCCAACGAGCGAGGTTACTGGGGTCTGGAAGTGTATGCTGAAAGGCATTCAAATAAAATTTCAGCATCTCTGGCGTCCAGTCATAGAGCATTACCTTCCAGTGCATTGGAGGCGGAATGCAAAAGTCACCAATTGTTGTCCAGTCATTCTGGCATTGAAGGCCAATAGCATGAGCCATACTCTTGCTGTCGTAATCTCCCCGCAAAAGAGACTTCTTCAAGTCCACGTCGCTCGTGGTTGTACTGCCATACCCCAGACCAGTGCCATTCTGGCTGATTCCAGTAAGGAACCTTTTGTGGAAGTCTACGCGGGCTTGTAGTTCATTTGAATCACTACAGCCACTTATTACGTGCTTCGATATTGCCGGATCTTTGGAATTGCACAGAATCGAATTTTTGGTTATTCTGGAGTTGGCGTAGAGCAGAGAGGGCAGTTTAAGCGCTAGCCCAAAATTTTGTTTGGACCTGAAGAGAGTCGAGGGGTCAGCTGGTTTGGCTAAGGACAGCCAGGATTTTAAACTAGCTGTCACCAGTGCATCTAGACGGGACAGTTGGGTTTTGGTAAAATCGTAAATAAGAAAGGGCCATGACAAATGTGACGTTAGATAATTGTCATAGATCCAGGCCTTACGAGGGCCAGAAATTAGCAAGGCATCTATTTTCGCCAGGCAACTTTTGAAATGCTCTATAACATGATCGCCCGAGACGTCTTTTCCCTGATGGGTGATTTTTCTGCCGAGGAATTTGAAATGATTGTTTGGGTCTATAAGGGAGATATTAGAGCCCTTATAGACCAATTTGGGGTCATAGGATGTAAATTTTGTGCCCATGCGGGCGAGTCCAAGGCAAAAACATTTGGAGGGCTTCACTTTTATACAGCCTGACCAGTCGCAGAAAAGCTCCACTTTCTGTAATAGCAGGGAAAGCTGCTTGGGGCTTCTGGTGATGAAAGTTAGGTCGTCGGCAAAAGCGAGGCACGACGAGGTGTATTGGCCGTCTGTTTTAAAACGGTAGCCCCACTTCCTGTCAAACTGGCTCAGGCTTTCCAGAAGTATATTAAAAACTATATTAAAAATCGTCGGGGAGAGGCAACAGCCCTGAAATAGTCCAATTGAATATGGTATAGAGCGGGTAGTCCATTCTTGCGTTTTAACATGGAAAGTCAGACAGTTGTAGTAGGAGGCTACAATGTCACGCACGACTGGTGGGAAGTTGTACCAGCGGAGTGCAAAGTGGAGGAGACTGTGTTGGACTGACCCAAAGGCATTCTCTAGGTCGAGCCAGCATACATTGATTTGGCGTTCGTGCTGTCTCGCATCCTTGATGGCAGCAGCCAGGAGAGAGTTGTGCTCGAGGCAGCCCGAGACGCCGCGCATGAAGCCTTTTTGAACTGATACTCCAAGGTACTCATTCCGGTGCATGAATTCGCTCATCCTCGTGTGGACTATGCTAAAAAAGATTTTGGCCACAGTGTCTGTGAGAGCAATGGGCCGAGCGTCCTTTGGTCCGGTGCAAACTGGGACCTTCGGAATTAAGATGACTGTCGCTCGGCCAAAATTCTGTGGGACTACACCGCTATTCCATATATTTCGGAAGATGGATCCTAAATATTGCAGAAGGCAGGGGCATTTTTTGTATACTAAATAGGGAATACCATCGGGACCCGGAGTAGAGCCCGACGGCTTCCTCTTTACTTGATTAAGAATCTCATCTAGTGATGGAGGTTGAGAAGCAAAAGCTACCGTAGGCAGGGGCGGAGGTGTAATGCCCGGCGGAGGGCTGTAATTATGGAGCCGCATTGGGTCCTCATACGTGGTCGAAAAGTATTCCGTGGCCATATCTTCCGGGATTTGGATTTTTCCCTTGGCGGCAGACAAAACCGTTTTGCTGTAGTTAAAACGGTTTTTGTCGAACCGGGCTTCCTCTTTGGATTTGAGAAATGCTGCCTTGCGTTTGTCGTTTTGCGTTGCTACGCTCTGTATGAGTTTTAGTATAGAGCGGTACGCGCGCGAGAAGTTGTGGCAGAGGGCTTTATCCCCGGCTTTCTTGGCTTCACGTAACTGGCGACGAAGTAGCCGCTTTTGCCTACGGAGCTTTGCCTTAAATGCGTTTTCTCTGTGAACCGGGTCGACATGGGTAGATTTTGGGTAAACACCCGAGAAGTATTCATGGACCGCCACCTGGAAGGATGACAGCTGGACGCTGGCAGGGGCATTACGGTTCACAGAGTGGTCAAGAATAGAAGTTAAATTATTATTATGAAATTCCCAGTCCTCTTTCGCAAGTGAAGGGAATTTTAGAGGAGGGAAGGATACGATTTGCGCGGGTAGAGGAGACCGGTCGGGTGACAAACTGCGGGCAGATGTGGAGTCAAGGGACATGTGAGGTTCAACTCTGTCCGTGACTCCTTGCGACGGTTTAAGACACTGACGTGCAGCGTCGCTATCATCGTGCCCAGCAATGTGTTTATTTAACCATGCTAATCGTTTATATTGTTTCCCGCAGATAGGGCAAGCAAGGTCCGGTGTCGTTTTAGCCGTGTCGTTGTTTGGGGTTTCTACTGGGGTAGCACAATACGTAATATAATTATGCTAAATTATATTACGTATTGTGTTTTAAGACGGAAGAAGGACAGCAGGCAAGGCTACAGGCTCAGCAAATAATACCACAGAACTATGTATCCATCACCCCAACACAGGCGTATACCTAGTGGGGTGATGTAATCCTGACAAGTTAATGCCCTTTCGCGATTTTCTTCATATGTATTCTTTTAAAATGTGTTAAAAAAATGAACGCAATCTTTTTATGTAGGTAACTATAAAAAATAGGATAAATAAATAAATAAAATTATTAAATAAAATAAATAAAAGAAGGAACAGAATTGACTGTTAGACATTTCGTTTGCTTACAGTAGCTTTGCGATGCTGTTGTGTACATACATTAGTAATAAATTCTAAATAATAAACATCAATAAATCATGGTTTAAACAAAAAATATCACTGTAAGGGCCGGGCCACACGAGTGGTACCGCTGCGGTGTCCTACATACAAATATCCATTACATGTCACACGGTTCGTTCCGGCGCCGCACCGCACGCAATCCGGTAATATGCGCCGGAGCGGCACCGCTCAGTTTCTAAGTGCAGTCGAAGGAGGGTACATGCTTGCCTGTTTCATATGTTTTCACGTAATTTTGTTAAATTTTAATTAAAGTGTTTAAAATGAGTACCAACGAATAAGATATTGGCATTGACTACCTCATTTCACTAGTTCTACGTACAATTAACTATAACACTATTCGCCCACTGCGGCGTCGTAGTAACGTTGCGGCGTCGCACCGTGGCGTGCACTGTACGTGTGTACGCCCATACGGCGATATTTTTGCTGTTCATCGCCGCACCGCATCGTGTGGACCGGCTCTAAGGATTTAAATAGTCCTGTCCTCGAGGTCTAGGAAGCTGGTTTTCGTATTCAGAGAATTACGCAACGTCCTTTCCAAGAACTCCCTAAAAATGGTTTACATGGCCCTATGTCAGGGTTTATGGGTGCACGGAATAATAGCGTGGGGAGCATGTGCAAAATCTGTCTTGGATCCTCTAGTGAAAGCCCAAAAGCTTCTGTTGAGGGTAATCAATAGAAGGCCCCCACGATATGATTCCAACATGCTTTTCCAAGAAAGTAAGGTATTAGATATACGCCAGCTGTTTGTGAAACAATCACTCATGTTCTTCCATCGAACCCTTGATAAACGACCACGAAGCCAGCAACACAGAACTACAAGAGCATCTGCAGGCTTGAATTATGCCGTTCCACGAGTTAATTCATCATTTGCCCAAAGACAATTAAATTTTATAGCACCCAAAATATTCAACCGTCTTGATGACGACATAAAAAAAATTGAAAGTACCTTTTTATTCAATAAAAAAATAAAAAAATGGCTTCTTGACGATATAGGTCGTTCAAGGACAGAGAATGATCTTCTGCAAATCATCTTTTAAAAATAATATACCTGCATAATGTGTATATATATATGTATATGTGAATGCGTATCTATGAATATATTTATATATGTATGTATTTAATTATATGTATCTATATATGTGTATATATATATATCTATTAATATATTTATATATGTGTGTATTTAAGTTTATGTATCTATATATGTGTATATGTATGTGTAATAGTACATACGTCAGTTATGCTTCTCCACCCAAGTCTGAAAATCGTATGCCCAGATACAGGCTATATTCGGCCTAGTTGGGCATGCGCTGAGCATGGTCATTTGAATGTGGGTCGTCGTTTACTTCGTACCATTACTTAGTATGACCATTTTATGAATTCTGCATGTTATGTTTAAAATAAATAAATAAATAAATAAAATAAAATAAAAACAGTTTTTGACATATCGTGTTAGTATTTTGCTACTGGACTTTTGTGTATTTATTTAAGCAATTTCCACAAAAATGTTACAAATTATAATTAGGAAACATCAAATAAAATATTATTTAACTAAAACACAGCAAGAAATTAAAGTTAATTGATAATTGATGCCCTCTGTCATATGTCGCCCAATTCAGCAAAGCTTGTGCTTGGGCGGACAAGATATGATATTTTATTTATACATGCTGTCCATTTCCTGTAGATAAATGTGAAATGTAAATTAATCTGTGATGTTGTATACAAAATGATTCATTTCGTCTGTTTAAACCATCAGTACGCCATCAGTAATATTGCAAATTTATATGGCTTTGATTCTGTTAAATCCGTTTATTTTACTACATTGCAATTCGTGATAACGTATGGTCTGATATTCTTGATAATGACAGCAAATTTTGTCCGAATTTTTCCACTGCAACAACGGCATTGCGCAGTTTATTTAGAGCAGTGTTTTCCAACCAGTCGCGACCCCATGGGGGTTCGCGAAGAGACTCCCGGGGGTCGCAGTCTATCTAAAAATACAAATCTTTAATATATAAAATGCATCCATTTACAGCTTCGAGTGGAAACATATTTATTATGTATTTTTTAATATTTCTTTAACAAAACTTTATGTTGATCTAAAATGGAAACAGGTAAATACAGCTTTGAAAGTGAAAAACAGTTAAAATTGGTCTGGTTTTCGCCATCATATTTATTGAATGCTTACAGTTGCAGCTGTGAAAGAGACTAATGGGGGGGGGGGCGAGAGAATTAAGTTACAGACTAAAGAGTGTCGCTTAAGAGCGTTTTTTTTAACAAAAAGGAGGTTTAATCTAAAAAAAGTAGAATAACACTGATTTAGAATATATCACAAAACAGCTGTCAATTTGTGTCAAATTGACAAAATTGAAGGTATTTATCTATATCCCTTATCAAAATATGTCTACTTTGTGATGAGGACATCAACCACGTCAGTTGAATATTTACTTTATTTTTTAAAATTGGTCCAAAAAGGTCCACACTACACATCAAAACTGACTTACGTAGTAAAACTCTTTGACTCAGCGAAACGATCGGGAAATAGAGATCTGTCAGCGTTGATGAAACCTTTCGCGGATAATATCGGAGATTCGCCATTTCCGCCGGCGCCGCCCCCAGATGACTTCAGCATCCGCTTCCGGTCAGCGTCCGGTCCGCCCTAGCACAGCCCCCTTGCCCACATCACTAATTCCCACATTCCGTCGAATAATCAATACATACAGGGAAATATACCCTTGTAAACGGATACATAAAGTTGTGTTTGTCAGTAGAAAATATAAAATGAATAATTCACTCGGGAGCAATGAATCCGGGTCACCAACATATTATACCGTAATCTCTCGGTAATTACGAATGCTATCTTATTGAGTAATTACCATGTGAATAATAAATATTGAATACCAAGAGCGTTTCTTATACTATTTGTTTAACAGAACAGAAATAAAAGCAAAAACAAATGCAGTGAATTCGTAGTTCAATTTTCAAAAAAAAATATATATTTTGCTTTTATCCTTTTTAATTGCCTTACTTTAAAGCAATCGTGAAGTTTTACTACTTTTGCTTAAGTAGTATTGAATAGCATATAAAATTATTTTGTTTGAATAAGCCAACATTCTTAATTTTCGATATATTAAGATTATAAGTAGTTGTCTGGCCGCCGAGTATGTTGATGACCGATGAGATGTATGTACGAGGACCAGAGTACTTATCCGATTTATCTTGATAGCTGGACATGATCAGAGTGTAGATAAACCCGTATTAAAATTTAAACCATTTAATCACAAGTTAATTGAGAGATGACTTGCCAGTTGATGTGATTGAAGTGAAGTGATGAAGTAAATTAATTATTTACATTGAGCTCTATTTATACTCGTAAACCGTGTCAGATATCCAATAGTAGGGTTAACGTGCATCACCAAAATATTGCTAAATCTGAAAGTCGCGTTTGAAAGACGTGAAATAAATGTCATTTGAATTATTTTAGTCATTACTGAGTGCACAAAATCGTATTAAGAATCCTAAGAATTATATATTGTCATTTATAATTCCTTTCATTGGTTGCTAAGTCCCTACAAGATATAAATTGGTGACCCGGATATATTGCTCCCGAGTATATATCTACCACTGTTACAGTGCTAGTATCAAATTTGAAGCGCGTAATGCGTAAATGGTAGTATTGCTTCTATATAAAGAGTACCTACTCGTATTTTGCATTTGGGAGTTATCCGTGCTAAAAGTTCGGTCACGGAACAAAAGCTATTACCGAAAAATCGAATTGTACACATTTAGAAGTATTTAACGAATTTGCAGTTGTCTCATACGGGAAAACCTGCCACCCCAGGTAGGTATAATGTCACCCCAGGTAGGTATAATCATTCTTTCAATTGTGGGGCGAACACAGAGAATTAAGGACAACAGAGTCAACCTCTAACTACGCCAACAAGCCCGTGAGAGTACATGGCATTGGAAGTGGACCCAGCGGACGGCCACGTGCTCTCACTACCAGATTTGGCGGAATTTCTCCGCCCTCCCGTCTGGTCACGGGTCCGAAGTCGCATGCAAGGCATCTACCCGATGTTAGCGGTAATTCTGTTCGAATTTATCGCGTCCTTTGCCTGTCTCTTCCAACGGGATTGGGTGGCCAACGGATCGTTTCAAGAGTAGTTGGCAATAGATCAACAACCACCTCCGCTGCTTAGGAAACGTCTAAGATTGTTTCCAGACCCGCCCCACTCCCAGTTATATGTCAGAATGCACAGTCGATGTATTCGCGCCGTACAATGCGCAAACCGCCCAGCAGAGCCCGACGAATATTCCCACACAAAACAGAGACCTTTCCAGGGTTTTCCCTTTTCGAGGAGGCTACTGGATAGGAATTGAACAATGAGTTGAGCCGGCCAAAGGTAACGGGCAAATATTAATTGCCTAACTGCACAGAAACCGCTAGTTTTGGGGCCTGGTTTAGAAAGCCAAAAAAGACGTATTTTCATGATTTTCTTTTACTTACGATTGAAATCTGTTCATGAATCTTTTACCTCTGGAATAGTTGATAGTCTGAGATTGATGTATGTGTGAAAACCTTGATACATTTTCCAGTTTTGCGCCGGTGATAAAAAAGAACTACTTGGCAAATCGATATGTCCCAAAAAAAAAAAAAGAATATTAAATTTTGTTCTATATAAAGTAAAAAAAATAATTTATAAAAAATGTAACTATATATATTTTGCTAGCTGAACACAATATTTTTGGCCGATATTCAATTTTTTTTTCAACCCCCTAAAAAATTATAAAGCTGATAACTTTTACTTATTTCTTTAGTTCATCTACGAAATACAAATGTAAAAAAAATTTTTTTTTACATTTCAGGCAAAATTACCGTAATTTATGCAGCAGTAGAAACATTTGCAATTCAGTATCTCAAAAATAGTTTCTTTATTATTACAAATAATATTTTTATTTTTCAAATAATCAAACTGATATCAAAAATTCCTGATAATTTTTTTTTTTTTCAACATGAAGAACATGTTTTTTTTGCTCTCTAAACCAGGCTCTTATGCGAAAATCAACAACTATGTCAAATACTTCATTCTAACTGTGTTCATTTAGCTAATTAATTTGTTATACCAATTTTCCTAAAATGTTATTTGCTCAATTCAAAGGAGAATAGCAGATACGGGCTTAACATTTTTACAATATTTTGACAATAAAATTTTATTAAACGAAATCGCTGCACATTTTTTTTATAAATATTTTCTTTTCATGATGTATGTTTTCTTTTCATGATCTATGTACTTATAAACAAAAACTTTAATGACTTTTACGCAAGACTAAATAGCTCTCCTTTATTTTGTTGAACCATTGATTCCTTCATTTATTTTCAAGCACTGCCTATCTAGTCGAAAAACCTTGCAAACCCTTGCAAAACATTGGTTACATGAGTATATTATTTATAACTGTGCCTATTTATTATAGCCTATTTATTTTGTCGAAATTTAGAGACAAACTTTTTATTCATAACATTTACTCATTTGATGTTTAACATAATTTGCTAAAATAATGTCATTTCAGAAAGCACGTCTCCAAAATATTTATTAAAATATTTATCTGGACATAATATAAACCCACTGGCTAAGAAGAAGAAGAACCCACTGGCCACAAAACCCCCTCCAATGTCTATCATCCCGCCCGGGACGCTCGCTTACCTACGGCAAAATGTCTAACGTCCCCGCGCGGGACGCACCGCGCACCGTTTGCGCAAATTGCATTTAAAAATCGGAATGCACTTCTCTCTTCTTTCGTATTACGCCAGAATATAGTTAAATTCCCTTTGCTATTAAAATTATCGATTGCCGCGCGCGATGTCCTAATATTGATTTATTACGTCTATTGCAAAGTGAGTCAGTGCTCGCGGGAAAAGTCAGTGCCGCGGCCTCGGACAAAATTATGTTTTTGAAGTGTTTTCAGTTTGATTTCCTGCAGAAAGGTGAGTAATTTGCTTTCTAAAAGAGTTTATGAATGAGCATTAGTCATTGGACATAGCCCATTTGCTTTTTTTCACGTATTTTTGAGCAAAAAGCTTTGGTCAAACACGTGCGTCGCAAAATATTGGCTGTTTTTTTTTTTTCGTAATTTTTATGAAACAAACGAAATATTGCGAAATATGACGCAATATTGGTTTAATTCCCTAATAAAATAGTTATTATTTCATTTACATCGTAAATAATTACAGAATTAGCCGAATTTTGATCGTTACAAGTTGTTCCATAATTTGAGCCGCGCATACCTATTTGTTTAGGTAATTAGTATAGAAGAATTACCATATTTTGAGTATGATTTTCTATAGTTTTTGTATGAAATGTGACTCTTTAGAGTATAATAATTAGTTATTGGACATATAACAAGCCTACAATGAGACAATATATTTGAAAAACTTTAACCACTTTTGTATTATGAGCCGTCAAATTTAATACCAAGTTTCCGTCGCTAACTCTCAAAAGTTTAGATTTTTCTGTAATATCAGACAAAGCTAAAAGTTCTGGTGTAATTTTCTAAAAAGTGTGATGTAGTGGTAAAGTTATTATGAAAGAATTTCATATAAATAAAGACCCTATATAGTCACAAAAATATAAAATTATCAAAAAAAAAAATTTTATGCGAATAAATCAAATTTTTCTTGGTTATTATGACTTAATAACAAAATATTTTTGTATGCAAATAAGCAAAAAAAAAATAGTTTTCGTAAAGCATTTTAATAAAGAACATAACTGTATTTACAATTTCTGCATATAGTTCCGTATTTTGTGATAAAAACATCGATATGATTGAATAAGACAGTTTTTTCAGTTCGCCAACTTTCTAATATTTATTCATTATTATCTTAATTGTTTTAGGAGATAAGGTTATAATGTTTTATATTTCAAATTTCAATGCGATCATTTTACAGTTCTTCTTTTTATGATCCGTATAGTGGTTTATAACGTATGGTCGTTTTTCTCAAGGCCGTCGATTCACGCCGATTTCACGCTCGACGGTTTCACGTTCGAAACGGTACGGACGAGTTTTTACTTCGCCAGGCGAGGGGTGAGTCGACTCAAGCACTACCAAGTTGTTCCGCGCTGCAACAACACGGGTCCAAGTGAACATAACGACCGCCGACCTCCGATAAGAGATGGCACTAAGAAGAAGAATTAGGAACATTATAGGAAGAATGAGGAACAATATAATATTATGGCGACCATATTTCAGACTTTTTTTGTGACATGTTTATCCATTTGTCCATCTGTTATCCCCTCAAAATATTCTGCTTTCGAAATTGATCATTCTGTATAAGCAGAGCGGAACGGTTTGTTATACTTGTTCAGTTCCCTTAGCACTGGAATGTTGAGTAACATAAACTTAAGTGTTCCCAATAGGCTGCCAAATGCACAGGTGGAAATCTCTTCTACTCGTTCACGTCGCGTTTGTTCAGCGTTACAGGATGCTCCCATGCGAGAAGAGCAATCGTGGCGACAAGTGAACTCAACTGCTAATAGCATTTAGAACTTGCGCGAACAAAACAAACGCATCTGCTCCTTGCTACCGTATGCAATTGCATTTTCGCTTAGCACGTCGCAAGTGCACCTATGTAGTCGCGTATGCAGCAGCGCGCCCTCGCTCAGGTAACCGGAGATTACCCTACTTGAAGCGAGAGCGAGAGATGACAATAGTTTGCACTGAACGAATCATGGAAATGATCTCAGATGTCTCAGTGGCGGCCCTTGACACAAAATATTAGGAATTCATTTCAGATATTTTTTTACTTTCGCGGCACAGAGAAATTGTTGTGAACGCACAAATTTTTTTTTCGAGGTGAAGACGGATATACACATTTTGACACCCCCCGAGACGATTGAGACCATTTCCAGACTGAATCCTATCTGTGAGTCTGTGTGTGTGTGTGTATGTCTGTCTCTGTGTGTGTGTGTCTTCACGATAGCGCCCGAATACTTCATCCCATTGAGCTGAAATTCGGCAAACAGGCTTCATTTGGTCATGGCAAGAGTTGAAAAGATTGTGACTGAAATCGGTCCACCAGAAGGCGCTAGTCATACCTAAATCTCGAAATATTGGAGTTAGAGATTTGAAGTTCGTTACACAGATGCCTTGTTGGACCGAAATCATGTTTGAAATATTTCGTATGCAAGCGACGCATTTTTTTAAATGCCGCCGTATTTAATAAAATACTAAATTAAATTGAAAAATAGCCATATTAATACCACGCAAATACTACAAAATACTAAAATATACTACATTTACTATCATAGTCATTTGACACAATCACTATTAGGTGGGAGTGAGGGTCGGAGGGCAGGGGGGAGGTGAAGTTGGCGGTGGGGTGGAGGAGGAGTTGAGAGTTGGGGGTTTGACTGTCCGGAGAGGGGGAGGGGGGGGGGAAGAGTGAGGGCTGTGGGTCGAAAGGGGGGGGGGGGGGGTAAATTGGCATGGGAGTTGGGGTCAGGGAGGTTGAGGGTTAGGGCGGTTTGAAGCTCCTTGAGGGGGGGGGGGGGTTGCTTGCCGGGAAAGTCTTTTTAAATTACACGACGGTAAGTCTATATTACACTTTGAACGAAGAGCAAAAAACGATTGACAGATTTCAGTAGCTGACAGGAAAGTCTTCGGCTTAGTACGCAAATCCCGTTTTCAATAATATTTAAAAAATGCAATTGTGCCATCCCAATGCAAGTAGCAAAGGAGTAATTTCATCTGAATAATAATTTCATAATTAAAATCGATGAGCGCCCTCTCTCGGCCAGCGGAAGAACCTGGTTAGGTTCCATTACGACGCCTCAGGCTATGCGGCTTTAGTCAAAGAGCCAACAGATCACGATCACTTAATTAAAATAAATGTCGCAATTAAAATATTTTCAGTGCAGCTCCTTACATGAGCTATACCAACCGAATTTCAGGTCTCTAATTCCAATATTTCGAGATTTAAATTCGACTAATGCGCCTCCTGGTGGACCGATTTTAACCACAATGTTTTCAACTCTTGCCATGACAAAATATGACGCCTGGATACCAAATTTCAGCTCAATCGAATTAGGCGTTTAGTCGTCGAAACTGGCATTTTTGCAGAGTTGTTGCTCAAAATAGGAACAAAACAAATGTTACAAGTCAGTGAGATGATTATTCTAGACAATCAAACCTCTTAAATTTCAAGAATTTGTCGACAAAGTTTATCCAGTAATTAATTATATAAGTTCTAACACTATACCTTAGTTCAAGTAGAGAGCTATTTTGTCACCTACTAACAATCGAGTAGGTAAGGTAAATGACTTAATTCTCTCGAAGATCAATGCACCGACGCAAACATACTACTCTGTAGACACTATGATTGACCTGTAAGAGGCTGTACATATCGCAACAGAATTTCTCAACTCATTGCAGGTCTCTGGATTGCACCATATACAATGGTTTTAAAAGTAGGATGTCCTATTATTTTATTACGGAACCTTAATCCATTCATTTTTTTATGATATACGTTTGCAGTTAAAATCTTTAAAACCGTTCATAATAGAGTGCATAATACTGACCAGATGTGTAACTAGATAAAACGTGTTAATTCCCAGGATTCCATTAATACCAACAGATTTACTTTTCCAATTTAAGAGACTGCAATTTCACATAAAATTATCACGTTCAATCATAATCGATAAATCACAATGTCAAATATACAATGTTTTGGGCTTAGATCTGAGTATTGAATGTTTTACCCATGGACATCTATATGTAGCCATTTCGCGCGTCACTGCCAAATAAAATTTGCTCATATTGTGTAATGAAAATTCAGCTGTAAACATTGTATACAAAACGATGCCTGCGAATAATACATTTGTGAAATTTCGTCAACTAAAAGCTGCAATCCACTGTTTAAAAAAGGAGTACTTACCCGTGTCCCAGAAATCATATCTATATTATATCTTTAGTAAACTGCAAATTTGTGAGGAACCACGAGCAGTATTTTAATATAAACAATTTAGAAAATAGCTACAATAAGAGAAGTCAACATGACCTTCAGGCAACCAAGTCAAATTTAACTTTATTTAGAAAAGAATATTTATACAACTCAATACAAATTAATAACAACCAACATGAAAATATTAAAGAGTTAAAGGAAAAAGGGTATGCCACAGAACTGAACAAATGGCTTATCGGAAATATCTTATACACATTACATGAATATTTTTCTTAATATAATATTCAATGCATGCATACGAATATACAAATATTTTAAATTTATAATTTTAATATGAAGTTTACGCATTTTAAATAATATGTATTTTCTATTCTATATGCGGATATTAATTAATATTTGATATGATTTAGATATTATAATCTAGTGAAATAATGTCATTAATTAATAAGAAGCCAGTGAAATAATGTTATTAAAAGAAATTACAAATTAAGTGAATAAGTAAATTTGTTAATCTGTTACAATAACAGGGAATTGTGAGAGACATAATGTTACGCATTATGACCATAAATGTACCACCACAATTTGGACCATAAATATATTTCTATTTCTATTTCTATATGAAGGCATTCTATAATAACTGGCAGTAAAAATAAAATTGTCACACTGACAGTTAAAATTACCAAAATTTGATTCTATAAGTCGTGGTCAAATTTCCATCTTCGATTTACGTTAAAATTACGAGTCAAACCAATTTTGACATAAGTGTTATTTCTCATTTGTGATATACTAAAAAACTTATAAATAAATAAACATTATAAAATAAATATTCATAATATTTTTTTACTAATCGCACAACTAATTTTATTTATTAGTATGTTGCAACCGTGCGAAGCCGGGGCGGGTCGCTAGTAAAATAATATACATTATAAAGAATACCTCTCATTTTATAAAACTCGTGTTTCTTTATCATTTCGATACCATGATATTAAATCGCTAGTATTTCAGTAAAATTTGACTGATATTTATTGCTGACTCAATTTTTAAACTGAGATAGTAATTTATTAACGTAAAAACCATAAAGGTTGACAAAAGAATAAAACAATAATAAACCATAAATACATGATAACCTACAGAATCAGTAAAGACAATTATTTTGGGAACGAAACGACCTCAGAGCTGCCATTGATTGTGCGATAACTAACAAACATGTTGTGTGCCAAGAATTGCAACTAGAGGCATTGATTGTATAGGGTCTTAGATTGCTTAATGCCACAACTTGAGCTGTCAACTACAACGGACAAACCCTTCCCCTCAGGAAGTTTTAACGATACTCGATCGTTCTGTCTCCCGTGAGGCGAAGCGTACTGTGGCAAAGCTTATACTGTATGCCGAAGCGCACTTTGTACGCTTCAGCAACCCATCTACGCCGGTGACATGCAGGTGGCGGTGATATCATTGTCCGGCTATATTAATAGCATTTTATTGGGTTATCTATAAAAACATTGAAAACAAATGGTTTATAGAAACACAATAATTTATATAAGTTAATAGTAAAAACACATTTTTTAAAAACAAGCTTCGAGTAAAATGCTCTATCCCGAGTCAACCTCGGGTGCAGCAGCCATGTCATAGCGGAACTTAGAATGGGCTATCATAATTAAATGCTATACAAAATCTCGTGTCTGTGCTGTTGACCGTTGAGGAGTCCCCTCTACGGGAGCCAATCCTGGATGCAGAATCGGGTCATGCACCATAGAAATGCATTGTCATCGGAACTGCATCAACATGTAAAATTTCAACATCATAGAATAGGAGGAAGGGGTTCTAATTCTCCTCGCTAGATATGACCTAAACGAACATACTGACAAACATTGCAAGGGAAATAAAAGCTTGTAAAAAAGGATTGATTGATTATACTACTCTGTCTAAAAAGTACCGGGAATTATTAAATAAAACACACAATTTTCGTTTAATCGTCAATGTTTATTTTATAACTTTCAAAGTAGTCTCCATTTGATGCAACACACATTCGCCAACGTTTTTTCAATCTTCAAAACACTTTTTGTAGGCGTTTTTCGGTATAGCCTTCAATTCCTTCCACGAATTTTCTTTAATGGACTCTATGGACTCAAAACGGGTACCACGAAGAGACAATTTTAGTTTTGGGAACAGAAAGAAGTCTGACGGGGCCAAATCTGGTAAATAATACGGTGGTTGATTAATTGTATTTGTCGCGTTTTTGGCCTTAAATTCGGTCACAATTGCTGCTCTATGCGACGGTGCATTATCGTCGTGGAAAATCCACGAATTGTTGATCCACAATTCAGGGCGTTTTTGACGGATTTTCTCACGTAAACGCTTCAAAACGGCCAAATAATCTTCCTTATTGACCGTTAGTCCTTCTGGAATGAATTCGTGATGGACTAAACCGCGAATATCAAAGAAAACAATGAGCATCAGTTTGACTTTTGAACGACTTTGTCGTGGTTTTTTCGGTTTTGGCTCGTTTTTTGTCCTCTACTCTGATGCCTGTTGACTTGTTTACATATCAAATTCATAGACCCATCTCTCATCGCCAGTTATAATGCGTTCTATGAATGTGGGATCAGAATCGACGCGATCCAGCATGTCTAAAGAAGTTTGGAACTCCTTTGGAACGAGCCGAGCGGGGATGCGTCTCATGCCCAATTTATTTACCAAAATCGAGCGAATGGACTCATGAGACTTCAGGTTCAGGTCACGTGCTATCTCTCTTAAGCTGAAATGGCAATTACGGAGCACAATTTCCTTGACTTTTTCGATATTTTCGTCTTTTGGGTTGTCTTCGACGATCTCTCGGCCCTCCTTGAATGCTTTGTACCACTCGTAGATCCGTGTTTTGGATAGAACTGATTCACCATAAGCCTTTTCTAACATTTTTAGGGAATTGGCACACGAAAATCCGTTCGCAACACAACATTTTAGGCAAACTCTTTGTTCAATACTTTGGTTCATTGTGAAAATCGTGGCGCACTACTAAGGTGTACAATTCGATTGCTGTTCTAATCAAAATGGCTGACAGTTCGCGCGCATTCTAGGCATAGAGTAAATAAAGGCAGTTCTATCAACTTAAGAAATTTTTTATTTTTTTGAAATCATTACCAGAATCTTTTTAAATTCTAAATTCCCGGAACTTTTTAGACAGAAGGTATAAAACCCAATTACATTGCCAATAATAGCATTGAATTATTAGTGCCATCTATCGCATTTCTTTATAGGCTGATTACATCACAGAAATAACACGGAGAGAAAGAATGCCATGTATTAGTCTATCTGAAATTTAAAGTGCGTAATTATAACATATTAAAACCTGTAAATTGACAATTGGATTCACAGCTACGTATACCATATATTGGACCCCGGAAACAACGTACCCGGATAAGCGATGATTTTTCTGTAAGAGCTATGATTTCAAAATTAGTTTGCTGTTATATTTTATTCCGAAATAGGATACCATATAGGGGAATTTAGAGAACTATCTATAGTGTGCCGCCATTACACGAACGCCCCAATATTAAACTCCGAAGAATATGAGAGCCATCTACACGTTCCGTCGACCCACAGAACTCGTCGTTGTGATGTCTTCCGCCCGCCGCATTGTTCAACCAATAACGCTCTATTCTCGCCGGTGCCCCGTATAATGCACTCATATTTGAAAATTGTTAATTGCTTTGATGGTATGCTTCTTAGTGAATCACAATTCAAGCACCTCGCCTCTGCAAAAATAACGGACTAAAAAAAAAAAAAAAAAACCTCAAACTGAAATTAAAATAAAATATTTAAGGTATTAGAAGAGTATAAGAAAATAGGTAAATTATCAATAAGTAGAAAACGTTTTTAGATTTATATCAAATAACTTAATGTAATATTATCTCTAGTACGTCAGACTGATGTAAATCTGTTGTTTTTTCAAATAAAGAGAAAAAGAAAAAAATGTGTAGGTATGTATGTATATGTATGTGTGTATGTGTATATGTATCTATATTAGTACCTACGTCAGTTAGGCTTCTCCACCTAAGTCAGAAAATAAGTCGTATGCCCAGATACAGGCTATATTTGGCCTAGTTGGGTATGCGCTGATCATGGTCATGTGAATGTGGGCCGTTGTTTCTTCGCACCATTACTTCGTATGACCATTTTTATGTGTTTTATAATTATGTTTGAAACCAATAAATAAATAAATAAATAAATAGACTAGAGGGCGTAAACAGTTCACTGTACGAGAATAGCTACGCTAACTTGCCCGTTAAAGTCTATTGCCTTAGACTAATTTAGCTAGCTTTAGTCTGGATTTACCGCGTGGCACTGGGAAGTGAACTCAGTAGGCAGTCTCCCGCTCTCACTACCAGATTTATCCGGATTTCTCCATCCTCCCCTCTGGTCACAGGTTCGAAGTCGCTTGGGCGGCCTTTACCTGATGTTAGCGGTACTTCGATTCGAATGTATCGCGGACCGTGGCGTCCTTTGTCCGTCTACCACTAAGGATCGGGAGGCCAACGGATCGCTTCAATAGTGGCTGTCATCAAGTCAACTGCACGGGCCACTAAGACCCCCTCGTTAGTGGCCAAATTCATTAACTGCGGTAAAATCTTTGTGCATGACCTGGAAAAGTTTGAGCACCAATGAACTGTTCTCTCAACTCAACCCGGCGTCAAAATTACATTAACCTCAAAGTAAAAATAATCGGAGTTTAAATGGCGCTGGGCTTAATCGCTGATCGCAATCCGGCAAGGGAATAAGGGAGAATTACGCGGACTGTCGCTTAAATCGACAGCGCCTTAACTTTCGGCGGTCTTCGAATTTCGATGTGCGTCGACAATTTTTCACTCGGCCTTTCGGCTGCCCAGTATATTGCGCACTATCTGACGCCGTCAATCTAATCGAGAAACGAATATTTGTTCGCCAACTCTACGGCCGAGGGAAGTCGCGAGCCTTTATCGATATTTAGTTTGCTCGATGTTTCCTTTTTGCTTGTTTCTACTCTTTATTGTGAAATTTCACAATGGGTCGGTTTATTATCATACGACAATATCGTACAACCAACCTTACTATGTAGTTTGTTTATGCATGTGTGCATGTAACATGTATGTAAGTGTGTGTCTTGTTATTACATTCGATCGACAGAATTGAAATGCAATTCCCTTGACTTTAACCCAACGGAAAATGGTAACCCAGCCGGGAATCAAACCTGGAACCATATAATGCAATGTCTGTCCAGCTAACCACTATGCCACCGTGTTAAGTTTGGAAGCTTCTCTCTGTCCGATCTTCTAAAGCAGACCCGTCCTTGGCTCCGATTTGGGTACAATCAGTAGAATGATAAACATTGTGTATATAAGAAATGGTCGTTAGTGTGAATAAAGGAAAATGTTGCGACTCTACCGATTCTCACCATATCAAATTGCTTCACATTGTTGAATTTAAGGCCTATTTGCCGATAGACAAAGCCAATAGAAGAAATAAACGTTTGTGTCACCCGAAGACTTTCCCGACAAGTAGACAAGCCCTCACGCCAAGCCAACCTGCCCCGCGCAGCAATCGTGGCATATTTGTAGTAGGTATTTTCCGTAGTAATAAAATACTATTTCCCCAAAAATTATGTAGTATTCTCCTAAATATGTCGTATTTCAATGTTATTTGCATCGCTTGTAGGTATAGGTACGAGATATTTAAAAAATCACATCGGTATTTCGGTCCAACAAGGTATCTGTGCACCGAATTTTAAGTCTCTAAGTAAAATATTTCGAAATTTAAGTATGACTAGGGCGCCCTCTGGTGGACCGATTTCAACTACAACCCTTTTATCTTGCTATGACCGAATGAGGCCTGCATGCCAAATTTCAGCTCAATCGGTTAAAGCGTTTAGGAGCTATCGTAGAGGAATACACAAAAACACACAAACATAGACACACACACACAAACATACATACAGACTCACAGACATACTTCAGTCTGGATATGGTCCAAATCGTCTCAGGGGGGGGGGGGGTCGAACACCGATATATAAGGCCTAGATATGTCCTCAGGTACAACTAGAACTGCCAATTAAAACAGACGAACGCGTCACCTAAGGAAGTTTTAACAATATTTGATCGTTCTATCCCTCGTGAGGTGAGTGTGGAAGACTTAGGACGAAAATAATCCATTGTCTGGTTACGCCACTCGCCTGTATGATGCCAACGCCTGCGAAATTACCAGGTTAACCACAAAGCGGGCCGACACTCGCGCCCTTAATTCTAGTTTGCAACCAGGTTACTCCGATTACACGTCATTAGGGTATTTCCGTTGGTAAAACTCTGAAAAGCGAGCGTTTTGCAATATTTTCAATTCGTGATTAAGTTTAAACGAGTCCGCAACCAAAAACACAGATACGATGAATGAAAAGTTTATGGAGTAAAGTATTTATATAACCCTGCTGATAGTATACTAGTATACGTATAATCAAGAATTTAAAATTAAAACAAACACATGCACTTCCTAATATCTTTATTTTTGATAAGTAGTAAAAGTGTCTAGTAAAAGTACTGCTCAAAACTGATATTGAATAGGTCCTTATTTTGTAGATATGTGTGCTTTACTAATCCGCCAATTGGACAATCGTTTATATTAAATATAAAATGTAAATGCATCATCGAATCCTGTTAATTTGTTCTTAGGGAATTATCAGGGGCTGGTTTTATATCAGACTTTATTTATTTATTTATTTTATTTATTTAGTAACACATCTAGTAAGCAAAAATGTCATATTTGTAGCAAGAAATTTATGCGACATTATTTTTAATGTTTGACACAGTCGCCTAACTAGGCCTAGGCCTGTTCTAAGGCAGACTTTTAATGACTAGATTTTAAGTGTGCACTGTGAACTTAAACTATAATTATGTTAGTACTTATTTTTAAATCGACAAATATGAAACTATAAATATTTACGCATATACAAATATAGATACTCATATACATCTATAGATAAAATATATATCCATATATGCACACATACACATACATATATGTATACGAAAATAATAATAAAACCAAAATAAATAAAAATAAAAACTATAATAGTCATTTAAAATTATCATGGTAAAAACTAAATACTAAATACTATCATTCAAAATACAACAATGAGCATATTCCCTAAACCGTCCTTACCTCCAACAACCAATCAGTTAGTGAATTTTTAAAAGTGGATGTATTCTCACTACTTTTAATTGCTTCGGGAAGATTGTTGTACATTCTAGTGCTAATTAACGTGAAATGGCGTTGGCCAAATGCTGTGTAAGTTCTTGGCACCATCATATCACCAGTTTTTGTTGCTCTCGTCTTTCCAACTCGTTTGGATAATGACTTTAATTTTTGACAATATGCAGGTAGTTTCTTAGGAAATATGGTTCCAAATGATTAAAATACGCAAAATTTTAGGCAATCAAAAAACAAAATGGGACACCTTATATAGTAAGTTCCCACGGTCTCGTACCTCAATCAGTCTCTGAAAATTTACTCAACATTCCTCATCATGATACCGATTTCAGAAATCACATATGAACAGTAGAAGCAGAATCTGCTCCTACTCTTTATATGTGCAAAGTTCTGGAACAATTTCCCAGCAAATATGCTAAACGCGCATTTTTTAGAATCATTCAAGACTCACAGTCTATAATGTTCCTTCTTATAAAAATACTACTTTTATAAGAAGTAATCAGTGCTTCCCTATCTCTCTCCTTCCTCTCCCAATATCCTCTCCTCGGGCATTCTTAATATTAAATACAGTAGTTTTTATTTTACGTAGAATAACTTATTTGTTTAATAAAATTATATCCACAACTCGCTCATGCAACATTGAATGATAAGGTTAGTTGCAAGATGTTGCCATGTGGCAATAAGCTTGCCATTTTGTATTTTAGTTTTTTACGTGAAACTATTTTTTTTTTTTGGTTTTTAATATATGCACATTTAAATTCCTAAAAATCCACATGTAAAGTAGTTCATGTAGGTATTTCTGTTATATTTATTTATTTATGCATATTTTTTCTTAGATTTTATTTTGATAATGATTTTATACATGATAATGTTAGTTTCAAGATCGTGGAAATAAACTCGATTGTGGCAATACACACAAGCATTGTAGCAATAAACTCGCCTTTTTGTAGTGTAATATTTAAGAGCGACTAAAGTACATTCAATCAATTCAATCAATATCGATACCAATCAATGATCGAAATTTTCGCATCACTATTGCAACAGTGCGCCCGTTCTGAGTGAGTAATGTCGGATGGACGTCGGTGCTCCTTTGGGGGACCGGGGCAGATGTTGATAAATCGATGCTTGGAAAAGAGTTAAACGAGCTCCGATGGCCAATTCTCTTCCACGAAATAGTATCCCCTACGACCTCGGTTGTTAAATGGGTCTTATTTTGATGAATGAAAAGTTAGCAAGATTTTTTGCTGTCTTTGTTGTTAAGTTGCGATTTGGGATAATAAAATGAACTGGGAAATCTGCGTATAAAAAAAAACAAAACAAATGCCGCTAAATTTGACCAAACAAAATAATCTCTACACTGCTACTAATTCTCGCAACTCAAAAAATAACTTATATAACTTAATTATTAGATAAATAAATTTTTCACTGATATTGTACTAGTCCATTGAGGGCAACTTTCACCAACCAGCCCGTTAACACCTACCAATAGTCGTTAGTTAATCACGATTAACGATTTAACAGCCAGTTAAATTTTGATGGCTTGCACCAACCATTTTTATGCGCCGGCTATTTATTTAACCACAGTTATTTGCGTTGGATGCCTCAAGAGTGTTTTTTTCAGCGCTGGAATAACAATGGCGCCGACTCCCAGCAGCGCAGTGCGCAACTGTCCAAATTTTCGAGATATTTCTCGATCATATTATTAGTGTTTATGTGTGTTTCGTGTTTTGTTGCGTTAGTTTTCTTTTATTTTGACAACTTAGCTATACATTCTTATATTCAATTGTGGATTTTTATTATACTACCGATAATTTTGGTTTTCTCGTAGATAACCATGGAGCAACCGCTTGTAACGGTTCATCTGGTCTGAATAGTCAGAAATAAGAGTCAACAATAATATAACAGTCGCTGCAATTACAATATAAAACAATATCCACAAAGATAATAAAGTCGAAAGCAAAGCAGCCTTACCCGAAAATTGTGACAGTTCTCGCTAACGGCCGATTAACCAATGGTGCAAACTAATTTGAGACTTAACCATGGTTAGTGCTGTTAATCGTAATTATCTTTCTTAACCGACGTCGGTGCAAGTTTCCCTAATTAATTTAGTTTATAACCATATAGCTATAAAAAATGTAATATGGTAGGTATATTATCATAAAACTACATAACTTTATTTTATATCTCTTAGATTGTAGGTACTCTAAAAAATCTAGATTTTCTACTTCTAGACTTTCTAGAGTTAGAACGTTTTATTTCTAGTTTATAAATTATAGAGAAACTTAGTTATGACGTAAAACGTTTAATATTATATGATAGCTATGTTATTATTAACACCGAAAGCTCGCGCGACCCGTACCACTGAAAGAATTGTTTTATTCATACCTATTTGGTCGGTCGAGCGAAACTTGGTCCCGAGGGGAATTGATTGAAACTTCATCGCTTTCAGCTTCGGCTGGAAGCCACCGGTCTCCACTGAATTGTGTAATGGGCATTACTTTCAACTTTTGCTAGTTTCACCGACTTCATAGATTTCGATTTACGGATTGATTCAAATGAATATAATAATATCTATTGATTGTATATTTAATAATAGACAAATTTTTAAGAAAAAAAAACGACTCCATTTTTTTTCAAGTGCTGCAGCCATTTGTCATAGTGAAACTTGGAACGGGCTATCGTAATTGAATGCGTATACAAAATTTTGTGTCTGTGCTATTGACCGTTGATGAGTTCCCTCGTTGGAAGGCAATCCTGGATGCCGCAGTCCTGTGGCCAATGACCATTGGCCATCCGATCCCGGTTCAGAGTCGGGCAAAGGACGCCTTGGTCCGCGACTGATTCGGTATACTCCGTTTCTCCGCTTCGTAAGGGAGAGGACCGCGCAAGCGACCTCGAACTCGGAACCAATCGAGAGACCGGAGAAATCTGGTCACAATTGGTAGTTAGGGCGCGAGTGCCGCCCGCCAGGTAACATACCTGGCTACTCGCGGTAAGGCGTTGGTCTCTAACGGGTTGTGGCGTAGCTAGACGTCGGATTTGTTATGTCCAAAGTCTTCTACGCTCACTGCACGGTCGATAGAACGATCAATCGTTAAAACGTCCTGCGGTGACGGGTTCGCCCGTTGTGGTTGACATCCCAATATGCCGCAGTCCTGTCTTGGTAAACTTAGAACGGTCTGTCGTAATTGAATGCATATACAAAATTTCGTGTCCGTTGTGGAGTCTTCGTCAGAAGCCAACCCTAAGTGGGCTTTTCCAAAAAAATTCCAAATCGGTTTATAAATGACGAAGTTCTGAGATAACTAACATAAAAAACAAGTTACAACCGAATTGATAACTTCCTCCTTTTTTTGAAGTCGATTAAATAATATACTTACTTATCAGTCTATGTCTCTCCACTGCTTGATATAAGCCTCTCCCCAATCTCGCTATACTCTGACCGGTCTTCAGTCTTTCTCATCCAGTCGCTTCCAGCTGTCTGTCTTACTTCCAGACTACCGTGCTGGAACCCGGTAGTCTGGAAGTCATAATCATAATCATAAGTTTTTTATTCAAAATAGTACGAAATCGTAACTTTTTGACGTCAATAATGCATAAAAACATACATAAATGATAAAAATTAAGATATTGTGACATTATAACAAATTATTGTGACATATAACGTAATATTAATCATCGAGGTAACCATTTTATTTCCAAGGGTCTTTGTCGTCTAGATAATCATTTATTTTATAGTAGCCCTTTAAGTACAGCTTCTTCTTAATAAATGACTTAAATTGTATCACAGATAAATTTTGCATGTTTACTGGGACTTTATTGTAGAAGCGTATACATTGCCCTTTGAATGATTTTGTGGTTTTGGAGAGTCTACTTTTATTGTCAGCAAGTTTATTTTTATTTCTAGTATTGACACCATGCCTATCAGAGTTTTTTAAAAACAGTTCTTTATTTTTATGCACATACATTAAGTTTTCATAGATGTAATGAGATGCAAGTGTCAAAATATTGATTTCTTTAAATTTTCCGCGTAACGACTTTTAGTAAGTCTGGAATTACCCGGGCCCGGGCCCCTACACTGCGTTTCCCAGTGCATGACGAGCCCTCCATTCGAGAACCTTTCGTCTCCAACGGTTGTCGGTTCTTCGGCATATGTGACCTGGCCCTCTGCAATTTCAGCTTATCGTAACAAAAAATATTTCCAGAGATCTATTTTTCGGAATATGTGACCGGTCCACTGCCATTTCAGCTTGTTTATTGTCTGAGCTATGTCGAAAAGAAAGTCGTAATAAAAAATTGCCAGAGATCTGCTTGAGTCCGTAGCAACTTCCGAAACACGTACCTTCAGTATTGTAGTACTCCAAGGCTCAATTATTCGACTATTGATTTTCATCATTTACATAAATAACTCTAATTTTATCAATATTAGAGTCACCCAATTTCCAAACGATACTAGCTCTGTAGTTGAAGATAACAACATTAATACGCTCACTGCCAATATCAGTACATCTCTTGATGAACTTGAAGATTGGTTCAATGCGAACAAGATATCTCTAAATATATTTAAAAAGGTTATTTTAAAGGTTAACAGCATAAAATCGTCCATAAAAATTACTAATAATACATTAGCTAAAAAACATTTGTAGCTGTCGGTTATGTGTAGCAGCGTGGATGCGTTGCATAACATCTCGTCGTTGTAGTTAGTCGTTAAACGGTGTTCTTTGGCAAAAGTCCTTTTGGGAAAAAGCTGGCGTCTTTCACATTTCCGCTGAGTGGATTCCATTGTTTATAGATACGACACGGGGGTAAGGAGGAGAACGAGAGAAGACAAAGGAAACATCTTTGAGTAGAATGATAAGAATACTCATATGCCACACAAACATTATAAACTATACAGGATTCTTATATGAAAGCCATTTTAATTTCAAATAATAATATAGTGACTTGAAATCGAAGACTGACGCAATTGTTTGACATTATAAATAGGGTTAAAAACGATTATATCGCTTGAAACATCTGACTTTTCAAGCGATGCTAAAACCGCCGTTGTATATGTTAAACTAGCCTGTAGGCTACCCCAGGGCAGACTACACCCAGTCTACCTTAGACAACGGCGGTTGTAAAGTCGGGTGCTAAAAACTTCTCACAGTAAATTTGTTTTTAAGCCAATTAATAGTACAGTGACTGTTGTTATTTCCTTCGATAATATTTAAATTTACTTCATACAGGTATTCAGTTTTAAACTCGACTCATTATTACAAATGACAGCGTTGCGATCTCCGTGGAAACTTAAGATCAATTAAAGCTACATATTACTTTTCATTCCACAATCCATGCTACATTCTTCTAGAGCTTCTCTGCCGTGTTGCTGTTGCCGCAGTAGCTCGCTATTTATATGACTTCCTGATAATTACAATAATTACGCGTACTACTGAAGTAGGAGGATGAATACGTGTTTGCGAGGAACTTATAATCATAGTATTCGAAAGAAGTTGGTATATGTTTATATATAAAAATGCATCCTTCGTATTTTTGTGCCGTAGTAGTAGGTCGATGGACTTAAAATTTTGACGCAAAGATGGGTTCGAATGCGCGCGGTTTATATTGTAAAATGAATTTTATACACAACGTTGCATGCGAATACGCGCGACACAGTAGTCATCCGGCAATGCTCAAATTTTTGGTGCACTTCGACGTCATTGGGTTTCCCATTCATTTCATATCAGACTGAGCCACAGCGAAGCATGGCCGGGTTTTGCTAGCACGATTATAAAATACAAGCTGTAGCTGTTTTTTTTTTGAAGCATATTTATTTTATAACGATTATTTATTTATAAGTTTTTAACTATGTCACAAATGACAAATATGAATAATTTAAAAAATACTTTGAGTCGCAATTTTATCGTGAAAAATAGATCGAAATTCGACCACGGCTTATAGATTCAAATTTGGGTAATTTTAACTGTCAGCCTCAAAGTTTTATTTTTACTGGCAGTTATAAAATGGCAGTTATAAAAATAGAAATAAAAATACCATCTTAACAACACGTTTCTCACAATCCCCTGTTATCGTAACAGATCGACACATTTACTTATTCGCTAAGTTTCTTTAGTGAAATAATGTTAATAATTAATTTCTTATTAATTAATAACATTATTTCATTGGCTTACCTGTAATATCTAACTCATATAAAATACTAATTCATATAAATCCGCACATAGAAAAGAAATTCTTTATAATTTAAAATGTTTGTATTATTTTATGCCCTGTTCATCCGAGTTCGATTCGTCGGCAGACCTACTTGTCTGTTGAGTCTGCCTAGTTGGATCGTCTGACCCAAATACACATACTGGTCGACAGCTACAATGACATCATTCCCAACATATACCGGTATGGGTGCATCATGGGCATTTTACATGATTTGATATAGAACTTGACATTAAAATTGATATAGACTTGATATTTGAAAATTTATAATTAATATTTAATCCTAAATTGTATCAATAATTCACAAATTATTCTCTTGAAATATTGGGTTCTCATGCTGTTTTTTTTCAACCTTTATACCCCACCCCTTAGGGCAACGGCCGACCTTAATGTCTAACGAGTATTACCTGACAGGCGGCGACTTTGTTTTAATCTGTTTGGTTTTTCTCAAGTATATTCATTATAATAACTATATATCATACCTAAAATTAAATATAAATATATTTATATACATACATAATATATTTTTATCTATTTTGTCTCTCCCTTTCACCTCACTTCCCATCCTGATTCCCCCCATTCTCAAGCGGAAACAATATAAAATTATATTGCGTTCATTTTGTATACTTTATATTCGGAATCACATTAATGGATTTTTGTCACTTTTAAATAGGTTTTTATTGCATTGTATGTAGTTCTGTTTGGTTCCAGAATAAAATAAAATAAAATAAAATAAAATAAAATAAAATAAAATAATGTCACCTGGCAACACTTCGGCGGTCACTCATCTAAGTACTGACCACGCCCTATGCTGCTTAACTTCGGTGATCTGACAAGAACCAGTATTTCAACGAAGCTACGGACGTTGCAAATTGTGTGATTGTGTGATAGCTGATTGTGTGATATAGAAAGATTCAGAGATTTTTAAAAAATGGCGTAGACATAATTAATAATCGTTTGTTTACGTTAGAACTAAAAGTGAAAAAAATCAGCAAATCAAAAAACAAACAAACCTCACACCCTGATGCAGCACGAGACAATCACGTAGCGAGTAGTTTGATACTACAAACGCGGTGCTGCCAATGCACACGTCTGAAATATGGAGGCAATTAGCAATCACAGTTGGACAGAGCAACTCACCGCCGAAGCAACATCGTCTTAGAAAAACACAGACGAGACTTTCTGAACATGCCCTTCCTAATAAGATTTATTTTATTTTATTTCATTTATTTCAAGTTATGTTGATAATATTATAAAGTGACCGTAATGCGATACATAAAAAAAACACAATTTATAACATAATACGTACGTAATATCCCAAAAGACCACGAGTAGAAACTAAATAATTACCATGATCTCGCAAATGCCTTCCTTGTTCCCGGAATGGCTTCACTGTTCACCTTTACGAGATGGAAGTTGGCGCTCGTGGTCTGCCAGCCAAATCTTTTTCTTACCTCTTTTTAGATCTTGGTCTCTTCAGGAAAATAATCAACACCTTTCTAAAATAATTATCCAAAACTGCGATTTCCGCATTTCAAATTCTATGGCTTTGAAGGGGGAGTAAATGAGTGGTAAGGTGAACGCTGACATGTGGCAAGACAGCTGTCCTTAACCTACCACAGCCGGTCGTCAGTCCGGAATCCACCGCTCACCCCTCTGAAGTGTAATAATAGTATTATGGCGGACCCGACTCCGGTCAGTGATTTTCATGGCAGCTCCGTTTGTATTTTATTTGTATTATTTCGTTTATAACACAATGCATTATCATAATTTATAACATAATATTTTAATTAGTAACGACCTAATCATATAACCAACTGGTAACAATGCAGTGATGGTCTAAAAACTATATACTTAATGTTTGCACATTTTTGTCAAAGAAATATTAAGATAGAAATATTAAGCTCGAATACTTTGCTCATGTGATGCGTCATTCCGAAAGATGCAAGATTATATGAAGAAGTAATAATTTAAGGAAAATTAGTCGGAATAATAGACAATAAATTTACAAAAAGAAAAACCGACTCCAATTTTTTTCATAAGTGCAGCAGCCATGTCATGGTGATACGGAGAACGAGCTATCATAATTGAATGCGTATACATAATTTTATGTATGTGCTGTTGACCGTTAAGGAGTTCCCTCGTTGGAAACCAACTCTGGGTGCAGCAGCCACGTCATGATAAAATTTAGAACGGGCTATCATAACTGAATGAGTATACAAAATTTAAAGACTGTGCTGTTGACCGATGAGGAGTTCCCTCGTCGGGAGCTAACCCAGGAAGTAAATCAGGTCATGCTTACCATAAAAATAAATGAATTGTTATCGGAATTGAACCAATATATAAATTTTCAATTCGTTTGTACATCAGCTATGTCATGGTGGAACTTGGAAGGGGCTATCATAATTGAATGCTTATACAACATTTTGGGTTTCTGCTGTTGACCGTTGAGGAGTTCCCTCTTTGGGAGTTAACACAGGGTAGACGGATTGCAACCACAATCTTTTCAGCTCATGCCATGACCCAATGATGTCTGCAAGCCAAATTTCAGCTCAATCGTATGAAGCGTTTCGGCGCTATCGTTGGAGAATACACACAGGCATGGCAGACACACAGAATTGCATCCACAATACTTTGCTTAAACAGAAAAGTAATAAAATGATACAGACGTTTATGTACATATGTATAGTATATGACAAATGTACATATGTATCAAAATAAATATCAAGGGTATATAAAAATGTATGAAAATATCTATATATGTAGCATGTATCTAGCAGCTACGTAAATAATTAGGAATTAGAAATAAAATTAAAAAAGTTTATTATTTTTTTTAAATGAAACCAAGTAAATATAAATAAAAGGTTCAGTTAAATAACATATTCAACGGAATAAAAACAAAGCTAATATGAAAATAATTTAGGTAGTATTCAAATAGGAACTCATAAAAAATATCAGTGGTAAAAATCAGCGATAAAAATGGAAAATAAAAATATTAAATGAAATCAGTGATTCAATTCAATTCAATAAAAAAATCAACAATAGAAATAGGAGTTAACATATTATAAAAAAATATGTAATATGACGAATAAAATGTAAAATGTCAAATAAATACTTAAAATTATAGCTTTGGAAAGTAAAATAATTTGTCAATCGGAATAAAATTGAAATATTCGAACCAATAATTGAATATATAATCCTGAAAAAAAATATGTCAACAATAACTAGGTAAATAACAATTTTTATTTCAAAAATTCTTAGGGCTATAGGCCAATCTTCACTTTTCTTAAGCAGCCGCCTTCTGCCCCAATCGGAAAAAAGAAAAGAACAACAGATAAGCTCGGACCAAATATAATAAAAGGTCTCGCTGCGGCCGCAATTCGATATAAAACCATATGAACAGAACAGATAAAGATAGAAAGAGACGAAGAGAGAAGGAGAGAGAGGGAGAGCAGAGAAGAACTCTTAATTGTAAATATTTATGATATGGCCAAGAGTGCGCTCTCCGGAGTATAACAGTGAAGCAGCCTTTCGCCGATCCCTTTATTCTTATTTGGTCTCTTTACAGACACTTGTGACATGCATAAAGGTATTATAATATTACAATATACTTTATTCAGAATATCTATATATTGTTTTGAAACGTGTTTTTTCCAGTAACGGCCAAATTGAGAGAAAGGCTAGGTGTTAAAATTTGGTTGAGGTGTCTAAAGAAAGCTCTCGGTCTCTAATGTGTCATCAAAAGAAAAAAAGAAAAAAGTCATTAAAAGAGAATAATTTAAAAAACTATATTATATTAATTGGAAATGTGTTTTTCCTGTAACGGATAAATTGACAGAACGGCTGGGTATAAAAATTTGGATTAGGTATCTAAAATAGCTTTTGGTCTGTAGATGTGTCATCAAAAAAGAAAAATTTGAAAGTCATCAAAAGAGAAATATAAAAAATCTATATATTAATTTTAAACTTGTTTTTACTGTAACCGCCAAACTGAGAGAACGGTTAGGTTTAAAAATATGATTGAGGTGTCGCAAAAAAATCTCTCGGTCTGTAGCTGTGTCATCAAAAGAGGAAAAAAAGTCCTCAAAACTTCGGTCAATAAAGTGACCGTTAAGTTCGACGGGTTTCAGCTAGTAGTATATATACTTGAAATCCTAAAGTAAGTGAGGTCTGTCTTAAAGTCTTTGCATGTCTCCATTCTTTTAAAAGAGCGTAGAATTTTCTACCTCGGTGCCAAATAGCACCATCTTTTATTTTACCATTAATTTACTACGATGATATGTCTTGCCTGGACGCGAATAAAGAGCTACTCAATTAACTGGACTGGACTCAGAACGCATCTATTCGGTTTGTTTCGACCTTTCGTAGACAAATGGAGGGCTCCCTATTAGGCGATATCGGAATTTTCACACACTCACCCTACTCTTTTATGTACTTCATGCAAACAAGCCTTTTTATTGTATAATCTCTTCTCCCCGCTTTCATGTCATGGCCCTAAATACGCTCTCAGAAAAATCTATTACTAACTATACCTCAGCATTCATAAACATTCATGTTCAAGTCATGCAGGCGGCCCTAATATGGGACTCCGTGCCTTTGCCACTGATGCCATTTGAAAAACTGATTGGGATTATTACACATCTATTACAAAACAAGGATCGGGATTAAAACATTGGGGATGTAACACTTATATTAAAAGACTTTTAATTACTGTATAAATACCCTCTACCCCCCCCCCCCCCCCCCAACCGTCTCCTACCTTGTCCTTATATATAATTCTCTCTCCGATATTGACTTGACATTTGTTATAAATTTCTGTATTATTTTTATTATTATGTTTATTTTGTAATTATACTCATTATTATGACCATTATGTTCTAAAAAAATCACTCGGTATGTATTAATTTGCCTACTTAAACATTGAGTCTTAATACCCTGACGGTATGGTCATTGGATATTGCCACTTAGCAATAGGCCTACCCTGTTGTACTCCAATGTGTGTGCAATAAAGTTTTTTTAAACAAACGAACAAATAAGTAGTATCTCCAGTGAATGAACCCTTAAGGGATCCATTTACTTTGAAATATCAACCTATGCAATGTCGTTGCCAAGCTATATATATATTACATATGACCTTTAATGTCATTGTTAATAATTAAACATCAATCTGTTATTTCGTTTCCTTAGATGTTCTGTTTAGTTTTCGAAATATTTCACAATTTATCAAAAAAGACCTCAAAACACCAGTTAATGAACAGCAATTCCCTGTAAATGAACATAATACAACCCAATAATTAAATAGTAAATATTTAGGTTAGTAACTTTCAATTGCATCGGTATTAAAAATCAACAAAAAACATTTTTTGCGGTGTGTATTTCAGAACAATTTTCAAGTTATATTGACAAAAGTACTAAAAATATTTTCTAATTTCGAACCTAACGGCAAATAAATAAACGTTCATTCATTAGCTTTTCTGCATTTTTGTGAACTAGTAATGGAACAACTAGTAATGAACTAGTAATGGAAACATCGCTATTCTGTATAAATTGGGTTGTCGACTACAGCGGGCGAGCCCGTCACCTCAGGGAGTTTTAACGATTAGTCGTTCTATCTCCCTGGAGTGAGCGCAGAAGACTTGAACAAAACAGTCCACCATCTAGCTCCGCCACAAACCCGCAAGAGTAGCTAGTAAGTGAAATAACAGTTATAACTGTTTTTGGGAGCTAAGGGGCCCTTGCTGAGTTGGCCACGTACACCCATTCTGTTCAGGGTTGGTCACACTCACGGGTCAACACCTATCCGACGGCCTCCACGCATGAAGTGCGAGCCTGGGTAGGACTCTGGCCTTATGGTTTGGCCTCGTTGTTTCCCCTGGGAATCAACCTTCTGACGCTCCTGGACGGACTGCGCACCGTGCGGCGTAAGCCAATCGATTGCGCACTCTGACTAACAGTCTGGGGAGTCTGGAAGCAGTACTGTTTCCTATAGAGCGGATGTGGTTGCGGACCTTACGGCGACTGCCCTTGAAACGACCATCGGCTACCCGATCCTGGGTGAACAGCCGGACAAAGGATGCCGTGGTCCGCGATAGATTCGGTATACACCGTTTCACCGCTTCGTAAGGGGGAGGACCGCGCAAGCGACCTCGAACTCGTAACCAATCGAGAGACTGGAGTAATCTGGTCGCAATTGGAAGTAAGGGTGTGAGTGTAAGCCCGCTGGGTAACACTTCTGGCTATCTCGCGGTTAAGGCGTTGGCCTGTTACGGGCTTGTGGCGGAGCTTGATGGTGGACTGTTTTTGTTCTTCTGCCCTCACTTCAGGGAGACAGAACGACAAATCGTTAAAACTTCCTGAGTTGACAACTCTAGTTGGTTTTGGGAGTGTAAAATGAGAAATGGAGATAATTTTGATTAAGAAACACCATATAAGTGGATTTTTTCAAATTATTACTCAATTTGATCGGAGGTGCGATATGTCCCATGGTACTTAGAGAGTTAAACCATCTAATATGGTAATAACCGATTTAAATGCGAATCACTTTAAGATTTTTGATATTGATTTACTTACATCAAAACCGCGCGCGAGACGCTTAACATAATTTCCTTCACGGACTCTGTTTTGCTAATAAACGTCGCGTTCCAGAGTCTCTTTTCGAAATTACCTTAGGTGTGTATCTCTTGGCGCCTCACATCAAATAATTACTTTGACGTGTTGCATAAGATTTCTTATTGTTTTGTCCATTGTTTCAAATGTCTCGTTGTTTCTATTGCCTCTGTCTACCCTACGCAAGGGCACTGGTCAAAGTCAAGATTCAGTGGTTCATAATATAAATCCGCTTCTCAATAATCTTTAAACACTCATCTCCAAAATCTCGCTGAAGTCTATCACGGATAAAGCTCCTCCACTCTTATTCAAGTGCAGTTAGTGTAAACATGAAATTGTTATTTCTTAGGGACGTCTGGATGCGGGAGTAGGGACGTGTATCTATGAAGTTTATTTAAGCAAAATATGTTATAAATGGGTAGATATGCCATTACAAACATTTGATGTAGATACGCAATTTAAGACTAAATTATTCAACCTTGACGTCCTGCCTTGTCTTCCTTTTAATTTGTACGATTCCTTGGCTTACAAGATGCACTGTTAAGTTCATCTGCATATAGAACATAACGAATCTAAACTATGTATGAATATATATAAATTTGTATATGTGTATGTTATTGTATTGTATATGTGTATAAATACATATATGTACCTATATGTATGTATGTATGTATATATTTAAATTTCATATTATTACCTACTTAATTAGATCTACTTAAATATATTATATTTTATTCATTGCGTGTATAAGCAACTGATACCCTATAATAAGTAAACTACAATACATAGATATAGATTAAACATACCTTAGTACATGCGAGTCCTACTTAGGATGGCTTTGTTATTACAAAAAAAAATACATTTATAAATTTAATAAAGAAAAGGAAAAAAACTGTTATGCTCTATCATACGTCAGAAACTTTATAGATATATCACTGGTGATAACTAAGTTTTTATTCCCTTTGATATGCTATTTTTTTATTCGGCGGTATCTTAGCTTTTATTCTTATATTTGTGATGATTTATGTCCTTTAATTCAACATTATGATTTTAATGAACAGCTTTTCATTTAATTTCTGATTTGTAATTATTTGTATACTACTTGTTACTTTTAATTCCTTAATTAAACTGTGAATTTTATTCGTATTGAAATTTCTAGTCGACTAATTTGGTTTAAAAATTCAGAAAAAAAGTTTACATATATTGTAAAATAATAATCAAGAATGATTAGAATTTCAATACTGTCAAAGCCCCCTCGCCCCCCCAAGTTCCTAATAAGAATTTCCTGGACATTTTTCTTATGACCCACTTAAGTGTGGAAGCCTGGTTTAGCCAGGTTTCATGTTTAAAACATGTTTTTCATGATAAATTTTTTTCAACTTACAGTTGAAACCAGATCATTAATCTTTTATATCAGTTTGATTAACATTTGAAAGATAAAAGTATTTCTTGTAATAGTAAAAAAAACTATTTCTGGGATATTGAATTTCAAATGACCTGGCCTGAAAAAAAATAAGAAAGTTTTAAATTTTTACATAATATGTATTTTGTGGTAGAAATAAAAAATAACTAAAATTAATTATTTTTTATAATTTTTCAAGGATTTAAAGTAATAAAAACGATTTTCGCCTAAAAATAATGTTTCTTTTAGTTTATATAGAAGATAATTTAACCCTTGATATCGCGGGGTAAAAATTTGGTGTCACTTCTGCCCGGGACAGTTTTGCGCGTAAAGTCGATGGCCTTGAGAAAAAACGACCATAACTGTTAAACTACTATACGGATCGTAAAAAGAATAACTGTAAAATGATCGCATTGAAATTTGAAATATAAAACATTTATAACATTATCTCTTAAAACAATTAAGATAATAATGAATAAATATTACAAAGTTAGCACAGCGCGGAGCGCCCTAACCAATATTGATTAGATACCATTTTAGGCATTTGTAAGCGTCTAACCAAGAATGGTTAGCTCAAATAGAAAGGGTAAACTTATTTTTTTTTAGAACAACTCGATCCGTATAGTAGTTTTTTTATCACCTCCGAAAAACTGAAAAATAGGGTTTTCAGAAAAACGCGTTTAATGTTTTATTTGGAGAAAAGTAGTAAGTTTTTTACACTTACAGCAACCTGAGACACTTACAGCTATTCCAGACATAATAGATTCATGAATATATTATAACTTTTTTTTTTTTAACATGAAAGACTTGTTTCCTTTTGTCCGTCTAAACCAGGCTCCACCTTAATGCGGGACTTTGCTTACCTTGTATGATCATTTTATATAGTTTCATTGTTTGTTTGATACATAAATAAATTATAAAACTGTGGTTGACCGTTCTGGTACTTACTTGGTAGAAACCGCAATGCGACCCAGTGACACCCAACGTGGGTTATTGCAATATCACAAAGTGATTATAAAACATCAGTGTGGCTTGAATATGGAGTATAGTTAGGTGGGACTTATCTTCCTTATTATTTATCAATGAGGCGCATTCGAAGGCAACTCTACCTCTCTTATGTTGCTTGTTACTGTAGACTTGTCGGACGCTTATCATAATATTTACCCTTTAGTGCGCGCCGGTATGTCGCTATCGAGTGTTTGCCGAGAAGCGCTTTCAATGCAACGATCAGCAGTCTTCTGCGCGCACACGAACAGAGCACTTTCATTGATAAGCCGTCGCGGTTCGGTCAAGAGCTGTTTATATAAAACCTCGAGGGTTCCCCTTTTCACGAGTATTTATTAGCGTGCCTTATTGAAATTATCAAAACATATATGATTTACTTATTTTATTAAATTATTTTCTGAGGGGCATGCATAGAAGGGAGGTGAACGTTTCTATCCAGTGTATTATAATAAAAGCATTTTAATGGCCAGTTGTTTAGTCCATAGTATGAGTAAAATATCGTTTGTCTAACCCCAAGACTTCCCCGGCAAGTAGTTCTGAATATTATGTTCATAAATAAAATCGATGAGCACCTTCTATCGGCCGGCGGATGAACCCGGTTTAGCTCCGTTGCAACCGAACCTAGCAGCTCGGTTCGTTTCTCGGATAAGAGCAGGGTTAGACCAAGTGCCAACAGATGACGTTAATATTTGTTTAAAATGTGTGGACCAAATTAAATATTATTAGTGTAGCTTGTATATGAGATATTCCAACCGAAATTTCGGTGGGATTTCGCTTAACAAGGCATATGTGTACCAAATGTCAAACTTTAAGTCCAGTGTTTCGAAGGTAATGTATGACTTGTGCGCCCCTGTTTGAGCTCTTGCCATGACCGAATGATTCCTACATGTCAAGTTTCAGATCAATCGGATTAGGCATTTGAGCGCTATCGTGGAGACTGACTTCAGTCTGTAAATGGTCTTATTTGTCTCAGAGATGCTCAACTTGAATATTTCCGTCTTCATCTCAAAAAATATTTTTTGCGCCTTCCCAAGACTTTCCCTACTAGTCGGTTGGTGGGCCGGGAAAGTAAAAATCTTTGGTAACTATTAAAATTGGTAGTACTTCTACAAAAAGCGTTTTTTGTTCGAGAGTTACCTCCATTCCGTCGTAATTCGAGTTACTCAAGTAATCTGAAATTTACCAGCCGATATCGAGTGGTATAGGTAATTTTTTTAAGATGGCAGCTCCGAATCAGCTGTTTCAGCTCACACGTAGCTGTCAGTTTGCTTGGTAGGTTGTCGTCAGTCAAGTGTCATCGGCGACAAAGCGCCCGCGTTTTGATAATAATTTTATAAATAGTTAGTTGGAAAATGGATTTGGGATACACTGTTTCTTCTGACGACAGTAGTTCGGCTGATTATCGTGTAATTATGGAATGTATCCCCATGCATATCCTTATAGTTTTAGGCGCTGACATCTTTTTAGAAAATTTTCGTGGAAAACTAGGGCGGTGAAATGGTTTGCGAAGAAACGTCTGCAATCGGTTGTGAGCAAAGAAACAAAATGACATATGACGCATAATTTCCAGCGTCGAAAATAAAGTAAAGCTATTATTCTGTCGGGAAAACGCCATTTTGTGGAATACGTCATTAGTCATGCTGGCAACTCAAATTGCTATCGCAAGATTTACGTAATACTAAGTATAAGAGTTACGACGATAAGATAACCGAGCTAGCCTATTAGCAATATTTTAGTAATATTTTAAAATTACTAACAATTACTATGGTAAATTGGAAGTATTACGACGAATCCGACAACTGCCGGGGGATGCTATATCTCCTTAGCGAAAAATTCGAAACGGACCGACCCTTTACGCTTTGAAAACGATTTTAGCGAAGAGAAACATAATTCAATTCAATTTTTACTATAAGCGATAGAGAATTGAAAACGCTGCAAGAATCATGCAGGAAAACATGCGTGAAAACATGCGTGAAAACATGCGTGAGCTATCCCGCATGCGCGAAGCGGTGGCTGTCATTCATCATCAAACGTCAAACGATATTGAGAACGGTACTATACCTAAATGAAGGATCCGTCTCTGGCAAAAACATACATTTTTATTTGATAGTAAATGTTTCTCGTAAAAACTTTTGTCACAAAACAAATAATTATTCATACTTCTGATTTCTAACTATTCAACTTCTAAAGATACAAAAAAAATCGATACCTTTCAAGCCGCAGAAAAGTTTGCAACACAAAACTGACAGAATCGAGAAGAATGTTTCGAACAAAAAATACAAAATCGCACGAAAACGGCTGTGGAGCAGTTGAAACATCAAATTCATTCATTAAAATTGACGTTTCGCTCTTTCGAAATGACGTCATTTCGATACGAAATGACGTCATTTCCACCGCCAGTTATACTTCGCTAAGTCCAGAATTCCCGAATCGCTCAAAACAAAGGTGTATAATCAGTGCGTGTTACCGGCTATGATATATGCTTGTGAGACGTGGACACTGACTGTTGGGATGATCCACGAGCTTAAGATGGTGCAGCGTAACATGGAGCGAGTCATGCACGCCATATCGTTGCACGATCGAGTCCGAAACGAGCTCATCAGACAGCGCACGAAGGTGGTCGACGTGGGTCAAAGAGTGGCCAAGCTGAAATGGGCTTGGTCCGGCCACGTGGCCCGACGACACGACGAACGGTGGAGCAAGCGCGTTTTGGAGTGGAGACCCCAGCTAGGTAGAAGAAGTGTGGGCAGACCAACGGCCTGATGGTCTGATGACATCAAGGAGACAGCTGGACCAGTCTGGACGAGGGAAACGGACAACCGATCCGGATGGAGAGTGATTGGAGAGGCGTATGCCCAATTATAATATTAATTATGTTCTGCATACCAGAGTGCTCGAGGGCGTTTGTGAGATTTTTTGGGGCGTGTCTGTGTGTGTGTATTATTGTTGTTGCTGGTGCGCTAATGGACGTATTTGGCTATAGGACAGAACAGATTATAGGATTAGAGTTTACTTAGTTTGTATTATTTTTGTTACAAAAATAATTATGTAATAAGAAAATATTTATTTACATAAAATACTAAAATAAAAAACTATTTTACCTTAGAACAGGTAGCACCTACTTAGGAAAACCGTTATATATAGATGTGAATAATTTCATTTCCTTTCATGAATAAATATTTTTGAATTTGAATTGGAATTTCATATTAAAGTTCTAATACAAGGCAACAATTGTCACAGTGTCGACTGTGTCTGATGCGGCTGTGCGGGGGGACGGAATGTAGGGGCCGACCAAATCACTTATAACCGAAATCATCATTGATATTGTTCATTTTTATTGTGAAAACAGTAAACGGTAAGGTAGCTTTAGGACTATCGATATAAAAAGTGCTAAATAGAAATTGCGACTTATAAAATAGACTGAAATCGAAGACAATCGCGGGTTTTTACCAGTATAAATAGGATAAAAACAAATTAACCGCTTAAAGATACCGCACTCGACGTTTCGGCGATCTTGCAACCCTTGTTGTTCAGGATAAACTGAAGCGTTATCAATCGTCATCAGTTGTTCTGCAGGTTAGCGGCAAACTGCTGTTGTTACTTCGTACATTATAACGGTGGTGGACGGCGGTTTCGACGCGCGGGAGTTTCCGAAATTTGCCGTGCACATAACGCTCATTTATCTTGTTTTAAGCTCTGGCGCTCGGCAAGGGGCATTGAGAATATTTTAGGAAGAGGATACCACGTAGTAGAGTGTTTGAGACCGTTATCTCTATTGAAAATTGGGGTTTTTCTTGTTTCAAATGTTTCCCAGATCATGCAGGAAAAGTAGAATTGTTCTTTGGATAGCACAATGAGATTTTGAAACTGCAGCCAGTGGTTATTTTCGCAATAATAATATGTGTTCGTTGATCGCCGATTTAACAGCTTTGATGTGTTACATAAGTCGAGTGGTTATAGGCCGTTTAGTTTGTCCAACGCGGGCTAAACCGATTTCAGACATACCCACGGTTTCCAATGGTAATACGTACATTAACGGCCTCAAAGATTAAGCTATATTTTAGGTCGGTTTTAAGATCGTTTTAATGTCAAATTTGTTAGCATCTTAGCAATTCTCTTTGTCCCTGAAAATAAATGCTAACCATATCCTATACTTATTCGGGGTAAAACTGATAAAATAGCTTGCTAGCCTAGGTGAAGCTTTCGTGTCTAATAATTCGTGCCCGATTGCACCATCTTTTCTTGGAGATGTCATCGCACACTAACCACGAGATGGGTTTTATAGGCCCATGCTTTGTGGCGCTTAAATAACCCAAACTCGATAGTACCATTTTACCGATAACCCTCATCGGTTTATATTACAGAGAAATACTAACATATTCTTATCTTATTGTTAGTATTTAAAAGACGGTTTATTCTGATATTGTTACCGTGGTTTTCCGTATAAATTCCGTGGTTTTCCTTAATGCTGATTAGTAAGCTGTGGAATAAACAAATATCTATAATTCTTGTACATGTTTGCACAGTCCCTTCTATTACCTTTTCTTGGCTATGCAGATGTGGCTTATCTCGATTTATCAAAGGAACTACTCAAAGAACTTGAACGTTCGCAAATCATATGCTTACAATTTGTCTTCGATCAACGTAAGTATGATAACATGCACGAATTTAAGGCACGGTTAAAGTAATTGTCAGTGCGCCAAAAGAAAAACGTTAATAAATTTGCTTTCTTAGAAGAAAGCAAGTTTATGAGAGTAGAAGTATGGCATTGATTGGGAGAGTACACGATAGATCGTGTACTCTCCCAATCAATGCCATTCTATTTCCACGAGCTTCTCGAATTATTAAGTTTCCTCGGTCTCGTAACTCGGTCAACCTCTGACAATTTACTCAAAATTCCTCGTCATAATACTGATTTCTATTCCTACTCTTTCTGTGTTCATTGTGCAAGACTCTGAAACGACTTCCCAGCAAATATACAAAACCTGCCTTCTTTAGAATCATTCACGGCTCACCTCAAAAGTATCACTTTTCTAAGAAGTACCCAGTTCTTCATGTTCTCTCTCGTTCCTCTTTCACTTTGCTCTCCTCTGGCATAGATAGCTTTGCATACAGTAGTTTGTATTCTACACAGAATTACTTATTTGTTCATTATTTTTTATTACCATAACGCGCGCATGTACCATGTATGATTAGGTCAGTTTCAACTTATTGCCATGTGGCAATAAGCTTGCCTTCTGTGTTTTAATTTTTAAATGCAAATAAAGTATATTCAAGTTACTTTTTTCATGGCCCAGAATGTCAAGCTTTCTTCGGTTGGCCTCTAGCGGGCGGCTTAGTCGCAGGCGGTGTGACGCTGCGGTGGTTGGTCGGTCGCAGCACCGCATTGTGGCGTCCGCTGACAGCGTAAATCGCGCCGACACATTGTTACGTCGCGACACGCATTTTATGGCGCATTCAAATGTCGCGCCGCCGTTAAATCCGCGTCCCCGCAGCCGCATGCCGTATTTATGCACTCCTTCCAATTCGGACTCGGACTTGGTCAAACGTTACCGTGCTTCATTCATTGTTCATTTGCCCAATTTTAAGGCAATTTAGCTTAAAAGACTACAGTGATGGGTGATCGTTCTCTTCTTATTCTTTGTAACTCTCGGGCCCTATTTTTCGAAAGTAGTAAGTCGCAACGTTAGAATTTAATAAGTACAAGTGCCTAAAATTACAAATTCACAAGTACAGGTATTTCTCTAATCCTACATAATAAACAGACGATTAATTATTTATTACACGACTGACCAACAAAAAAAGAGTGCAATGTGTTTTTCATCTATATAGGTTTTCCGTTTTTTACTCCATAACTACTAAACGCTCTTACCGATTTAGAAAGTCTAATATACTTTAGGTGGTCCTAAGTGTCATAGTGTACCTTAACTGTCCAGCTTCAACTATAAAAGTCAATAAATTTACATAAATATATCGTGCTTCGTGTCAAATGAAAGGTCTAATTGAGTATATTCCGAAAATATATACGTACAGGGTGTTATTACAGCACGGGCTTTTTTTCTGTGGGTGAATCAGTACAACGTAGTAAGCAACTTTTGATAAATAATTTTGTAAAAACCAAAAAAATTTTTTTTTTATGTATTTGTCTATATGGATAAATACATAAACCATTTCATAAAAAAAAGTTCACTTTTTGTAGCGGCAATCGTGTTTTTATTCCCTTTAATATATTTTTACTTATTCTTGCTTGTTTGTTTCTTCTTTACTTATTTTATTAGGTACTTATTTATTCTCACTATTTGATTACTTATTTAGATTTGTTTACTTATCTCTTCTTGTTTGTTTGTTTATTCCAACTTTTATCTATACTATATTTTCTGGAAAATGCCCAATTAGTAGCAGTCAAGCAACAAAAAGATCTTGGAATAACAATTATCGATGATCTCAAATGGAGAGTTCCACATAATTGGAATTGTTAAAAGAGCCAACTCTACTCTCTATCTAATAAGGAACATCTTTCCAACATCTGTTAATAGAGGCTTTTATCATGATCTACAAGGCATATGTGAGACCTATTCTTGAGTATGGATATCCGCTCTGGAGCCCCTACTTATGCAAAGATGTAGATATCCTGGAAAAGGTTCAGCGAAGGGCAACCAAAATGCCAGTGGGCCTGAAGAATAGGAAATTATGAAGATCGCTTAGATCTGCTTGGAATTACTAGGTACTCTCAAACAAAGAAGACAAAGAGGGGACCTGATTGAGACATATACAATTCTAACAGAATATGACTATGTACCTGGAGTGAAGAATATTTACAAATTCAATGTCAACACAAATCTTCGAGGTCGCAACAAAAAACTTAACCGTGCAAATTTAAATCTAATTCTCTTAAGAACGTTGTGCAAAATAGATTGGTGGATATGAGGAATAAACTACCACTTAAAGTAATTAGTGCAAACTCTGTCAATCAATTTATAAACAGACTCGATTGTTACCTAAAACTTGTTAATATTGTCTATATTATATTGTTAATAATGTTTAGCTTTACAAGATCTGGTCTGGACGTATCAGCAAAGCTGCCTGTCCAGAATAAATAATAATTATTATTATAATATAAAGACAAATGTTGATTTCTGAAATTATTGTTTTTATTTAAGGTTTTAAATCTAGAATAATGTTGCCCCTTTCTTAACATTTAGGTGTAGTATTTTTTACACCTGTGAAAAAAGTCGCTACCTACTTGTAAAAAAATATATATAAGCAGGTGGTATTAGTGTTTTTGAAATGTAATTAATTTGAAAATGTAACAAAAATAGAAATTAACTAAAAAAGGAACAGGAAACTGTTATTGATTACGATAATAAAAATGTAAATGAAGCGAGAATAGAAATTAGACAGAAGTAAGCTGTCACTAGGGGATCATTATGATCTATCATCTATCATATAATGTTCGTATATAGTTAAGAATAAATTCCTAATTTGGAATTAACTACATGGTTAGCTATTTATTTATATGTGTACTTTCTTATCCCTCTCACACAGACATCCCATAAATTAGAGTAAACAAACAATACGAGATACATTGCAAACGCAAGATGTTTTCCTCTTAGGTAGATAGCGCAGGAGGTAAAACGCCTCTATGGCATTTATTGTTCATTTCCGCATCCTACTCAATTGAATATCTATTCTACTCAAACCTTACGAAACGGCCTTAAGATCTAATGAAGGGCAAAAGACAGTTCTTGTATGGGCCATATTAACATTCTTACAAAAAATATTCTGCTATATATGTATATATGAAAAGATAGTCAAAGACGAGATAGAGATATCCATGGACAAATTAGTAAAAAAAATTACTGTTTTTCAAAAATTCAACAAAAACAATTTACTTAATTTTTGTGCAAAATTATTTTTTTGCTAAATTGTAACCGCCTTAGCTATACGAACGTACGTGATACGTCCGCTATATTATCGACAGAATGCAAAAAAACGTATCACGTATGTTCAATTACAAATTTTAAAAAAACCTAAAACCCATAAAGAGTTCGTGATACGTCAAATTGTTGCTACGATTCTAAATACAAAAAGGGGTCATACATAGGTATATTTTGTATAAAAACATTTTCTGGTATATTGTAAACAAGTATTGCTAGAAATTTAATGGAAAAAAAAACAATCAATTTTTCACATACTTTTGAATAATAACCCAAAGGTAGAGCGGTTAAAAAACTGATAAAATTTGAAATAACTCTAACCCCTGATAGGATTTATGAATTATTGACTTATGAATTGGCACTGATAATATTTTAAATATTAATTATTTTAAAAAACGGATTCTGAATATCATTACATTAATTTCGGCCAGGTTTTTAGCTTCTCTTAAGGCTTTTTTGGCTTCTCAGAATATAGAGAACACTACTTTCATCAAACAAAACTTTTAACTTTTATCAAATTATGTCTTAATATTTGTAGTTAAAACGTGTGCAATTATACATTTCATGTTCACTACGCGATAAATGTTTTTTGGTGGTATTTTTAAGATAGTTTCTAGAGTTATTGCCAACAGAATAGCTGAAAGATACAACGAATGTCATTGCAGCCTTCGTAAAGTAAGCAATACGATATTACTATAAATGAATGCAGATAATTCAAATTTTAGATAACGACAGCAACAATCGGTATATCCTCATTCCTCAACCTCCCAATGAAGCCATTGTAGCATAAGAGGTGATAGTGTATATATCCACCTATCAATGTAACGGAATATTTCAAGTTAATTATCATTAATGTCCTGAGTCTGAATAATTTGATATTTTGCACATGTATTAAGGACCGATGACAGAGCAATAATTTCATAATTTTGACCTAATGTCCTAACTAGGAGCAGCAGGATAAAAAGAAAAATAATTAGTGATATTACACTTTAGACATATAACCGGACATAGTTGTATAATGAGAGTAAAAACTGTCCTTCTTTATAATAACATTTTTCTTATAAAGAAGATCTGCCCAACTTGAATGCCAGTGATCTCTATGGACTGGTAAGCAGTACCGGGCTACTAGCAGACCACTGACCCAGTCACAAAATTAGTAGTTCCAAAACATCTTATAGATCCAGGTGATATCTAGGGCTGGAATCAAGCCCCCCACTCCATTTACTACTACTACTACTAAAAATAAAAGTATAGTCTAGAAAACCTAAAAAGACTTAAAAGAAGAAATAAAATAAGGTTATAAAAAACACGCTTTAATAGCTTAAAAACTTATTGCTTATTGACTGATTGAGTTTGTTTCGTAATTTTAATTGATCCGTAGGTCTCTTTTCCTTTATATTTAGAAAGTATTTGTACTCTTAATAAAGTTGTGAATACCTTCAAGCAAATTTCATTATCTTACTCCAACGAGGTGGATGGAGTCAGAAGCCAATCCACCACCACCCGAGCAGTTATAACGACTATAGTCGTCTTTTCTGCCCGAGCTTAATTGTATATCCAATGATCAGAGGCTTCTATCCCCATCCAATCCCCCAAGGAGTCATTTATTTATTCGTTTCATAAATACATTTTTTCTCCCCTTACATTTTACATTTACATACACATACATGTATTACATTTCATTACATAGTTACAATACGTATTATATAAAATAAAATTCAAAAAAATAAGAAAATATATGTATATATAACAATAAAAGAAAAGAAAAAAAAATACATTCATATTTTGGCAGGTGGTAGTGCATAAGTTATAAATTAAGCAGCATTCGCAAAAAGCAGCAAGAAGGGAGTGGGGACAGAACGAGCTTGGTACGATGGCACGGGCACACCACGGGCACACCTTCAAGCAAATGTAAAATGACATATTCCACTGTATGTACTTTTTGGAATTTATAAAATATGACTATGACTGATGCTATCAGCGCCACCTGCGTTTCGCCGTTTGATATGGGTTGCCAAATCATACTATGGAGTTGAGCAATGTAATAGGCACCGTATATAATCAATGATTATACGTTTCATATCTTGGCTACGCTTGTACCAGTCGCATGGTGTTTACCGGCGGCGCAGCGTGGTTTCCGTAAGGCGGCCACTGGCTTTAAGTAAATTACCAAAATTGCCGGTGAAATATGGGCGCGGAGAAAACGCCCTGAGCACTTGCTGTAAGTGTTCGTCGTGTGAGTTACGATGTGGTTTTATTGCCCCGCTTAAGGGCTCCCAGCTGATAGTAATTTCACTGAGTGATGTACAGCCACCCGCGAGGTGATACCTTTTTAGACAAAGGGCGCACTGTATCATCGTTCACGTCGCATTTTTGCTACTACGTGGAACTTTATTATATTTGTTTAGTCGCATTTAATACCTGGAATTCAAAAAAAAGAATAAATTAGAAATTGTTAGGATTTTTTTAAGGATTGTTAAGAATTATTAGGAAATATTAAGAATTGTTTAGGAATTATTACGAATTATTCAAAAGTATTAGAAATTATTACGATATATTTGGAATTATTAAGAATTTTAAGGAAAAAATGGTAATAATAATAATATTAGGAAGAAAAGTAAGAATACAATCAGGAATTATTAAATATTGTTAGGGATTGTTGAGAATTATTAAGGTATATTAGGAATTGTTTAAGAATTGTTAGGAACTATTCCGAAATATTAAGAAATATTACGATGTATTAGGAATTATGTATACCTATTACGATATATGAAAAATTAATAAGAAATATTAGAAAACATTAGGTAATAATTATCAGAATATTGTGTAAAAAGTAAGAAAAAAAAAACAATTATTAGAAATTATTAAGAATTCTTAAGAAGTATTGGGAATTATTCAGAATTTTTAGGGATTACTAGGATATTTTTACGATATATTAGGGATTATTAGGAAATATTAAGAATAATTATAATAAAAGTAAGCTATAATTAATTAATCATCTTAATGTAATTATTGAATTATTGCTAAGAGTGTCTTCAAGGTTGAGATTTTTTAAAGGCAATAAATGCGGAAGCGCCGAAATAATACGTCGAGTAATTTATATATTTTTTTTTTACTTTCCCTGTCCACCAACCGACGAGGAGGGAAAGTATTGTGAGCGCGCTAAAAGAATATCGAGATGAAGATGGAAATATCTGTTTTAAGACCCCCTGATACGATAAGACCATTTCCAAACGAAAGTCTGTCTATTTGCCTGTTTGTGTATTCATTCACGATAAAGCCCAAACGCCTAATCCGATTAAGCAGAAATTTGGCGTGCAGGCATCAAATGATTACCAAATGATGCCATGGTGGCAACAGTTGTAAATATTGTGGTAGAAATCGGTCCACCGCGCAATCGGTCCACGGCGTACTAGTCATATTTTAATCTCGAAATATTGGATTAAGAGACTTGAAATTTAGTACACTTTTTGGACCGAAATGAAATTGTAAAATTTTAATTGGAATATACAAGCTACACTAATAATATTATATTCCGCCATATATTTTATCAAATATTACAGCCATCTGTTGGCGCTTGGCCCAACCCCGCTCTTAACTGAGAAAGGAGCCGCGCTGCCTGAGACGATTTCAACGGAACCCAACTGGGTTCCTCTGCCGACCGAGAGAGGGCGCTAATCGATTTTATATATGAAATTAATATTCAGATGAAATCAGTCCTTGGCTACTTACCGGGAAAGGCGACTATGTTTCATTTTATCACTATAGTTATAACTCAATTGAGTTATAACTCAATATGTTACTATAGTTATAACTCAAATGTAGAAAAATGTTTTAAAAATTGTGCCGTACCTGATATATCCAAGTTAACGCACGTTTTTATTACTAAAGACTTAATATTTACTAAACTTCCATAGTAGTTGGATGTTCAGTAATATTTACTAAACTTCCATCACCAATCGTATTATATATTATGTTTTTAATAAATGTATAAGACATGGTAAATTTTACTTATAATTTCAAAACAAGACATTTACGAACTCAAAATACGACAATAAAAAATTTAGTTATCGACAATACTTTATTTTGATTACGAAATAGATAGAATGGTTTAAAAAAAAACTAAAAACACGCTTTTATAAATGTACGTAAAGACCAAAAAAAGGTTTGTTATAACCTTGAAACCTGATCGTGTTCAAAGTCCATTACGTGTCCTTTCTCACAAGTGCAAACACGACTATGATACGATATTCCATCATGGAATGCCAGTTCCTGTCTTCCGGCTTCATCATCAGACCTTGAAACTTAATCGTGGTCAAAGTTCATTACAATACCTTTTTAACAAGTCCAAACACGGCTATGATACGATATTCCATCATGGAATGCCAGTGCCTATCTTCCGGCTTCATCATCAGACCTTGAAACCTAATCGTGGTCGAAGTTCATTCCAAGACTTTTCTAACAAGTCCAAACACAGCTATGATACGATGTTCCATCATGAAGTTCCAGTTCATATCTTCCGACTCCATCATCAGATCAGTTCGACAGTATCATATTATTGTATTGTCATCAGAACTACATACAGATGCCAATTTTCATGACGCTACGATCCTTGGAAGGTGGTTAAATTAGTTACCTTAGATTCCATTACATAGTTAGTTACATACAGGTCGACCTAATAAAAGCGTGTTAAAAAGGGCCATCCTCACGCCTTCTTAAAATACAAGAAATAAATATTCAAGAAATTTATCTCAAAAAGCACTAGATAAGTTTCCAATCTGCAGATTAATTTTCGAGATACCGGCTGACTGCTATGAAATAAGAAAACTACATTAAAGATTACAACTTAAGAGAACTTTGTAATGGAAAATTTACCTGCTTCAAGTATATATGGCTTCTCAAACGTTGTCAGATTCTGGTGCAATATTTAACACTCACTTATTCTACATTACTTTTATATTAACTTTTGGTCAGTTAACACCAAACGCCTATTTTGTATGTAAAAAAAGTAATTCTAGAGCTGCATGCTTTTATTGTTTTCATGCTTAATCTAAAAATCTATGTAGAGAAAAAAATAAAAACGTATTTCTATAAATCTTTACAAATCTGCAATTTAAGAGGCCTTACACGAAATTTTGCGCATTTCGTGAATTTACGTAATTTTGCAGACGTGAATTTAAGGTTAAAATACTGTATTTCTATAAGTTTTATTGCACAACATAAAAGATCATTTATAATATTGTCTAATGAGTGAGCTACTTTTTTGAAAATTATTATATAATTTTGATTAATTGACCTTAAACCGGCGACTGTTTGTGAATTTTTGCTGTAAGAGGTTTAGAATATAACATATTCACGAATCGTTTTGACATCAAAACGGTATGAAAAAATTGCAATATATTGTTGTGAAAGTACTCTATATAATAAGTGAATCACTTTTTACTACTATCATATAAAATTTTTGATAAAAAAAATATTTAACTTTGTCAATTTTTTTAGAAAATGGGCGAAGAATTGCTTTTGATTTTGGCCTTTTATAACTCTCGTTCATAAAATAAAAACAACAGAAATAAACTTTAGTTCAATATCAATCCATTTCCTTAAAAAAATGCAAAACATTAATTAAAATTGGCAATAAAGTCTTTTAAAACAACCTAATTCTCGCGTTATGATACTCGCCTATGATACGATTCACGCCTCAAGTCAGCTAGTCCCCGCCGAGCGCTTACAAAGGGTGGACGTATCTCTTTGGCTCCGAAAATCCTACCTACCTATAGTTATATTATACCATTGATTATAGAGGTATCACGGCCCACGTCGATTTCGTACACGGCCTCTTAAGTCGAGTATATGGGTTCTAATATTTAATTCTTTTAGTTAAACATATTTCTATTTCAGAGCGTGAAGCCGAAATATGGGCTGCATATGCTATATTTGTTAGGTAATGGTACTTTACCTATTCAAATAGTGAGAAGAGTATTTTTGATAATTAAAAATCATAGAAGTAATTTAACTGAATTTTCCTTTAAAATACCTAATAATATTATATTATCACTTTTAATTACAATTTCATAGTTGGATATATTTTATTTAAGTAATTCATTAAAATCAGCATCAGCATCAGCTGATATTTATATAAAAAAATCAGCATCAGCATCCGCTGATATTAAAAAACCTACATCAGCAACATTCCTGATACAAACTTATAAGCTTACAACATTACTTATTTATAATATTAGTATAGATAACTATGTTTGAATCGTAATTTTGTTGAAACTCCATTACTTCATTATATGTATCAATATTTTCCTTACGATTAATACGGAAATATCAGTATACTGTATTTTCAACATGATTCATGTGTCCGACTATAACCGTACGTATACTACTACATGCTGTCATGTTAGAAGCGAGATCCCAAGGTCGCGACGCAATGTAATAGCTTTATGTTTTGACGCGGTAAATAGCGTCATGCTAACACCGTAACGCGTCATGTTAATCTATGCGTACGGACCACAGTCCGAGTTATATACGTAAACGTTGTTCAAAACATCCGTATTTCCGTGTATTCCATCATTATAATTTTCTCAGTGCAATAAATCACAGCCAGACAGACTTTTCAAAACTGTTCTGCGAATAGTATTCTCGCTTTTTTCGGCGTTAAAAATATTCATGCTATTCGCCTGCTTTCTCACTAGCATCCCGTTTCCGTTGTTTAATGTTATGGGTTTATTCCCCTGATCAGACGCGAATAAAAGGGACGTTTTTATGGTGGCACCCCGTCATCGAGCGGATTTAATTTCGCCTTAATGGATGACCGTCCGACGCTTGATTGCTGCAATTTACAACGCTTCCATTTTTCGTTATCGACGGCCGACATTTGCATATAATTCCGCCCAACAGCGGCAACGTTTTCGACATCATTTTCGCTGATTTATATTTTGAAGCGCGCTTCACTTCAATCACCGCAGACAGGATTTACCTGGTCATAAATATTGCCTGATCGAGTGTTACCTATCACGAAAAATCCGAATACTGGAAAAAACAACGTTTTTTATACTTTCCCGGCCCACCAACCGGCGAGGAAAGAAAGTATGGTGAACGCACCAAATTAATTTCTTGGCTTGAAGACGGCGAATAAGGCCATTTCCAGATACAAGTCTGTCTGTGTATCTGTCTGTCAGGCTGTTTATCTGTGTGTCTGTGTGTATTTCTCCACGATAGCGACCAAACGCTTAATCCGGTCATAGCAAGTTAAAAAGGTTGTGGTTGTCTTATTTCAATATAGAAATATTAGACGTAAAGACATGAAGTTTGGTACACAGATGCCTTGTTGGGCCGAAATGACATTGTAAAATGTTGGTTCGAATATCTCATACCTATACGAGCCTCACTAATAATATTTAAATTCCGCCGCTTGGTACAAACCCGCCATTAGCCATGAAAGGAACCATACTACCCGAGGCGGTCGCAATCGAATCCAGCCGGGATCATTCGTCGGCCGAGAGAGGGCGCTATTCGATTTTTATTTATGAAATCAATATTCAAATTAAACCATTCCTTGGCTACTTGCCTGGTAAGTCTTGGAGTGACACAACCGATTTTTTATTCCTAGTGAACACCAATGTGTTGCCGGAATGTGTATCATCCAGAATGATGAAATTACACTGTTTGCATATGACACATCTCTTATCTTCTGTAACAAAAATTTGGAAATATTAGCATAAACAGTTAGATATATGGTTGATCAACTCTTGAATTGGTGTAATGCTAATGAATTACTTCTAAATATTACAAAATTAAAAATAATTCCTTATTTTAAGACAGTATATCGCGGTAAGGCGTTGGCTTCTTACGAGCATGATGGCGTAACTAGATGGTGGTATGTCTTCGTCCCCAAGTCTCTACGTTCATCCCAGGTTGAAAGAATGATCAATATTTAAAGGGATATGAGAAGGGTATATAACCAATTCATACAACTCCCTTCGAGGTCTCGGAAACTAGTTTTCGTCTTTAGCTAATTACGCAACGTCCTTTCAAATAACTCCATAAATATGGTTTATATTATGGCCCTGTCAGGATTTATGGGTGCACGGAATAATCGGTTGGAAAGCATGTGCAAAATCTGTCTTGGATAATCTAGTGAAACCCCAAAAGCTTTTGTTGAGGGTAATCAATAGAAGGCCCCCACGATATGATTCCAACATGCTATTCCAAAAAAGTAAGGTGTTAAGGGCTCTCTAGATGATCAAGCATGCTTGTCAAGCATCGCGTCGCTTCGTCAAGCTTTGTCTAGAAAGCCATTTAGATGCAAGACAGCTGTTTGTGAAACAGTCACATGTTTTTCCATCGAACCCTAGATAAACGCGCACGAAGCCAACAACACGAAACTATAAAAGCATCTGCAGGTCTGAATTATGCCGTTCCCTTAGTTAATTCTTCATTTGCCCAACGATAATTTAACTATATAGCACCCAAAATAATTAACTATCATGATGACAACATACAAGAAATAAAAAGTAACATTTTATTAAATTAAAAAAAATAAAAATGGCTTCTTGACTACAGGTCGTTCAAGGACAGAGAACGTAATTCTGAAAATCATCTCTTGAAAAATAATATGCCTGCATAAATTTACTATTATACTACATAATATGATATAAGATAATAAAAATAATGTATTAAAATATCTATATAGGTCATAATATAAAACAAGGTCGGGTTTGTTCGAACACTTATAACTCGAGAATGGCGGGACCGATTTTCATGGTTTTTTATTTGTTGTATTTGTCTCCGTCCCGAATAGCAGAATACCTATTATAAACATTGGAAAATTAACGGAAAAATAAAATAAAAGAAAAACCATTTTCCCATACAAAATGTTTATGGTTTTCGTAACTGTCAAACATTTAATGCTCATCCCGTCTATATGGTAAACTCTCCCCTCAAATTAAAGAAAGTATTTAAATAAAGGTTTCGAATCGACAAGATATATCCACAATATTCGGACCACAATTGCTACATAGTTTAATTCAATCATGTCATGCTGACACGCGATTTGATATACTTAATTTTTGTATTTTTATATTTCTTGTTGTGTTATTATCTTGTAGTAGTAGTAGTAGTAGTTGGAGTGGGGGGCTTGTTTCCAGCCCTTGATGTCACCTAGATCTGTAAGGTCTTTTGTAACTACCCACTGTGTGGTTAGGTCAATTGTCAGCTAGTAGCCCGGTACTTCTTACCAGACTAAGTAGGTCACTGACCTTCAAGTTGGGCAGATCGCTGGGTTCGAGAAAGGCTCGTCCCAGTAAACTGTGTCTTTTGGCGGCGAGCCCTGGACAGCGGCCAACAATGTGTATGCTGTCTTCAGGTTCCTCGCCACATATTCGGCAATCCTTGCTCTCAGTCAAGCCAAGGTTGAATAGATGAGCTCTAAGGGTCGTGTGTCCGGTGAGGAGACCGATAGTGGTTCTAAGGTTCTTCTTGCTCATGTCAAGTAGGGCCTTGGTTTTCTTCTGTAGTGGTTGCTCCATCATGGCTTTTGCCTGGCGACATCCCTGACTCTGTTTCCAGGAAGCCCGATGTTCCTGCTCCAAGCAGTCCCTGATGATTTTCTTACCTGTAGCGAAGGGGACCCCTACAGCTGGCTCCACTGGGCAATCCAGTGTGCCCAGTTTTGCCAGTCTATCGGCCTCTTCGTTTCCGGGTATGCCTTGGTGACCCGGTATCCACATTAGGGTGATTTTGTTGGATTTTCCCAATTTGTTGAGCTCCTGCATGCAGTCCCAGACCACAGAAGATTCTGTGGTGGCTTTAGCCAGAGCGTCCAGTGCTGCTCTGCTGTCAGAGCAGATGAGGATTTGTCTGTTTTTTACCTCAAGTCGACTTTGTAGTTTTATGCATTCCAATATGGCAAGTACCTCGGCTTGGAAAACCGTAGCGTATTGTCCAAGGGGGATGCTGATTCTGTGGTTGGTTTTGGGTCCGTACACGCCTGCCCCAAAACGTCCATTTGTTCCTGAGCCGTCGGTGAACCAGGCGTCTGCGTTGTGGCTTTGAAGCCACTGCGGATTTTTCCATTCTTCCCTGGTGGGGATTAGGATTTTATAGGATTTCTCTACCGAAATTTTTTTCCGTAGTCGATCCTGGGTCAGAGTGAATGGGCTTTTGTGGAGGAGGTTTAGCTCAGCTCACTTTATTATCTTAATAAAGTAGTAAACTTAATATTTATTTTGTATTCATTGTATTACTTCCATAAAATCATAAATTAAGCTCAGCTAATCTGTAACACGACATTCATTGACCGTTAGGCGGTACGAAGTTCGCCGGGTCAGCTAGTAATCAAATATAATACAAAATGATAATACGATAATATTTTTAGATCGTTATATGTATATGCGTGTGAATGTATGTATTATGCGTGTGTATATGTATATGCATGTATATGAGTACCTACGTCAGTTATGCTTCTGCACTCAAGTCAAAAAATAGGTCGTATGCCCAGATACAAACTATATTCGGCCTAGGTGGGTATGCGCTGAGTATGGTCATGTGAATGTGGGCCATTGTTTACTTCGCTCTATTACTTGGTATGACCATTTCTATGTATTTCCACATTAGGTTTGAAATAAATAAATACAATAAATGTATAATAATAATATAATAATAATAATACTTTTATTCATTCAAAAACATAAATTTACAATTTTATTAGTTGCAGAATCTGCCTAACTAGGCCATAAGCCCATACCAAGGAAAACTCTATGTGTGGCAAAGATTTATTCATGTGCACATAATATTTAAATGAAAAATACAAAATATGATAAAATATAAAATAGATAAGCGAAATCAAATTAAACTTATAATTATATTTAAAATATTGATATAGCATGGTCATGGATATAAATATTAATATAAAATGTCGTAATATGAAGTTTGTAGAACAAATAAATAAATAGTATTAAAATATAAAGTTTAGTGCAATGTATGACATTAATAATAATCCAGACCTTTACTTTAAAATATGACTTATTTCCTTTTCCACCTCATTTCTACCAAGTTGAAGTAAATGTGTAATTTTAGATTTTAATTAGATTGACTTAGTGTGTTGGCATGATTTTATAGATCCTTTTAGATGGTTATAAATTTTTGGTCCTATAAAGCCAAAGAATCTTCGGGCGAAGGATGTTCGGGTTTTCTGTACAATGTGTTTACAGGTTGTGGCGCTCCTCGTTGAAATTTTATGCTCAATTTTAACGTGAATATCTTTACTTTTTACGTAGTTAAGAAAGACTGTTTTTGCATATATCTGCCTGATGTCTAATATCTTCAGCTCTGCAAACAAGTCGTTTGAGGGGTACCTTCGGGGTTGGGCTCTTCCGCTTGTATTCCTTCCTGTGGTGATGGGTTCGCCCGCTGTAATTGACCACGAGCCACTATTGAATTGAGCAATCGAATGCCCAAAATTTTCAATGGTTAGGGTAAAGTTAATTTGAGTCGCGTCGGACCATTTTTAATTTCTACTGTTTCAATCAGCACAGGTCCTTTTAAATGATTGCATCTCTCGGTCCGTTTTCAAATGAGATCTCGGCTTCGTTTATTCTTAATTTTACGAAGGCAATCCACCTCGTTAAATCGGTTCGCAATCTCTTCCCGTTGAGCGAATTTTATAAACCGCTTACACTCAATAGGATTTCTCCGCCTTTCAATTTACTTTTTTCCTCTTCAGCGACAATCTTCTTTAATGCGACTTTGGGGAAGTGACGTCGTTTATTGACGGGATGTTGTCAAGGCTGCTGTTCGAGTATTCGAGTCTTCGTTATATGCCTTGTCGGCTATAGCGTATTATTTATTGTACGGGTCGTCAATCATTGAGATATGAGTTTTTGGCGACTCTTATATGGAATATATTTTATTGAGTCGTAACTTATGTAGCCGAAGTTTTTGCAGAAAAGTGGAAAATCGCTCATATATCCCATGTGCACGGATGTAATACGGGGAAAGCGATTTTTGTTACAATATTACATTTATATATTATTTTAAATGCTGTATGTTTTTTTTAATAAAATAAAACAAAAAAATGGACAATAAAAAAATAAATGAAATGCGACACAAACTCTTCGGCCGGTTTCATTCGCTGAATAGGCTGAAAAATAACCTCCCGGAGGAGAGCAAGATTACGATTTGTCAGTCTGTTCTCCTCCTCGTTCTGGATTACGGAGATGTCGCATTTCTCGGCCTCACAGACGAGCTGTCCACCAAAGTTGATCGTCTCCAAAATATCTGCATTCGTTATATCCATGGCTTCAGAAAAAAATACAAAATCACGGAGTACAGAGAGAATCTTCACTGGCTGTCTACCCGGGAGAGAAGAGACATGGGAGTTCTTTGTATGCTATTCAAGATCTTGGATGGCGTCGCTCCCAACTATCGTACCGGCAAATTTACTGCACTCTCGGCTCATGGACGCCCTCTGAGATCAAAAGATAACCTGCTTCTCTCTATCCCTAGTCACATCACTGACTTCTTCTTATTCTCTTTCACCGTGCACGGAGCCCGTCTTTGGAATGCTTTGCCGAAAAATATGAGAACAGCGCAAAGCATAAGTTTTAAAAACAGACTCAGAGAACATTTGAAATCTTCCAGATGAATTCCCTTTCTCTTCCCATTCTCCTCCTTTTTAAACTTTAGCGTCTTTATAGGTAATAGATTATTTTGGCGTGGCACATCCTGTGTCCACAGAGAGTTAACTAAATATATCTTGCTATCCTCTTCGTTTGTATTTGTCATACTCTTTATATAGGTTAAGTTATATAGTCTACTCGCAAATAATCTTCATACAATAGTATAGGTTAGCTCTAAAATATTGCCTGCAGGCAATAAGCTCGCCTTTTTTTAAGAATAAAGCGGTTTTTATTATTTATTATTATTATTCATAATTAGAGGAAGCAAGTACCAACATATGTACCTTCAAAGATTAACGCTATAGATAGATAGAAAACATTTAATTGTGAATAACTTAAAGCTATGTTGTACAAGGGCGGACTGACCACCGTAAAAATAATCGTATACCAAATAAAACCTGACACCTTTTCCTAAATTATATTAAAATATTAGGAGTTACGAATTAAAAATTCGTTTTTTAATATATTGTTATTTTATACAGTATATGCGTGTTTAGAGCGCCATCTACTTTGCGCTGCCATACTGTTATACCACGAAAGTCGCCATATTGAGCATAATAATATAAGTAATTACAAGAATATAATTTTTAATAATATTAGTTTGTGGAACAATGAGTGCCATTTACATGTTGCGTTTCGTAGTAAAATCTTGGTTGCTAAATTGTAGTACGTCGTTGTCATCAATCTTATTTGCTTTATAAAGGATAGTAATAATAAGGACATTATTTAATAATTTTATCTTAGAAAATTTTGATTTTGAGATTACGCATAAGTGCCAGTCGTTGTTGAAATGTATATGCACTACTCTTTGCATCAATACCCTGCATATAACCTTATGATCAAAAAGTACCGGAATTTGTCAATAAAACGTTAAATATTACTAGATATTCTTTTTATTCCCTTCAAAGTAATCTCCATCCAAGGGATACACATATCCCAGCGCTTCTCCCAATTTTTAAAACACTTTTCATAGGCCGATTTTGGAATCGCCTCCAGCAGCTACTGCGAATTCTCCTTTATCGCTTCAATCGTCTTAAAACGCTTTTCGTGAAGTGGTAACTTTAGTCGTGGGAATATATAGAAGTCACGCGAGGATATGTCAGGTGAATATGGAGCTTGCGGAATGGTAATAATGTTGTTTTTGATCAAATAGTCGCGTACAAGAGGCCAATGTATCGTCACCGGTAAAATGCCTTCGATAACATTTTAGCCCAAATAAAGCATTTCTTCAGCGACATCAATGCGATGCCGTTTCTACAAAAAAAACAGCAATCCCGGGGAGAACCGCTCTTCAACTTATCTCATGACCAAAACACCATGCATTACGCTTTGCACCGATCCGAACGAGACACCAAGATCGGCTGCAGTCTCCCTGATGGTCACACGGCGATGTTCGAGCACAATTTTCTTGACTTTTTCGATGTTTTCCTCAGACACAGAGGTCCTTGATCAACCACAGTGCAGCCCACTTTAATTGTGTCACTTGTATGCTTGCGTTTTCGACATTGTCGAGTCTCCGTAGACTACCTTTAACATTTTCAATGCTTTCGTACATGACATTTTGTTAGAAACACAAAATTTCAGGCAGACTCTTTGCTCAACTAAATTCGACATAGCGAAATTCGCAGAATACACCAAACAATGACTTGTTTACATTGCGCTCAAAAGTGACATGTCAATAATTGACAGAAGTACCAACCTAGAAAAAAATTGTTTTAACAATATCTCAATCGCGGTTCCTTTAAATTAGAAATTCCGGATACTTTTTGATCATGACGTATACTTTGGTAAATTATATTTTGCTTGAGAGTGTATTCCTTCTTTCGAATAAGGAATTTCCCTGTACTTATGTATATATAATTAATATCCGCGTATACAACTGCGTCATTGCGCCGTAGCCCCTTCGCTTCCAAAGCAAGTGTTATTTTCAATTTAGCGCAATTAGTATGCAAGGGGTTAATTGAAACATTTATCATATAAATATTGTGTAAATTGTTGTGATATTTTACGCCTGACAGCTTATTATTTCTGTGCGCGAGGCGCGCCTGCGAAATGCAATGCGAAGAAGTAATATTTCTCAATGGCGGCAGATGACATTCTCTTATTTCGCTTGGCGACTTGCGAGGGGAGTCTCTTGTGTCTAGGTGCGCTCATAATTATTATACCGTTGTTAAAACCTTACGCGAGGATGAAATGAAAAGTGTACAGCCTCAAGGTAAAGAATAACAGGAATCATATCATATAACAAAAAAGGATCATAGAATACTAGAATATCAAATCATAGAATAATAAGAAATTGTGAGATACGAACACCTTTCGATATGTCTAATATTCTTTATATGATTTTTGGGCGACAACATTTTGACGTTAAAAAATAAAACCTATACGAATACGCCATGTGTAGGTATATCATTGTATCAATGTAGAAAAACATAATTAAATATGTAACTTAAATTAAATACGTAACAAAATATTATTTGATTTGGATTAAAATGTCTATTCTTATAAATAGGATAGAAAACGAATTTACCGCGTGAAATTTGTAGGACCCGACGTTTCGGTGACGTTGCAGCCACCGTTGTCTAGGGTAGACTGTCTACCCTAGACAACGTGGCTGCAACGTCACCGAAACGTCGGGTCCTACAAATTTTACGCGGTAAATTCGTTTTCTATCCTATTTATAATGTCAAACAACCGCGATAGTCTTCGATTTTATATGTCTATTCTTGTATTTGACAAGTAAACTTCTTTTTTTAGAAAAAAAGAAAAAGCGGAATATATTTATTTGCAGCTGTTATTACCACAAACATATAGAAAAGAAAAAGAAAATTCACAAAGACAAAAATTAAAACTTTAACTAGGAAAGGACTGTGTAATATGACTAGAAACACCGCAAATTAGGAGTATCCTAAGGATATCTCTTATTCTGGTTTTTAGGACACGCCTATATATTATTGGTACATACAGGAACCACAATTTATTGAAATTAAAATATAATAACCAAAATCAAAGTAATCAAAGTAATCAAAATCCAAATATTTAACATAAAATAATCACGATACAAATTTTTAGACAAACTTGAAAACAATAGTAATAATCAAATTATCAAGTAATTATTATAAAATAAAATCGAAATAAGACTTCTAAACATCTTCCTTTAATAGTAAACTCTTATAGTGGTCCTTAAATACTCCAATTGATCTCGATCGCAATGTCATTCTCAACCGATCCCGATATTGTATTTGTAATAATATTCTATGTTATTATTCTATTATGTATACAAGATAATTTACAGAAAAATGTTTTATGAACGACGGTTATGCGCCTAATCATTGAAAAACCCTTTCCTTTACATTGTATCACTTCTCGTAGAATGTACCTACATTATATCTCGGTTTAATTAAATTTATTTATTTATTTATTTTATTTAGGAATTAATTACTATAAAACATTGATTAGCTTACAAAAATAAGAGGAACCGAATGGCAAAACCTTAACCTTTTGCTTATTTGTTTCTGTCACCCAACTGGGACTAGCCCGTTCTAGGGTGGACAGGAAATATAAAAAATGTTTTGATTTGATTTATAATTTTTGTATAAAGTAAGTATTATAGTGAGTATTACGTATAACATATGATTATAGTCTTTAAAAAATACATATTTTTATCAATAACATTAATAGTTTTTGTATTTTTTTTGTTTATTTATATATTCAATGTAACTGCTTTTATACACAGTCAAATTCTTGAACATAACAGTAATAGGATCATAATCTCTTCAAAAATATAGTTGTATGATCTATCTACAAAAATATAGATGTATGTCTACCAGAGTATCAAAAAATTGTAATTTGTCACTTCAACAAAACCATCTCGAAGAAGTGGCTTCAGGGCCTGTAATAATATTATGTTAAATAGGGGCGGCGACGGAAGGTCAATTCAATGGGATGGCATAACTTACCAAAAGGATCATAACTCCTCAAAAACCTAGTTGCTTGCTTTAGTGGACTAGAGAATTAAAAACGTGGACATTTTTATTGCAATAGAAGCATCTCGAAAAAGTGGTTTTAGGGTCTATGATAATAATATGTTAAATGGGGGCGGCGACGGAATGTCAATTTAATGCGTTGACATAATTTACTAATAGGAACATAACTCCACAAATATCTAGCTGTTTGCTTTAGTCTACCAATTAAAAACGTGGAAATTTTTATTTTAATAGAAGCGGTTGTACGGTATGTTCAATGAGGTTGTACGGTATGTTAATAATATGTTAAATAGGGGCGGCGACGGAATATCAATTTAATGCGTTGATTTAACTTACCAATAGGATCATAGCTCCACAAAAATGTAGTTGTTTGTTTTAGTCTACCAGAGTATTAAAAATATGTAAATTCTTATTTCAATAGAAGCTACTCGAAGAAGTGGTTTGAGGGTCTATAATAATAATATGTTAAATAGGGGCGGGCGGTGACGGAATATGAATTTAATGCGTTGATATAACTTACCAATAGGATCATAACTCCACAAAAATTTAGTTGTTTGCTTTAGTCTACAAGAGTATTAGAAATGTGTACATTCTTATTTCAATAGAAGCATCTAGAAGAAGTAGCTTCAGGGTCTAGAATAATAATATGTTAAATAGGGGACGATGACAGAATATCAATTTAATGCTTTGATATATCTTACCAATAGGATTATAACTCCACAAAAATCTAGTTGTTTGCTTTAGTCTGCAAGAGTATTAAAATTGTGTAAATTCTTATTTCAATAGAAGCTTCTCGAAGAAGTGGCTTCAGGGTCTATAATAATAATACGTTAAATAGGGGACGATGACAGAATATCGATTTAATGCTTTGATATAACTTACCAATAGGATTATAACTCCACAAAAATCTAGTTGTTTGCTTTAGTCTGCAAGAGTATTAAAATTGTGTAAATTCTTATTTCAATAGAAGCTTCTCGAAGAAGTGGCTTCAGGGTCTATAATAATAATATGTTAAATAGGGGACGATGACAGAATATCGATTTAATGCTTTGATATAACTTACCAATAGGATTATAACTCCACAAAAATGTAGTTGTTTGCTTTAGTCTACAAGAGTATTACAAATGTGTACATTATTATTTCAATAGAAGCATCTAGAAGAAGTAGCTTCAGGGTCTAGAATAATAATATGTTAAATAGGGGACGATGACAGAATATCAATTTAATGCTTTGATATAACTTACCAATAGGATTATAACTCCACAAAAATCTAGTTGTTTGCTTTAGTCTGCAAGAGTATTAAAATTGTGTAAATTCTTATTTCAATAGAAGCTTCTCGAAGAAGTGGCTTCAGGGTCTATAATAATAATACGTTAAATAGGGGACGATGACAGAATATCGATTTAATGCTTTGATATAACTTACCAATAGGATTATAACTCCACAAAAATCTAGTTGTTTGCTTTAGTCTGCAAGAGTATTAAAATTGTGTAAATTCTTATTTCAATAGAAGCTTCTCGAAGAAGTGGCTTCAGGGTCTATAATAATAATATGTTAAATAGGGGACGATGACAGAATATCGATTTAATGCTTTGATATAACTTACCAATAGGATTATAACTCCACAAAAATGTAGTTGTTTGCTTTAGTCTACAAGAGTATTACAAATGTGTACATTCTTATTTCAATAGAAGCATCTAGAAGAAGTAGCTTCAGGGTCTAGAATAATAATATGTTAAATAGGGGACGATGACAGAATATCAATTTAATGCTTTGATATAACTTACCAATAGGATCATAACTCCACAAAAATTTAGTTGTTTGCTTTAGTCTACAAGAGTATTAGAAATGTGTACATTCTTATTTCAATAGAAGCATCTAGAAGAAGTAGCTTCAGGGTCTAGAATAATAATATGTTAAATAGGGGACGATGACAGAATATCAATTTAAAGCTTTGATATATGTAACTTACCAGTAGGATTATAACTCCACAAAAATCTAGTTGTTTGCTTTAGTCTGCAAGAGTATTAAAATTGTGTAAATTCTTATTTCAATAGAAGCTTCTCGAAGAAGTGGCTTCAGGGTCTATAATAATAATACGTTAAATAGGGGACGATGACAGAATATCGATTTAATGCTTTGATATAACTTACCAATAGGATTATAACTCCACAAAAATCTAGTTGTTTGCTTTAGTCTGCAAGAGTATTAAAATTGTGTAAATTCTTATTTCAATAGAAGCTTCTCGAAGAAGTGGCTTCAGGGTCTATAATAATAATATGTTAAATAGGGGCGATGACGGAATATAAATTTAATGCGTTGATATAGCTTACCAATAGGATCATAACTCCACAAAATCTAGTTGTTTGCTTTAGTCTGCAAGAGTATTAAAATTGTGTAAATTCTTATTTCAATAGAAGCTTCTCGAAGAAGTGGCTTCAGGGTCTATAATAATAATATGTTAAATAGGGGCGGCGACGGAATGTCAATTTAATGCGTTGACATAACTTACAAATTCCGTCCTTGTAAAAAGTGGTACTTTAGCAATAAAGGAATGCCAAGCGTAATAGGATTATAAGCAAAGCGAGACGCAAAAAGCGAAGCTGTATCGTTATGAATTTGAAATTGGCGGTAGCTGGAGGACGTGGTCGAAATTTTATGAAAGGTTCCTGAGACGGCAATTGGTTTTCGGTTTCTAACGCTAGATGTATCAAGGTATTACGACATGACGGTAAAGGATAATAATAATAATAATAACCCTATATTTGCGCTTAGAAATCAGAACACAAAATGCACGGTTATTTCCACATGGCAATATCTTACAACTAACCTATCACCGTGCAGGCGCGCGTTGTGGAAATAAATAATATTATCGACTGCATAAAATACAATCTACTATATATAAAACTAAGAATGCCTGAGGAGTGGAAATTAGGAAAGAAAGGAGAAAGGAGGGAAATACTAAGTTCTTATTATAAAAGTAGTTCATCGCTCTTTTTACACGACTGCCCAACAAAAAGGAGTGAAATGTGTTCAGGGTTCATGTATATGTTTTCAGGGTTCATGTATGTACTTCTTTATTCCACTTGGACCTTATTAGAAGTGTGTGGTATTGTTAGAATCGCTAAGTCATCCCGAGTGTCATAGGGTACCGAAATGGTCCAAATGTTTAATAAGTAATAGTTTAAATGTCCAAATGTCTATAAATTACGATAAATATATCGTATTTATTATCAGATGAACGGTGTGATCGAGTACATTCCGAAATTATACATGTATCTATATGTATAAGTACATAAACCACACATATTTCATTTAAAAAAACGTTTCCGTTTTTTATTCCACTTTAACTGCTAAACGCTTGAACCGATTTCGAAGAGTGTAGAATTTTTAGAATGGCTACTTCATCCCGGGCGTCATCATACCTAAACTTTCCGGATCTCAAATATATTACATTATATATCTCAAATATATAATTTTCTAAATGTCCAGATAAATACAAAACCACATGTAGATATTTAATCTTGAAAAACATTTTATTAATAACGCCCAGTGGGGCAACCGACTACGTGTGGCGGCTGTTGGCTCGAGGCTATATAAAGCGTCATGAGTGGCGCGTGATCATTGCAAGATACCTGCCGCAGGGCGCACATCCGTCGCAACGCCAGACTCCAAAAGCCGAGTCAAAGGGTCTGGCTCACGTAAAGCCACGCTAAATATCAATTGCCTAACAATTGCTATTTAGCGGGGCTTGGACATGGCCCGTTGACTGACTCATTATAGAGTGCGCAATCGTCGTTAAGTACTAGGTGTTTATAAAATCTTCGAGACTTGAACCATGGACCCAGAAAGAGTAGGAGTAGAAATCAGGCATGACAGGGAATTTTGAGTAAATTGTCAGATGCTGACCGAAATGCGAAGCCATGGGAACTTAATGTTTCGAAAAGCTCGTGCACATGGGATAATATTAATTGGGATAGTACACGATAGAGGAGAGCAAATATATGAAAATTTCTTACGTGCCCTATATTTGGACACGTGATCATAGTTACATATATAGACCGAATATGAACTTTATGCATTTATTTTGCAAGCGTTCAAGTTTGTTTGGTAGTAAATCATGAATGAACAAGAACAACTCACCAAAGATTAGAAGAAATAGATCAGAAGGCAGAGACTCCGATAAAAGTAGATAAAAAAGTAGAAAACAACCACTCCACTATTACAACGAAAGCAAGTAAAACAAGGTTATGAAAACGAAAGCAACATTATATTGATTTATATAAAAGAAGCGATAAGATACACAGGAAACATAAAAGGATTTTCTTAAGGTTAACTTAATAATGTGACTGTCGTTTTTCTCATTCTTATGGTTATCGCTTTCGGATAACTTAATAATAAATGTATAATCAAATATTGTGACTTTCATTGTTATAAGAAGTTATAATCAATATATTATCTACGAAGGCCACTTCGAAAAATTCCGGAATAAATAAGAAAAAACTTGAAATAATGGCCAAAAATAAATTTAATATAAAATCGAAGACTATCGCGGTTGTTTGACATTATAAATAGGATAGAAAAGGAATTTACTGCGTGAAATTTGTAGCACCTGACGTTTCGGTGACGTTGCAGCCGCCGTTGTCCAGGGTAGACTGAAGAGCGGTCAATCCGTTGTTTTGCGGGTAGGCCGCATACCGCTGCGGCCACTGCGTAGGTTATAACGGTGGTGGGGGGCCGGGCTCGGAGCGCGGGAATTTTGAAAATCTGTCTTGCACACAACACTCACTGTATCCTGTTTTACGTCTTTGCGTTCGGCGGCGGGAACATTTTAAGAAGAGGGTTCCAAGTAGAAGAGAGTTTGTAACCGTCGTCTCAATTGAAGTTCGGGGTTCTTCTTATTTCAATGGCTTCCCGGATCATGCGAGGAAAGTAGAATTGTTCCTTGGATAGCACAATGGGATTTTGAAACTGCATTCAGTGGTTACTTCCGCTATCCAATATATGTTCGCAGATCGCCGATTTTTCTCGCTGAACGTTTTTAACAGCTTTGATGTGTTCTGTCAGTCGCGTGGCTATGGGCCGTTTCGTTTGTCCAACGTAGGCTAGACCGCAGCTGCATTCGACTTTATACACACCCGGGGTTTGCAGTGGTATTACTACCCTGGACAACGGCGGCTGCAACGTCACCGAAACGTCGGGTGCTACAAATTTCACGCGGTAAATTCGTTTTCTATCCTATTTTTATAATAAATTTATTGTTTCTCAAAATATTCTCCGTGAGCATTATTACACCTTTTCATAAATACGAGTACAAATCACGTCTATAACAATTATTTCCCTTCCCGTGTGAACATCGGTCAATAACTTTCGACAATCAAATGGTCATGTACTATAACAATAAGCATTGAGGCTATGATGATTCTCCCAAGCAACAGTAGCTACATGTCAGGGCGCGGGGTCAGGAAGTACAGTAATTCACTTTTTGTTGGCGTCTACATACCTAGTGATATTTATTTATTTTTTATTTATTTTATTGCTCCACAAAAAAATTACACCGTTAGCACTTAACATTGATTGTGTTGCTCCTAACTAGGCAGAGCCTGTTCTAAGGAGAACACCAATACAAATGATTAAAAAATACATACTAAAAATTAAGAAAAATAATCAAATCAAGTTAAATTCCAAACTAAAAATATTTTTTTTAATCAAATCATGTTAAAATGAAATTATCACTACACCAAAATAATATTAGAACTATAGACAAGTAATACTAAATAATAATAATAATAATAATATATAATAGCAATAATAAATAATCATTTATAATAATAACAAATAATATATAAGAATTAATAAAAATACCTGTATAAAATAAATAGAAAATAAATATATTTATTTATTTTAAAATTGTGATGAATGTTTTCTCGGTCTCTCTCCTACCAAGGTTTATTAACCATGATGTAAGGTGATATTTTTGTTGTTTGCTGCTAATTTCCAATATGTTCTCTTTACTCATGATATTAACCATTCTTGGATCAAGAAAGCTGTAATGACGTTGTCCAAAAGACGTTAGACGTTTCGGCACTTCAAATGTTTCCCTTATAACGACCTGATCTCTCCCGGTTTTCCGGAGAAACACAATATTCGTCTTCATTGTTGTTTTTAAGATGAATTATTGCTTTGAGGCAATACAACTGCCTCAAATCAAGCAATTGTGCCTCAACATACAGGTCGTCAGAAGGATAACGCCTAGGCTTCCTTATGCTCCTACATTTTTAGTACTGCATCTTGTGTTCCCATTTTGGATCTGAAGCCGTATTGGTTTTCGGATGACATGTGATTGGTTTCTAGGTGATTACTGAGTTGTGTAATTACCTTTTTTTCCAAAATTTTTGCTAAAACATTAGGTACTGATATCGTTCGATAATTTGAGGGATCAAACTTTGGTCCATATCTGTCACCTGATACTTGATAAGAAATATGTTTCGGTTGATTATGTTTAAAATAAATTGATAATATTACATTAATTAATTAAATTCACAATTTTATATGTGCATAGTAAGAAACCTTATTAGGCTACTTAATTTATTGGTCAATTTAGTTATATATTAATCTATATATTTAATTATTTTACTTATCTATAAACTTAAATATTTTCATTTTCTTTATTTAATATTAGTTCTTTATTTATATACACATTTATATATTTATATTAACATTAAAATTTATAAGAATGAATGAGCGATCGGAATGAATAAGAAAAAAAAAAGTAAGTAAAGTCACTATGATTAAAGTGAAGTCTTAAAATACTATCACCCCAGAACAGATATATAATCTAGTGGGGTGATAGAATCCACACAAATGTAATCTTATCTGCTTCGCAAAATCAATTGTAATGTATTGGATAATTTTATAAAATAAAAAAATTAATAAAAATAAAAATAAGAAACAGTTTTCCAAAAAAAAGCAATCATCCGCTTCGCGACGACCGATAAATTTTGAGGGCGCTTCAAATCAAGGAGCTATCAAATAGTTGGCTTCTTTGTCCTGCATTTTCGTTTTTATATGATCGTCAGCATAGTCAGGAATTTATCGATTTTCGTTCTGGAAATCCTGTTTTCCCACTTATAATGTCAAATCAAATCGCATTTATTGTCTTCAAAAACGTTTACATAGTTGTTTAGACATTTTATATAGCCGCTTAATGTTAAAATAACTTTAAAATGTATACTAAATATTTCATTAGAGACTCACCACGCAATTGAGTTATATTAGATATTTATAACTACAAATAGTCATGAAATTATAATATTAAAATTAATGGTCCTATAAATAAGAAATACAATTGATTATGGGAGACAATTAGAAATAATAGTAATAATATAATAATCAATAAAATGGTACAAATGTCAAGTTAAATTAAAAAAAATCGAGATAGAAATTGTCAGTAATCTAATTATAATTCGTTAATATTATATAATTCTCTCGCAATAAGGTAGCCTTTTAATTTCGATTTAAATTGGGTTATTTTTCCGTTTCTACATATAATTTTGATATTCTCAGGCAGTTTATTGTAACACGCCATTCCAATATAATTTGGATCCCTTTTGAATAATTTCAGAGATGGAAGGGGTAATGCTAAATTGTGCCTACATCTGGTGGAATGCGGGTGAATTTCCTTTTGGGTCTTCATCTTTCCTATGTTTTTTAATATTAACTTTATGCATTCAAATATGTATAGTGATGGTAGCGTTAGAATACTGAGATTTTTGAAGTGACCACGACATGATTCATTATGTTTAAGGTTTATCAATATTCTTATGGCTCGTTTTTGGAGAGAAAAAATATATGAATCTCCCATTTAATTTTAAATCCTATAATAGTCTCATATTGTCATCTGAGGTTCGCATCGCAACTATTCTGAAAAACGGAATATCGTTGCGATCGATCATGTGCGCGACAGCTGCCTCTCGAGATTTGGCAGTCCTCAAAGGGCCGACGGAAATGGCGCAAAAAATGGTAGATCACCAATTCAAATGGGAGCGGGACGCGGACATGCGAAAGGGACCACTTTTTGGCATGACTCTTTCGTCTTGCGGCCGCTGGGCGGTTTTGCGGTACCATCAGTACCCGGGCTTCTACTACAATGATGTTTGTTTGTTTCTACACTTTACTATGAAATTTCCGAATGGGCGGGTCTGTTACCATACGACAATCGTTTACAGCCAACCGTACTATGACGTGTGTGAGGGACCACCCCTCATAAGACTTCAAATTATTCGATGTGAGGTGGTGGTGTCAACTTACGAGTTATCTCCGTATTTAAAGGCAGTTTTGATGAAGCAGAAGATATTTATTGATTGAATCGAATGAATATTGCCAGTTTTATATAACGCTTGCCGAATTAACGAGTGCCCGGATTACTTTATTGAGACGCGAGGGTTGCGCGACGGCGGTTATGTAGGAAAGTGGATGAGGATTGTATGTGTGCTCCTAGTATCTTGTACTGGGCACAGCTCGAGTCTGTGGGATTACAGACTGATGCTTCGAGACTCAGGGAAAATAAGGAAAGGAAACGGATCCGCTGAGCGACCTCGTAGAGGGGTACCAGATATGCCGTCGCAACCTTGGGGGAAGGTGATCAATCGGGGACTGATAATTTGGTTGCTTTTTGGCCGGTTTATATAAGCCGTGCAATGATGCAATTTGAAATATTCTGAGTAAAAGTATTGTTCTGCTGATTCATAGCTGCACGAGTCAAAATAATAGTTGAATTGTGTCAGTGGATTTCACTGGAAATCGATGCATTTATTGATCGTATGTAGTGGACTTAAGGTCCGTTACACGTGTTTATATGTATGTGTGCGTGTAACGTGTGTGTAAATATGTGTGGTATTGCATTCGATCGATGGAAACGAAATGCATTTCGGGTTATTTTATACCAACTGAAAATGTCGATTTATCGTGGGAATCGAGAATTTTATCCTGCAAATCGAACCCGGAACGTTACAATGTAAGATCAGGTGACCTAACCACTATGCCACCACCGTGGGAGTGAATACAAATGTGGGCATTTGTATTCATTGTACTGTAAGGCGAGCATTTTGGATTAAATCATAGAATGCGAAAGCCATAGGAGATATGACGTCATCGTTTTAATAATTATTATAATAAACTCTTTACTAGCATTTTAAAATTAAAATGCAAAAATGCTTATTGCCCCATGGCAGTATCTTACAACTAACCTAATCACAGTGCAATGGTACATGCGCCTTGTAGTAATAAAGATTATTTAAATAAATAAGTTTGTCTGCATAAAATACAATTTACTATATTAAAAACTAAGAATGCCCGAGGAGAGGATTTTGGGAAAAGAATGAGAGAGAAAGGAAAGGACTGGTTACTAATTATAAAAGTAGTAATTTATGAGGTGAGTCTTCAATTTTATTTATTTATTTAATATGTAATTCACAATCATATAAAGTAAAATGGACATGTAATTAAAAAAAATTAAATGACAATAAAAGTTACAATAAAAAAATATTGACAAAATCCAGTAGCATAAAAATGATAACATGATATTCCAAAAACTGTTGCCAATAGCCTCAAGGTGGTTAACCGAAGGGTTAACCCTTCGGTTACGTGATGACCAAATTTGGTTACACATCAGAACACCGTTGACTACGTAACGGCCAATATTGGCGGTTTGCTCCCGGAGCGCACAGTAATATTATTTTCTAATTCGAACGCATCATAAAATCCATACCAAATATCTCATTATTACCATAGATACATAGACGGCTGTCTTCCATGAGTGTCTTCTTGTGAGTGTCTTATTTGTGAGCGTATTATCTCTTTAACTATTTATGCAGTAAAAGGGAAATAATATGCAGTAAAAGGGAACAATCTTGTGTTTTAAACACTTGAGACGATAAATTTACCTATTTTGATAAGAATTCATAATTGTTGGTAATATGACTAATAAACATGACCTAACGATTAAAATTATTTTTTCAATATAAAGTACTACTTTTGTGACTTAAATATAAAAGTTATACATATGCTGTCGCTGACTTTTTTGTAGGCATTATCAGGATCTACAAGTTTTCTCTAGAACTTAATCATATATCTCTCATCGTTAAGGCAGCGTTAGTTAGAAATGTTTTCGTTCGACCGCTTATTCTCCGACTTACTTTGCAAATCCGACTACCACGAAAAAGTATTTTCATTTTTCGAATTAATATATAGCCTATGACACTCATAAATAACGTGGATTTCTATTGGTAAAAGAATTTTCAAAAGCGGTACAGTAGATCCAGAGATTACTTCTTACAACGTCACAAACTTTACCTCTTTATAATATTAGTATAGATATAATCTAAAGGGATTGGGTTTTAAAGCGATGTCCTTGGGCTTGCTTAAAACGCAAATACGATCCATGTGCTACCACCCTTTAGCCGACCTCGGGGTAGCTCAGCGGAGTGGGCCAGCGGGCAAAGTTGGTCTTGCTCGGTCAGCTATCGCTGTTTTGGCGCAAGCCAAACTAATAACAAACAACAAGCGAAAATCTCTCTTTTCTCAAAGATAAAGTTTCGGCGGCCAAGTTTCTACCATGGAGCGAGATTAATAACATTTTCAAAGTTTTTATTGCGATCCGAATTACGCTGCGCCGGGGGGCGGATCACGATGTGGCTTATATTATTTTTATACCCACATACATGGTTTTCTCCATTACTCATTATTCAAAAAATATTTGGGATCAATTATCATGTTATAGAAAATTTCGTGATCTTTTAAAATTCCACATTTGTGATTTCAGCAAGTTTATTGAGGTTGAGTTTATATATTCAATCTGAGGAAGTATGACCATGTTTCCGAGTACTGATCAAAATTGCAACGGCTTCGTATACGGGACCGTAGAAATTTGCATATCCTTTCACTTCTATACAATGTCCTACACAATCCTACATCTCCCTCCTACCACAACGAGGCTTTTACCGGGTTAGGAAGTCATGGTCTCCCACTTCGTTCAAGTCAGAATAATATACGTATCCCAAAACACAATACCACTTTTCCTCCTTCTCCGTACATGCAGCTCGAATGTGGAATCAGCTTCCTTCAACTATTTGAGGCGCTAGCTCGCTGTTCACCTTTCAGCAATCATTAAAAAAGCATTTCCTTTCACAATAAATATGAATCATAAATTCTAACCTTTCCGTTATCCCCTCCCTTTCCTTACCTTATTTTGGCAGTTTATTTATTTACTTATTTATTTATTTATTTATTTATTTGTAAATATATCATAATATGTATGTATATATATATATATATATATATATATATATATATATATATATATATATATATATATATATATATATATATATATATATATATATATATATATATATATATATATATATATATATATATATATATATATATATATATATATATATATATACACTACTGTGAAAAAGTCTTCGAACAGTTACCCACAAAATAAACGATGTGTCGTATTTTTGAAAGTAACTAAGTGAGCCCATTCCTTTTTTTTGTCGGGCTTGTTCATTCATCGGAGGAGTCATAAAACTTTATTAGACATTTCTGCAACCTACCTGGGTTGGGAAACAATTAGATGAGTGGACAATGGTTAAATTTTCACAAAATGCCGTTCTCGTCTTTACCTGTAAAAGGGGTTGTATTTAATAGTAATGTTATTTTTGAGTAGTTGCATATTGAGCACGTCGCAAAACGGTTATTGTGAAATGGTTTTTGATTCTCTCTGGGAATATCAAAAAAAAAAAAACGAAATACAGTCGTTTAACCCTGCCGCGGAAAATTGTTTATATTGCTGTTGACCTGTGAACTCTTTTAATATATTTTATTAAAATAAATAAAATTAGTGCAATGGATCGACAAAAAAAATATTACTCACCATAAAGAATGACAGTCAGTGCGAAAAATCCAACAACTGTACTGCTTTAGTAATTCATGTACCCGTCTGAATACAGTCTCTCATGAATTCTGACCAAGGGTCCAACCCCATTCACCGAAAAATACCCCTAAACCATAACAGAACCTCCCCCGTGCTTAACTGTTGCAGCCAAACACTTGTCTTTATATTGTTCTCCGTGGCATCTGCGGACGAATTGGCACCGATTAGATCAAAAAACTTGAATTTGGACTTGTCTGTCCAGAGGATTCTTTTCCACTGCCCATGGTCCAAGTTTTATATTCTTGGGAAAATTTTAATCGTCTCTGACGATTATTCTTACGAAGTAATGGTTTCCGCTTGGTCACACACCCTCGAAAATTATTTTTCAGCAGGACTTTTCGAACCGCCGATGTGGTCACCAAAACGCCGCAAGACTCATTAAGATCCTGGGCCAGATCACGGCTTGAGTTTTTTTTGACCTCAAGGATGAGACCACTTTATAGTGCTCTGATTATTCATCAATCTTTTTAGGTCTTCCACTCCTCGGACAGTCTTCGATTTGGCCGGTATTTTTGAATTTTTTGATGACATAGATTCCACAAACAGATTTTCCAGTCAGTTGTTGGATTTTTCGAACTGAATGTCCTTCTTTATGGTGAATAATAATTTTATGTCGATCCATTGCAATAATTTTATTCATTTTAATAAAATATATTAAAAGAGTTCACAGGTCAACAGCAATATAAACAATTTTCCGCGGCAGGGTTAAACGACGTTATTTCGAATTATTTATTTTTTTATTTTCGCAGAGAGAATCAAACACTATTTCACAATAACCGTTTTGCGACGTACTCAATATGCAACTACTCAAAAATAACATTAGTATTAAATACAACCCCTTTTTCAGGTAAAGACGAGAACGGCATTATGTGAAAATTTAACCATTGTCCACTCTTCTAATTGTTTCCCAACCCAGGTAGGTTGCAGAAATGTCTAATAAAGTTTTATGACTCCTCCGATGAATGAACAAGCCCGACAAAAAAAAGGAATGGGCGCACTTAATTACTTTCAAAAATACGACACCTCGTTTATTTTGTGGGTAACTGTTCGAAGACTTTTTCACAGTAGTGTATATATATATATATCTCATATATAAAAAGAGAAGTTCCGATTCACTCATTCATTCATTCATTCACTGACTGACTCATCAACGCCCAGCCCTAACCCTTAGACCTAGGAAGCTGAAATTTTTAACATAGGTTCCTTTTAGGACGCAAACGCTCACTAAGGGCGGATTTTTCGAAATTCAACCCCTAAAGAGGTGAAAAGGGGTTTCACAGTTTGTATGGAAAACCTATATAGATGTACTTTTTAATTCGAAACTTTGAAAGACTACTCTAATAAACAAATAAGGAAATAGGTGTTTCATGTTTTTTCAAAATTCTACCCTTAAAGGGGAAAAACGGGGGTTTAAAATTTGTATGGACAAACGATTTTAGATGGACTTTTTATTTCGAAAGTTTGTAAGATTACTCTAATAAATAAATAAGGAAACACGTGTTTCATATTTTTTCAAAATTCAACCCCTAAAGGGGTGAAAAGGGGTTTCGAAATGTTTATAGAGAGACGATATAGATGTACTTTTTAATTCGAAACTTTGTAAGATTACTCTAATAAACAAATAAGAAAATAGGTGTTTCATGTTTTTTCAAAATTCAACCCCTAAAGGGGTGAAACGGAGTTTCAAAATTTGTATGAATGAACAATATTAGATGTGCTTTTTATTTAGAATTCCTGTAGGATTACTATAATATAAAAATAAAAAAATGCTTCATTCGTGGTTTTTCCAAAACTCAACCCCTAAAGGGGTGGAAAGGGGTTATAAAATTTGTATGGAGAAACGATATAGATGGTCTTTTTAATTCGAAACTTTGTAAGATTACTCTATTAAACAAATAAGAAAAAAGATGTTTCATTTTTTTTTTATTCTACCCCTAAAGGGGTGAAACAGGGTTCCAAACTTTGTATGAATAAACAATATTAGATATGCTTTTTATTTCGAAACTTCGAAGGATTACTCTAATAAAAAGGTAAGAAAATACGTATTTCGTGGTTATTAAAAATTCAACCCCTAAAGGGGTGAAAAGGGGTTTTATAATTTATATGGAGAACCGATATAGATGAACTTTTTAATTTAAAACTTTGTAAGAATAAATTCTACTAAATTTAAGGGGGAAAAGAAACTCTAATAAATTTAAGGGGAAACAAGTGTTTCATGTTTTATCAATATTCTAGACCTAAAGGGGTGAAACAGTGTACATATTTTGTTCTTTTGGATAAACGATATTAGATTAACTTTTTAATTCGAAACTTTGTAAGTTTTTTCTAATAAACTAATAAGCAAATAGGTATTTTATGTTTTTCAAAAATTCAACCCCTAAAGGGGTGAAACGGTGTTTCAAAATTTGTTTGGATGGACGACATTAGATGGACTTTTAAATTCAAAACTTTGTACGATTTTGAAACTTTGTAAGATTACTCTAATAAACAAATAAGCAAATAGGTCTTTCATATTTTTTTAAAATTCAACCCCTAAAGGGGTGGAAAGGGGTTTCAAAGTTTGTAAGGAAAAATGACATTAGATGAACTTCGTATTTTTTTGAATTTTCACCCCTAAATGCGTAAAAAGGGGTTTTAAAGTTCTTATGGAGAAACGATATTAGATGGACTTTTTATTTTGAAACTTTGTAGGATTACTCTAATAAACAAATAATCAAATACGTCTTTTGTGTTTTTTCACAATTCAACCCCTAAAGGCGTGAAAAGGGGTTTAAATTTTTTATGGAGAAACGATATTAGATGGAATTTGTAGGAATACTCTAATAAACATTTAGGCAAATACGTATATCGTTTTTTTAATTCAACCCCTAATGGGGCGAAAAAGGGGTTTAAATGATATTAAACAAATAAGCAAATGCATGTTTCATATTTTTCTAAAATTTACCACTAAGGGGGTAGGAAGGGGTAAATAACGCTAAAAATCAAAATAGAATCTGAGTCGCGCCTGACGGTTCCCGGATGCGAGAAGGCGCTAGAATCTTATAAATTCATCATTTGTCTCAATAACATGCGTAGCGCAAGCACCGTGATCGTCAAATGTTCACGCCTTAATTACTTAGTTGATCATCATGAAGTAAATATTGACAGGAGTACAGAGAAGGACGTTGGATACCTTTATATATTACACGCAAAAGTTACCACTTGATTGGGAAAAACGGATCTATCTTAACCCAAATTTAACGCGTGCGAAGCCGCGGGCAACAGCTAGTATATATATATATATATATATATATATATATATATATATATATATATATATATATATATATATATATATATATATATATATATATATATATATATATATATATATATATATATATATACATATTATTATGTCCAACTCAAAAATTTATTTATATATTTACTTTTTACTTCAGATACAAACACAATGTATGTTATATGCTATAATTTCAAATTTAATTTTAAGCTATAATTATGTTGCCTACTCTTCTTTTCACACCAGCATGTTGGTTGACTGGAAGATATTGTTGTAGTGCAGCAATAAATCCGCCATTGTACCATATTTTTATTGTGCAATAAAGAGATTTTCATTCATTCATTTATTCATTGAACATGCACGAGGGGTTAAATCAAATATTTTCTATTTGGACGTAAAATAGTACATATGTGGTACTTAAAAGAGAGATATTGATAAAGAATTTTAAACTAAATGTATGCAAATAAATGAATCGCTCTTTTGAAATATCCATAAAGTAAAATTTTGCACAACATCACTTTTCTTTGGGTTTGGGTACTAAAAACTATTACGCATACATTTCAAGCGAAAACAGCATACAAGCCGGATCATTGAAGGTACAAATGGCACCTCCATTACCGAGTCATTTCAATAACACCACAACTTTTATTAATTATGGGTTTCCGAAATGTAGTTTCAATTTATTATTTTCTCAAAAACTAACCTAATCTAGGCTGTAATCAAAACATAAAGTTTATAAATACTACAGAATAGTCTAGAGCAGTGGTTCCCAATTACTTTTTCCTATATACCACTTTAAGAAAGACCTCAAACTCGCGTGCCCTTTATTGCAGGAATGATAAATAAAACATGAAGGCAGTTTTTTTAGAAACTTTACTACCATGAAAATAAGTTATAATGACGGGGAAAATCAGATTATTGTGACAAATGTGCACGTTTTTCTTTGCACAACTCGGAACAATCTGGCTGCTTTTTGGTTAGCTTCAGTCTCATCTTGTTTTCGAGTAGAAGTCTGTGACGATGTTTAGTTTTTAAGTTGGTCATGGCCGAAAATTCACTCTTGCAAAGTTGCGTCATGCAAATTATATTTCAGCAATTGTTGTTTTGCGTAATTGTTTTTTACTGAATATTTTTTTTATTCAAAAGATTGCCACGCGTACCCATTGATGCAACTTCGCGTACCACTAATTGGGAAACACTGGTCTATAGGTTGCTACAGAATAAATTGCATAATGTTATTTGCGTGATCGCACTGCTGACTTTCTGATTGTCATTTAGATCTGCGAGTCTAATGACACTTCTTCATTCTTTCCAAAGGGATACGTTATGCACTGGTGAAGGAAGATGAGGCGGTAATCTCGCACACAAATTAAAATGAATACGCTCCACGAAAAAGTTGTGTGTGGGGGGGGGGGGGGGAGTGGGGGGATTTTCAAGGCTATACACGCGATGAACAACGGTGGAAATTGAGGCTCGATGCGCTAAATATTTATGAGAGTACACTATGGCCAAATAAATTGCTATTAGTTTCCACGGCGATGATGCTAGCGCCATCTGAATTTCACCGACGCCGAAGGTTTGCCAAATCGTACTATGAAGTTGATCCATATGATCTGATACCATATACAATAAATGCTATGGGGTAGGTGACACTCTACGCTCGATCCTATATAGGAACCTACTCTTACCTTTTTGAGCAGTACTGCCTAGACGATCAAAATTGCTTGTCATGCATTTACGTGCTGTCAAGGAACGCTTGACGTGGCTTAATCAAGCATGCTTTCAATATATTATATTTTTAATATTTACCAAAAATGCCTAATTTCTCAGTTTTATACCAGGGAGTCACATTAACTAGACGTAATTGATTAATTGATTATTGATTGATTGATGATCGATTAATAATTGATTGATGATGATTGATTGGTGATGATCGATTGATAATGATTGATTGATGATGATTGATTGATGAATAATGATTAATGATGTTTATATACGGTGATTGATTGATGATGGATTGATTGATTGATTGATCGATCGATCGACCTCAATTAATCAATCAAACAAGCAAACAATCAATCAATTCACCCCCTTTGCCTATTGTATATTCTAGTTGCGCGTTGTAGCTGATACTCACATTTTTATTAAATTTAAATAAACTTTATTCTTTTCTTAAAATTCCTGGATTTCTCAAAAACCGTGGATAAATCGTTACGCTTCAGTATTTTGGTAGGACAGACTCATATCGGTAGAAATACCGAAAATACGGGAGCTTCGATACCACTGGACGTGAGTTGTTCTGCAAAAATATATTTTTTTATCAAGCATTGTCCACAGCACGTAGTTTGATTCTCAAGCCATCGAGCTTAGTTTCTAGATGGTCAAAGATGCTTGTCAAGCACGAAAAATGTACATACTCGACAATCAATTTTGATTGTCTAGCTAGAGAGCCCTTTATACATGCGTGAAGTAAGCGATATCGCTACCATTGACAGTGCGCGCGACCTCCACGCAGCACCGCGCCCATGTTTTCGCATGGACCAAATTTGCGACGCGCTAAGCTTACCATTTGTCGTAAGGAAAATATTGGCCCGCGCCGTGCGGAATGCCTTATTTCGGGTGCCCATGAATAAATGAGAAATCAGGTAAGTCTTCGCCGGTAAGTCTGCACAGGGCAAGGCGGCACAGATTAGAAAATATCTGTATACAAAGGCGTCAGATGCGTCACTGGCTGATATGTATAACGTACCTGAGGTTAACCCGGTGCAGAGGTACGCATTGGGAGAGACCCAGTACGGGCGCGTGCTGGTTACTGACTGATTAAAGATGGCGTAATAACGGTGATCCGAGATAGGCGGTGCGATGAGGAGTGGAGGTGTCAAGTAGGGAATAGTGACTTGCACCGTATTTGCTGTATGTATTTATTTTATTTACTTACTAGTGAAATGTTAGCCCTCCCACTCTTACCCCACCTCCCATACAAATGTATCCAATGTTATTCACCGTTCCTTCAGCTATCTCTATTCAAGAAATTACATCGGTTCATTGGTCCTTTTCAACTTCCTATTTCACAATTATTAAAATTTTATGGTTGAACGTTATTGTGATTGACGTGCTGCAGCGCCATCTAGTAGCAAGTCACAACAAAGTGGACATCGCTAAAATATTATTCGTGCTCAAATACCTATGTATGCCAATTTTATGGTGATCGGTTGAACGGTATAGAAGTTGATGCGCTACAGCGCTATCTAGTGGCCAGCTACAACAATGTGAATAGCGCGAAAATATAATCCGTGCTCGAATACCATTGTATATCAATTTTCATGGCGATCGGTTTAACGGTTCACAAGTTGATAAGCTACAGCTCATTTATAAACTTGTATATACTAGCTTCTACCCGCGGCTTCGTCTGCATTAATGAGAGTTATTGCCAGCGGTTTAATGATTTCCATCGGAACCCTAGAGTATATATAGCTTATAAAATCGAAAACTATCGCGGTGGATAAAATTTTGAAAATAATTGTTTACTTAAGGACCACTTAGTAGAAACATTGGTGATTCTGCCTCATGTGCTAGTATAACCAGACTGCTAGATGAGCGCACTCTGGAGCAGGCCATACATAACTGCCTATGTGAATGTTCCCTCAAGTCAATTACTGCCACCTTCGGCGACGGCCCTTGAGATTTATTGATGGTCATAGCAACGCATCATTTATTTGTACCACCGATTCCAAATACCTTGTCCATTTCTGCTCCTTCGAATGATTTAAGTAGTGTCATAAATGACTGCAACCTTGTTGTTCTTCGATGGCAGAACGGCCAGAATAGACAGAGACAAAAAAATTATGTTTAATTTATTTTGTAAACTGATACTTTTTTTTATGACGTCATTGAGACAGTTGAATATTTCATGTGCTATATAAAATAGTTGTCTTTGCGCAAATACAAAATTTACTCGGGCAACAATGTAATTCAGCCCTGCAAATGGTCCTGTTATTTTTTGTTGCTGGTTACGTGGTCGGCATTATCAGACGAATTTTCCTGTCGTATCTGTTTTATGCTACATATATCTGTTAGATTAACCTGTGCCCCCCGCGGGCTTTCGCCTGCGAAGCTCTCATAAATATTTAGCGCATCGAGCCTCAATTTCCACCGTTGTTCATCGCGTGTATAGCCTTGAAAATCCCCCACTCCCCCCCCCCCCCCCACACACACAACTTTTTCATGGAGCGTATTCATTTTAATTTGTGTGCGAGATTACCGCCTCATCTTCCTTCACCAGTGCATAACGTAACCCTTTGGAAAGAATGAAGAAGTGCCATTAGACTCGCAGATCTAAATGACAATCAGAAAGTCAGCAGTGCGATCACGCAAATAACATTATGCAATTTATTCTGTAGCAACCTGTAGACCAGTGTTTCCCAATTAGTGGTAAACGTACCCTCAGGGGTACGCGAAAGTTGCATCAATGGGTACGCGTGGCAATCTTTTGAATAAAAAAAAATATTCAGTAAAGAACAATTACGCAAACAACAATTGCTGAAATATAAGTTGCATGACGCAACTTTGCGAGAGTTAATTTACGGCCATGACAAACTTAAAAACTAAACATCGTCACAGACTTCAACTTGAAAACAAGATGAGACTGAAGCTAACCAAAAAGCAGCCAGATTGTTCCGAGTTGTGCAAAGAAAAACGTGGACATTTGTCACAATAATCTGATTTTCCCCGTCATTATAACTTATTTTCATGGTAGTAAAGTTTCTAAAAAAACTGCCTTCATGTTTTATTTATCATTCCTGCAATAAAGGGCACGCGAGTTTGAGGTCTTTCTTAAAGTGGTATATAGGAAAAAGTAATTGGGAACCACTGCTTTAAACTATTCTGTAATATTTATAAACTTTTATGTTTTGATTACAGCGTAGATTAGGTTAGTTTTTGAGAAAATAATAAATTGAAACTACATTTCGAAAACCCATAATTAATAGTTGTGGTGTTATTGAAATGACTCGGTAATGGCGGTGACATTTGTACCTTCAATGACCCGGCTTGTATGCTGTTTTCGTGAGGTGGTGCAAAATTTTACTTTGTGGATATTTCAAATCAGCGATTCATTTATTTGTATAAATTTAGTTTTAAATTCTTTATCTATATCTCTCTTTTAAGTACCACATAATATGTACTATTTTACGTACCAATAGAAAATATTTGATTTAACCCCTCGTGCATGTTCAATAAACTTGCTGAAATCACAAATGTGGAATTTTAAAAGATCAAAAAATTTACTATAACATGGAAATTGTTCCCAAATATTTTTTGCGTAAGGAGGAATGGAGAAAACCATGTATGTGGGTATAAAAATAATATAAGCCACATCGTGAACCGCCCCTCGGCGCAGCGTAATTCGTATCGCAATAAAAACTTTGAAAATGTTATTAATCTCGCTCCATCGTAGAAACTTGGCCGCCGAAACTTTATCTTTGAGAAAAGAGAGATTTTCGCTTGTTGTTTGTTATTAGTTTGGCTCGCGCCAAAACAGCGATAGCCGACCGAGCAAGACCAACTTTGCCCGCTGGCCCACTCCGCTGAGCTATCCCGAGGTCGGCTAAAGGGTGGTAGCATATGGATCGTATTTGCGTTTTAAGCAAGCCCAAGGACATCGCTTCAAAACCCAATCATATCTATACTAATATTATAAAGAGGTAAAGTTTGTGACGTTGTAAGAAGTAATCTCTGGATCTACTGAACCGATTTTGAAAATTCTTTTACCAATAGAAAGCCTCGTTATTTGTGAGTGTCATAGGCTATATATTAATTCAAAAAGACTTTTTCGTGGTAGTCGGATTTGCAAAATAAGTCGGAGAATAAGCGGTCGAAGGAAAACGTTTCTAACTAACGCTGCCTTAACGATGAGAGATATATGAGAGTTGTAGAGCTTGATAATGCCTACAAAAAAGTCAGCGACAGCATATGTCTAACTTTTATATTTAAGTCACAAAAAGTACTATTTTATATTAAAAAAATAATTTAAATCCTTAGGTCATGTTTATTGGTCATATTACCAACAATTATGAATTCTTATCAAAATAAGTAAATTTATCGTCTCAAGTGTTTAAAACACAAGACTTTTCCCTTTTATTGCATATTATTTCCCTTTTACTGCATAAATAGTTAGAGATAATACGATCACAAATAAGACACTCACAAGAAGACACTCACAAATAACGGTATTATAGTCAAATTGGCATGCAAATACATACATACATATGCAGTAAAAATATAACACTTCTTTTGGCAGTCAGGAAATAAATCATAGCACTCAGTACTAACCGAACCACACTCATAATTTCATCACAGGTAAAAAGTTTTACCGCCCAACGAAGTGGGCACGGGTCAGCTAGTCCTCATATACCAGTATATATACTGGAAATTCCATTTTTGCAAAAGAACTTCTGAATATGCACAAAATATTAGGTCCTTACCAGTAAAGTTGTAGTTCTATAAAGGACATTTGAAACTAAACGTTTTGTATGAAATTTACATATATAATTAACGGAAATATTGAACCTTATTATATGAGTATTTGCATTCTTGCAATCTCAATAGATGTTTACTAAAGCCTTTGCTGTAAAACTCTAGTAAATAGCAACCAACTTTTTTATTAATAGAATTTATTTAATTCAGAAGTAAAGCACATACACAAATATGTTTCAATTTTTCTATTTTCGTTACAACAGCAGCAAAAAACAAATGCCTTACTGTATTCAACCAACAGTGTCACTAAACTAATCTGCGCTTGTTCTAGATTAACCACTTTAATATTTTTGTTTATTAATTCAAAAAAAGGTAATTAAATTGTTTTCATTAACGAATTTGCCTAACTAGGCCGTAGCCCATGCTAAGGTAGACTACATATATAGCGATGATTTGTTCATAAGCGCACGTACTATATACATTGGCGAGCAAGAAAAAAACGGACCACCTAAAAAATTCTAATTGGAAAAGGTTTAATAAAAACAAATATATGTTTAATGATGTCATTTATTGTAAAAGAGTTTAAGCAATTTAAATTACTGAGTAAGAAGGAGGAATTCATGAAAAAACGATATTGTCGGTATTTATTCACTAAATCGACCAAAAAGTTACGGCGCAGTATTTAGCGCGCGAAGGCTGGATCTCGAGCGGTTAAAGGACAAGTTTCATTTTAATTAACATAGCTCTGTATCAATTTCTAAGTCAGTAAGTTGATTGGACTGTTATAAGAGTATAAAAACTTTCAGTTTTTTTAGTATTTCTTCAGTATAATTCAGCTAAATTAGAAAAGTGGTTGCCAGTACGCCAAAGAAGAAATGTTCATATACTTGCTCTTCTCTATCGTGTACTCTCCCAATTAACACCATCCTATCTCCACGAGCTTTCTGAACCACTAAGTTCCCACGGTCTCGTACTTCGGTCAGCCTCTGACAGTTTATTAAAAAATCCGAGTCATAATAGTGATTTCTATTCCTATTCTTTCTGTGTCCATTGTGCAAGACTCTGGAACGATCTCCCAGCAAACATACGAAAATCGCCCTCTTTACCATCGTTTAAGACTCACCTTAAGGATTACTACTTTTCTAAGAAGTAACCAGTTCTTCCCTTTCTCTCCTGTTTCTCTCCCAATTTCCTCTCCTCGGGCATTATTAGTTTTAAATTCTTCCACTTGTCTGTATGTTATGTAATAATCTTCATTTTCACAATGCGCGCATGTACCACTGTGTTTAGGTTAGTTGTAAGACATTGCCATGTGGCAATAAGCTCGCCTTTTTGTATACGAATTAAGTGCAAATAAAGAGTTTATTATTATTGTTATTATTAAAAAATAGGGAAAAAACTAAAAATAATGAAATTTTGTCTCAGTTAGAAAAATTGTGTGTTTCAGTAAAAAAATTGAGAAGACACAACGAAGTCATTCATTTAACAGATCCTTCAAATGGGTAAATAAGTGAGACTAGTAAAGGTAAGTTTGAGAATTCTTCTTCTTTCAATTACTGTAGCGATATATTTTTATTATTTATTATTATAATGATTATTTGCTTTGCTACTATTGGCCCCACTTTGGGTAAGCCATTTGTAGAGATTAATTTTTACTACTTCTTCTTCTATGAGTTATAATTTTAATATCTATGCTAATCAATCTTCAATCAATCTTCAAACAGCCCCACCAGTTGGGCTCCAATTGTAGCGAATTTGTTCTTTATTATATAATAGAGATTATTTATTTATTTGTATTTGCGATCATTTAAACGTGCGCGCGATGTGTCATCAGCGATAAGCGCTCGATGAAGAAGATAAAATTGAAAGGAGAAGTGACTAAAAGAAGAGGACGATGCTAATATAGGTATAAAGATATTCAAAGTATGCAGAGAATAGAGATTTCAAGTGAATAGCCCTGTTTTCTCTTGTACGAGCTCCTTCATATATGAAATTCTCCTATCCTGACTAAAATGTATTCTCCTAAAGAAGAAGAAGAATAATAATGAGTATTCTATGTGTCTAGACCAATTTGTTAGATCCTTATTTTTCCCGTATAATCTGTATCCCCTGCATCTAATTTCTGCATATATCTTAATTTTACGTTGCCTCCTCGCGGCCCTATGTGCCTCTAAAGGTACGTGTATATTTTTCCAAAAAGTATGTCTATTTCATTAATTATTATGGCTATTATTATTCTTTTTTTTTTACTATAACCTTATATGGTTTTTATAAAAAGTTATTCGGCGTTAGTAGGTTTTTCAGTGACCCTATTTGAAAACATTTTTTTACATCGAAATTCCTTATCCGTTTTCTTTGAAAATATGTCACCTATGGTCTTTTTAACTTGTTTCTTCTTTCTGTATATTCTAATATTTGTATTATCGTCTGCTTTTTGAGATATGGCTTTCCCTCCAAAACTTTCCCGCCAAAAATGAATGGGACGCTCTTGGAGACGCTCGCCTGGTTTTTAGTAGCAGTGCACCTTAAAATTTCCTTCATCTCTGAACTACAGCTCCTCCAGTGATCAAAATTTGTACGATATTCCGACTCTATTTGATGTCAAAACATGGCAACATTTTCCTGCCGTGAATAATTCTGATTTATTTTTCCGTCAAATCGTCATTTATTTAGATTCAAACATTAAATTCTCCCTGTAATCTATCGTACGGAATATATGCTATGCTTCATAAAATAGCTTATTTCATTGGCTTTATTCTAGTATGTCCATCTACTGTGTGTTCTATCTATATGTACGGTAATTAGCATTATCGTCTATAGTGGCGATTCTTCTCGGTAAAAGTACGACAATCTAACTATAATTTGATCTGTCATTATAAGCTGGTAGCGAATTCCTTCCCTGCGATATTTAAATCGATTGCTAACTATTTATTCTGTTTTCAGGTTCTACTTGTGTTTCAACGGACAGTGCTTATTCTACACTACGTCTATAGTGCGTGTCGTCGCTGAAACCTTCCTAAATATGCTGTATTTCCATCATGCATCTTTTGAAGACCCATTTTTGCATTCGATTTCGGCGTTTTTTCAATCATCGATTTTTCCTTGATTTTTCTCTAAAGCCTATTTAGTTTTATTTTATTTAGTGGTTTATTGCTATTACGCTTCATTTTTAACGAATATATAAACGTTTCATTGTTTTATAGAGTTTCAATCTTATTTTAATATATTTTGTATTCCCCTGTCGACATGTCGGTCAAATCTTTTTTACAGTTATCTGCTTATCGACGGTAACATTTCTCGCGTCTGCCGCTAGATGTCGCTACACGTTTTGAAAATTGATTTAAATTTTGGGATAATGAATGAATCGACTAATTACTACTTTTACGTTTCGAATACCATTCACCTTGCATTTCCGTTGCTACGTATAGATGGCAATAGGTGTGCTTACATGGCTTTGTTTGGTTTAGATATTATGTATTTTATTTGACAGGAGGCGTTCGAATTTATATCATTACATTACACTGCAAGTAATAAAGCTCGATATCTTTAAAGCATTTCGTAGTGTCGTCGATGAATCGCCTCTTAAGTACACTGGGTTGCCTCTCGGTTCGTATGTAATTTTAATTTAATTTAATTTTCTGTGTGAAATCTCCGTAGAAACAACTCTCTAATTAAGCAATCTGCAAGATAAGACACTCGGCAGGGGGCTAAGTGGCCGACAATGGGCGGAGAGAGGCGTATTTTCCTCGGCGGCGCCAATTTTCTCGGCGGAGGCGTCGCCGTCGAGGAGGGCGTCGAGTGTTTTTCCGCCGCTTTCAGCGCGCCGTCTGAGCCCATTTGAGCCCGTTTGAGCCGGCCCGGAATGTGATTGATGACCCGCCGCCGGCCGTTCGGCGCATATTTCCACGTCCACCTGAACTCGCTTGGTCTGTCGCTAATGGTCTTATGTTAGGATAAATAAGCGTTCGGGGGAGTTTAGCAAAGCGGGCGCAAAATACAATAATGTATTTCAGACAAACTTAACAAAAAATAATACTCGGCTTGGGAAAAAAACACGTTATATGTCTTGCCAAGTATATTTCTTCAAGGAGGCAGCGAATGGTTTCGTGCTCCATTTTGTTCTCGGATCGGCTCAACTCACGATTCAGCTCCAATTCAAAGGCCTCCTAGTGTGGAAGGCTAACCCGGGTAAGAGTTCAAGTTCAAGTTCTTTATTGTGTGAATTATTAAAAAAACATACAATGTTTAAGTAACAAACTGCCCAGAGAGCACACAACATTTCATTTTAAAAGAAATCATAAAGTAGAAGCTATATAAGGCGCAATCAACAAGCAGTAAAACTAAAACCATCAACAATTAAAATAATCAATATCAGAAATGATCAAACAAAAGCAATAATCATCAATAATTTATAATCAGATAATCAATTAACCTAAATTTTATAATGTTTTGTCTAAGAAGAATCTAAATACATTGTAAATATATTTAAATATAAGATACCATATAACTAAAACAATCAATAAAATAATTAATTCAAGCTAAAACAATCAACAAATGAAATAATCAGTATACTCATTACATTAAAACAAAGGGGCTGTAAAAAAAGTCATTTTGAAAAATTTATAAATTCCTCAATAAAGTAAAACGTGTTTGTTGTAAAAAAATCCTTTAAAAGTTTTTGGAACGTTCTGAGGGCACTCTCGCGTTTCAGGCCTCACGGCTGGTGGACCGGTTTCTCCTGGCGGGATAGCATCCCGGCGCTACTGGATGGTTTGCGCACCGTTCGGCGATGCCAATCGGTTGTGCACTCTGACTAATTGCTGAAGGAGTCTGCAGGCTATGGAAATATACTGTCTCCTAAGCAGCGGGGGTGGATGTTGACCTGACCTGACCTGTCTTGAAATGACCTTTATTCTACCTGATCCTAAATTCAGAGCCAGGCAAAGATGCCTTTGGTCCGCGATATATTCAAACTGAATATATCGCGGACACTTGAAATTACCTTAGGCCACTCGATCCCATGTGGCACTACGGGCAAAGAACGCCCAGGTCCGCGATAAATTCTAATCGAATTATGTAATACAACAGGTAGAGGTTGCGTAAACGACTTCGGACCCGTAACCAGTCGGGAGGACGGAGGTATCCTGAAGGTTAATTCCAGACGGATATATCCTACCAACACTGGTAGTTAGGGGACGAGGCTGCTCCGTCTCTAACAGGCTGCTGGCGAGCTAGACAGTAGATAGTCTCTACTTGTCTCTAAGTTTCTACGCTCATCTCACGGCTGAAAGAATGATTACATATCGTCATACCAGCCTGGGGTGACGGGTTCGCCCGTTGTAGTCGACACCGTCCTACTGTCCCGAGTCAACCCTGTGTGCAGCAGCCATGTCATAGTGGAACTTAGGACGGGCTATCATAATTGAACGCTATACAGAATTTCGTGTTTGTGCTGTTGACCGTTCAGGAGTCCTCTCGTTGGAAGCCAACCCTGGGTAGAGGAACGCTGTCGGGGTGAAACTTAGAACGGGCTATCATAATCACATACGTACAGAAAATTTTGAATCTGTACTGTTGACCGTTGAGAGATCCCCTCGCTGGAAACCAGCACTGGGTACAGCAGCCCTCTCACGGTAAGAAAAGAGTAGCTGGATTGGTCAAAATCGTAAGAGGCATTGCAAAATTGGTTTGGTTTGATCATCTCGTTACACGAGATGCTGGCTTTTTAGTTGTTTTCCTACCTTGCTCTGAAATTGTAAAAGTTACCAGCACAAATATTTTTCTCACACTCAACACCGTATACCTTGAAATAAGAAAATCAGAAGAATATGTGTGCGATATTTTATTGATGACCCTCCGTGTCGTATTTTGTGCTTTATAAAAGTGACCAGGATATTTTATATCTATCTATATATATAAAACAAAGTCGGGTTTGTTCGAACACTTATAACTCGAGAACGGCTGGACCGATTTTCATGGTTTTTGATTTGTTGTATTTTTCTCCGACCCGAATAGCGGAATAACTATTTAAAATATTGGAAAATTTACGAAGAAATAAAATAAAAGAAAAAAAACCCATACAAAATGTAAATCCTTGTTTTTCTCATGGTCAGTTGTACGTGGCATGTTCACGTGTCGGCAAATAATCCGCTTTATTTATTCTTGCGCCTGATAAAAAATATCGAGAATTATACCGGGTGCATCCCGTGCTGCACAATATGTAAATAGTTTAATTCAATCATGTCTTGCTGACACGTGATTGACATATATTATTTTTTTTTACTTTTATATTTCTTTTTGAGTTATTATCTTAATAAAGTAGTGAACTTAATATTGATTTTGTATTCATTGTATTACTTTCATATAAATATAAATTAAGTTCAGCTAATCTGTAACACGACATTCATTGACTGTTAGGTGGTACGAAGTTCGCCGGGTCAGCTAGTAGATTATATATTCAAGGTATTTTTTTGTATTTCGATGAAAATAAATAAAATAAAATAAAATAAATAGAATTGTTGTGCTACAATTTTCGTGCATAATATCCCGGAATGTTTCTGAGTATAGAAATATCGCATCGCCTTACCAGGGCAAAGTAAGCGAACGTCGCGCGAGTTGGGCGAGTGTCGCGATGTCGCGTCCGTTGTCAGGTGACGCCGCGATAAAGTACGAAGAGGGCAGTACAGTGTGGACGCGGGCGAAACGGGCAAAACAACGGCGGCGACACGCGAGCGGGCGCAGCGCGGCGTAAGCCACAAACTTGCTCGACCCGCTCGAGACAAAGTCGTCGTGGTGGCCTATGAATTATACCGCGGCCGGTGGCATGTCCGAGGAAACGGCGCCACCGCCACATTAAACAATATCATTTATCACACGATTTGCAGATTAAACCGACAGACAATGCGATAGTTGTTGAACAATCTATAGCTTGGCTCTATGTCCCATAAGAAATGTGTTAGTGTGAGGGTGGCCACCCTTCACTAGACTCCAATTATTCGTGAGCGAAGGGTGGTTCTCATCAAGATTTTTTCTCCGTATTGAAAGTCGTTGTAGTTGAAGTTGAAGTATTTATTCAGAAGGTCTGTGATCGGTTGCCAGTTTGTAACGCCTTGTTTGATATTTCGCCGGTGTGTAGGTAGTGTGGGCTCGAGGTGATGTCGTGGTTGTGTAGCTGAAGTGTGAAGCTTGAAGATCGCGGATAATATATGACTGATCGATGTATGAGCGCGTACTTAGAGCGGGCGACGGTCGCTGAGAGGATGATGATGATACGTAGCCTCGGTAACTGTCCACTAGGGGAATGATGTCCACCAGGGGAATGATATTGATCGATCGGAATGTACTGCGTTTTATATCTTGTGAATGATACAATGGTCACTGTGTGGGGGAAATTAATTGTGTTAAATTGGATCGATCAGAAGAAATGGCATTAGTCATCGGTTGACTGTGCATAAAATGCCGAATTTAGTTGGAATTCAATTGCAGTTGGCTCTTGTATATTTGAGCGTATTTGTGGTTCCGATTCTATAGAAATTACTTCTTTTGTTGTGGGTATGTGGGCGAAGTCCTTGCATTAGTAATAATTATGGATAAAAAGACAAGTAGTCATTATCACACATCGACTCTTTTATTATTTTTTTTTTTTGCAATTAACTTAGTAGATAACTCTACAAATTGTATACAGACTTGATATTATAAGGACTATAAATAGGTAACTTCCTGCCCAATTTGTAATACTTTGTGTTTTTTTTTTGTAACTCTTTACCACATATACCTATCACACGAAACACTTTGCCACAAATATCACATGCGTGTAACTTTTTATTCTTGATCATCTAAGCGAGGCTAAAAGAGGATATAGTGTTGAAATTGCAAAATATTTTATTCAATAACTACACATTTTTTAGGAAATACCTTATTTACTACGTTTCACTTAAACGAAAGTTTTTATATTGTTTATATACAAATTATACAGATGAAATATATTTAAAATACCACAAACTTGATACCTATAAATTTTATACAGCATTCATATCATTCTAAAAGATGGTAATTTCGTACACACTTGCGAAATTTGTTTTAACACTTTGCCACAAATATCAAAGGAAAGATTATTATGAGCGCAATTTCTTATTCTATAGAATCAAAGCTGTAATATGTGGCTGAAAAAAGTAATAAAGTGTTGAAATTCCAAAATATTGTATTCAGTAATTATACCTTTTCTTGGTAAAATACCTTATTTACTAATTTTCGCATGAACAATAATTTGCTTATACTGTTTATATATGAGAAACATATATGAAATACATATATAGAAATTACCACAAAGTTTATACCTATATTTAAATCTAGTATTAACAGTAAAAATAACTTTAAAGTACGTATTCAGTACTTTTATTTTACCCCGAAAGATAAAGCAGCCAATAAATAATATAAAGATAGATGATCAGTATGCGGGTGTCAGATAAGATTTTGCGCCTGTGTTGTTAGCAATCTTTTATTAAAATAATAATAGCTATTATTTAAGAACTCGTTTGGTATTAAAATATTATTTTATTTTGGAATATGTAACCTTATAAGCGTGCTTAGAGCGCCATCTATAGTGCGCCGCCAAACTGCTTTAGAGTCGTGCTATAGCACGACTCCGCCATATTGAACATAAAATAAGATTTATCATTGTGTGGAAATATTTCTGCCATCTACACGTTGCGTTTTATAGTAAAATCATAGATGCCAAAGCGTAGTACGGCACTGAGAAATCATATTTATATTTATACATATTAACATATGAGGGATTCTAGAGTAGAATCCCTCACTTCGCTCTGGATTCAAAAAAGCGCCCGAGCCAAAAATATTTTGCGCCCGAGTGATACACTCTACTTTTCATCACCCTCTATAAGAAAATAAAAGGCGCCTCATATTTTATTGTAATATTATTATTTAATAAAACATAGAGCATAAATTTAAATTAAATTAAAACAAAACGATGAATTTCTTACATCCGTGAAAATTGTCGAAAACGCGGGCATCAAAAACAATTGACGTTCGCGCGTTTTTAATTTCATTTGTTTTTTTTATTCAGCCGGCGGCGCGACTAGGGCCTGTCGTACCAGCCAGTCTTTATTCAAACAATATTTGCGTTCGATTTCTTCGGCGCTGAAGACTAAGATGTTCCAAATTCAAAAAGTGCGCCGCAAAGATAAATTGCGGCGCACTCATTCAAAAAGTAAGCCGCAAAGACAATTGCGGCGCACTTATAAAGTTTCTTATAGAAAACACCACTTTTGGGCGCACTTAAAGGCGAACCAAGTCGTCCTTTTCGAATAGATGGGATGAAAAGTACGAAGAGAGGGCAGTACAGTATGAGTGCGGGCGAAACGGACAAAACAACGGCGGCGAAACGCGAGCGGGCGCAGCGCGGCGTAAGCCACAAACTTGCCCGACCCGTCCGAGACATTCGCCGTCGTGGCCTATGAATTACACCGCGGCTGGTGGCCGTCCGAGAAAACGGCGGCTCCATCAACATATTAAACAATATCATTAATCACACTATTTGCAGATCTAACCGACGAACAATGCGACAGTTGTGGAAGAATCTTTTGCTTGGCTATATATTACCATAAGGAAAAGTTTCGTAACAATTATTTATTTTCTCACTTTTATTTCATATATTTAGGTAAACTAATAACATGAACTTATAATTAGTTAAAGAGTGTGTTGGAGCCTCAGTCCAATATACCCACAACAAAAAAGTAATTTCTACAGAATCGAAACCGCAAATTCGCTCGAATATACACGAGCCAGCTGCAATTGATTCCCAACTAAATTCGGCATTTTATGCACAGTCAAACGATGACTAATGTCATTTCTCTTGATCGATACGAATTAACACGCTCATTTCTCACCCCACTTATAACTATTACGTCACTGCATACCATATAAAACGCAGTACATTTCGATCGATCAATATCATTCCCTGGCGGACAGTAACCGCTCATCTGCAAGTACTCACGCTTTTCATTACCTTCGAGTCAACCAACCTACGCATAGTATACGCGATCATCCTTATCTTCGAATCTATTGCGGCGCTTCACACTTCGGACACACAATCACGACTTCACCTCGCGCCCACACTACCTACACACCGGCGAAATACCGACCAAGGCGTTACGAACTGGCAACCTACTACAGACCTTCTGAATAAACACTTCAACTTCAACATCTACGACTTTCAATAACGGAGAAAACGTCTTGATGAGAACCACCCTTCGCTCACAATCAATTGGAGTCTAGTGAAGGGTGGCCACTCTCACAAGTGCTTCGAAAAACATATTTAAACATGGTATGAGGAATAAATGAACACATATTTTGCTAGTTTACAATATTTATTTATTTATTAAATAGTCACTATCGAAAACTATTTCAATTGATACATTATATAAACGATAACCAATGTCCAAAAATTGATGGAGTTAACGTTTGATAGCTTTATTTGTTATTAGCTATAAACCGTTCCAAGGCTAAGCTTTTACAGAGCATTTTATAATAGCACAATGATAAAAATAAATTAATAACGTGTAAAAGAAATTTAAATAAAAGTTGTCGCTGCTGCGACTAGGCATTAAATTGCGTTTGTAATTAGAATGCCGTTTTGGGGAGTCGAATAACTGCATAGAACGGGTCTTATGTCGCAGTACCTTCAGAGCGACGCTTGAAACTAAATATTGGCTATCCTACTGTCATCCGCTTTCCCAGCCCACGATTCCTCGGAGCTTGCGCGCGGACTGTGGTGGCGATGTCATATAGCGCAGTCATATCAGCAGCAGTTCTTCAGTCAGACTACGGTAGGTGTCTAATATACGAGATATTCGTATAGGACGAACCGTCTTTGAATCCTCTTCAGTTAAGCTTTGTGCACGCTATATTGGATTTTATGACATAGATAATCGTGCTTTCGGGAAATCACAGAAAATACCAATAGCATCTTGTGTGATTCCTCCCAAGGGCCGAAAATATTCCTAATGGGCCATCCACATATTACGTAATCACGTTTTTGGTATTTTCGACCCCCCCCCCCCCCCCATTTCAACAGAGGTAATCAGAGGCCTGACCCCCTCCCCCCACCCCCAGATTACGTAATCAACCAAATTTTGCGGAAAATGTGAAGAATTGTGAACCCAGCGTGTGTGTGTGAACCCAAAGTGTTTGAAGACAGTAAGTGGAAAAACAATTTAAAATGCTTTTAAAAATGTACTTTATTAATTCAAAGTAATTACGAAATCTCAAACTCTTTGGTTTATTTTACAAATCTCAGGGACTGTAAAGACGGTATTAAACGAAAAAAAAAATAGGAATGCGTTAAAAAATGCACAGTGAAAACGCTTTGGCTTACGTACTGAGAAACTCCACGTGTAAATCCGCCATAGTTGATGCGCCACACGAGCACGTTAATCTTTCCGCGATGGAGTTGGAGCGTGCAGCAACGCGCTAGTCTAGAGTTGCAGCCGTGCCGCCGCGATGCAGAGCGACCACCGGCTTGCCAGCGCACGCAGGAACAGGCACGGGCCACTCAATCGCAGACGAGCTACTGGCCTATCTACATACATCACGCATGCGGGGAATCTTCGGCGCGGCACTGCGCTATTTCCGTGCAGGTTTAGATCAAAAAAGTTGCCATGCGGTGACCAAAGTCGATTACGTAATCAGGACGGGCACTCCCTCCCCCCTCCCCCCACGTAATCAAGCGTAAGCCTCAGCTCCAACCCCCCCCCCCTCGGTGATTACGTAATATGTGAATGGCCCCTAAACTTGCGCGCGACACATTCGCGCAAAAAATCGACGCGAGTCAACGGCCTTGAGAAAAACGATCATAACTTATAAACCACTAAACAGAATAAAAAAAGATAAAGAGAAAAATGATCGCATTGAAATTTGACATATAAAACATTATAACCTTATCTCGTAAAACAATTAAGATAATAATGAATAAATATTACAAAATTGGCAAACTGAAAAAAACTCGCCTATAAAATCATTTCGATTTTTTTGTAAATACAGTTTTTGTAAATATCAAAAATTGTAAATACAGTTATGTTCTTTATTAAATGCTTTACCAAAACGATATTTTTTTTTTACTTATTTGCATACAAAAATACGGAAAAAATATTTATTTATTCAGCCAAGAAAAATTTTATTTATTCTCGTAAAAAAAAATTTTTTTAATTTTTAATTTGTGACTACTTATGGTATTTTTTTATATGAAATTCTTTCAAAATAACTTTATTACTACATCACTTCTTCTTAGAAATCACACCAGAACTTTGACCTTTGTCTTAGAAAAATCTAAAGTTTTGAGAGTTTCCGCGTCCGAACCTAATAATAAACTTTGAATGCCCATAATATAAAATTCGTTAGATTTTTTCAATTATATTGTCTTATCATAGACTTATTATATGTCTAATAACTAATTACTATACTCCAAAGAGTCACATTTCATCGAAAAACTATGGAAAATCGCACTTTTTTCTCTCATAGTAATTATCAAAACAAGTTTCATTTTCGCGAGCCATATTAGAAAAACAACATATAATGTTCAAAATACGCCTAATTATGTGATAACTTAGGATGTAAATGAAGCAATACCTATTTTATTAGTAAATTAAAGCGACATTACGTCATGTTTCGCGATATATAGGGATATTTCACAAACATTACAAAATAAAAACGGCCATTTTTTCGCGAGCCGTGTGTTGTTGCCAAAGTGTTTTCTTCAAAAATTCGTGAAAAACAGCAAATGGATTGTCTAAATTGAATAATCCTAATGCCTAAACTACTTAAAAATGGAAATTACTCACTTTTATCCGGTATACACTGCATTTATATCCACAAAACACTTCACAAAACAAACATTTCGCGGAACTATACGCCGCCGCGGGGTGGCCGATCGACACTGCTGTTTTGACGTTTAATGCTGACTTTTTAAATCGGCGATCGGTTAAATCGTCGTTGGCCGGCGAATGAAAGATTATTTGGCCATGTCGTCCCGCGGTCAGAAAGCATTAAAGTACGACGATTCGAATCGTAAATTGCATTTTTCGCAGCGGCGAGCGTGATATCCAAAATCGGATGTTACGGATTGTAGGCGGCCGCCATACATGTCCCCAAATGGATGTTACGTGCTCAGCGGGTTAAAACCTAACGAAACGATAGTAGATTTTTAATGTAGACACCTAGTTAGTAAATTACCTTAATTTATCATTATACTAATGTTCGCTGAATTACATTTTTTTTAATATGTGATTCGTTAAAAATCTATGTATTGCAATTGTTTGTTTAAAGACGCATTAGCTGAACCAATTTCAATAGATCTTGTAATGTCTCAGAAGTTGGGGTGTTATCATTTATACGTAACTATTTACAGTAACTATTAATTAATGATTGACAGTAAGAAAATAATTACTTAATTAGGGTACACAGAGAAAATACAAAATAGTCATTAGTGATGGTATAAAATGAATGTGATGTCCAAATCATTAATATTTATACCATCACTAACGACCATTTTGTAATTTGTCTGTGTACCCTAATTAAGTAATTATTGACTTATGTACTGTCAATCATTAATTAATAGTTACTGTAAATAGTTACTTGAAAATGATAACCCCAACTTCTGACACATTACAAGATCTATTGAAATTGGTTTAGCTAATGCAAGCCTTTAAACAAACAATTGCAATACATAGATTATTAACGAATCACATAATAAATAAAACATATATAATAGCGACATATATTGGACAAACTGCTACAAAATAAAATAAGATTCATATAAGTATCGTGTTTGGTATTAAATAAAAGGTCTCAATGAGTACAATTTAAAAATATGTAAGTACTAAAAACAACGAAAATATGTTAGTAGTCAGGTTTTAGGTCTTTCAACTGTTTGCTTGTTTAGAATGCATTACTATTACTAACTTGATGAAATATAAGAGGTAGGTACACCGGAAAGAAATATTGGTATTTTTTTATTCTGCGGATTCCCTAATTTCCTTAATAATCGTCCTTTGTTTTTCTTTCAGATCAAAATGAATAGAATAGTTAACAAATACTAAAACCCCCAAATGCACCCTCAACTGTATCTTCTGCCTCGCCTCTTACTGATATATCGTAAGTTGAAAATTGTAGTTGTTTTTAATCTACTAAGTGAACTTTTATTTTGCTTTATTTTCTTTAATGTCAGCAATTTTATTTGTAGGACTGAAAACATAGATATCGATTTAATTGAAGAAATACACCCTAATGTAACTTTTGATTCATCCAGAGAAACACCTAGTACAAATAACGTAAATAATCAAATATCGTGAGTAGAAAATCGTTATAGGTATTTCAGTTTGTGAATTTTTGGGTTTATGTTCATTTATATTACTCATTTTATTTGTAGTACTGAAAATATGAACATTGAAGCAAAAGGAGACCCACCCAAAATGTTAACAGAAATGCCTAGTACCAGTCATTCAACCGATCAACATATATCGTGAGTTGAAATTGTAATATATATTTCAGTTTTACTCTGTATTTTTGTAAATTTCATTACTTATATCGATCATTTAATTTGTAGCACTGAAGGTAGAACGGTGATTTCATTGACTACATTTGGGTTAATTTAACGATTAGTTATGTTGAGGTAAGAACTAATATCTTTTTTACTTTTCAACTATAATGAAACTTGAAAAAACCGTTAATTTACTCTTTTTTTTTAAGTTACAAAAACAACCGGAATCTATAAATATCAAAGGAAGACGCGTGGTAGATTTTCAATATTTCTTGGACGGCTTTAAAAAAAATTGCAGAACAACAATCGGTTTGCTTGTTCATTACATAACCTAAAAATCGTAAAAGTAAAACGAGTTTATTTTTATAAGTACCGATATAGGTAATTTTATGTGATTATAATAATATTGCATAATCCATATTTGTATAAGTTTAACTAAAATACATAATTAATCTATTTTGGACAGTCTTTTTATTTTCTTCGTAAACTTTACTTATTTACTTATTAACTAAAAATATAGGTACGCCATAGCTACAGATCAAGATCGTTCAGTCGCCGTAACGTCGCAACTGTGTCCCGTGCGTGAGGAAAAACCCACACAGGCGCGCTCACTTCGCGCGACGAGCGGTTAAATACCTAAAACCCGAGTGCCTAGATTTGGGACAACGCTCTTAAGGGGCAAACACATTATCGGACGCGTCTGTAAGCCGCAGCTTACGAACGTATGCACAGGCTTCCGCGACTGACGTCCGATAATGTGCACGGCTCAATAAAAATTCATTACACAGATACCTATTCAGTCGCGCCCATAAGCAGCGGCTGACGGACGCGTCCGATAATGTGTTTGCCTTTTTAAGCACCGACTGAAAAGCTCCTTCTTCTTCTTTACTCTGTAGCCGGCGATTGGAGAGGGGGTCGCCCTTGCAGCCAATGGTCTGCTGTGGATGCCGCTGCATCTCGTACTCCATTCACGATTCGTTTCCATTCTTGACGATTTTTGGCAACGTCTCGAGTTTTGATAGGCTATGATCGCTGATTCTTTAAGTCGTTTCGATATTCTTTAGCCAGGTTTTCTTCGGTGCCGAACGCTGAATTCTCCATTCTGTCGGAAGGTCTCGCCAAAGAAGTTAACCTAGCGATTATCCTTAACAAGCGATTATCCTTCATTCGGCAAACATGGCAGAACCGTCGTAGTCGACGTATTAGTATTACTTCTTCGATCGGCGTGTGTTGATCTCTATTACTCTAATGGACTCGTTTCGAAGTCGGTCGTGGAGTGAGACACCTGGAATCTTCCTCAAGAATCGCATTTGGAAGGCATCGAGACTGAAATGCCGAGACGTAGAATATGCACTTATAACTTATTTCCAAACTCCCTAGACTATAATAATTCCCTGTACCCGACTCTCCTAAATGTCCCTGAATATTTCCGATCCAGCTATCTGGAGATTACTTAATGGGACAGGTATGCCGACTTGATAAACCCTAATTTGTGCGAGCGAGAGCGGCGCGGGCCGCCCCCGCTGCGCGTATTCATTTCGTCTGAAATCAGCCTATGCAAATTGCGCAAAAGGGAACCATAAATTGAAACACAAGTACCGCGGGCCACGGAGTTTCATTTACATTACGGGAGGCACTGTCTTTGGCAATGCAGGCGTTCTTCATTGGCGCTCCGATTCGAGCCGTATATGCCGGAGCAGGAAATACAATTTTATATTAGTTAATTAACTTAATTTAATAACTAATTCTTCGAAGGATGGCATCCCTTACACATTATAAAATGCAACGTCTCTCTGTCTGTCTCCCAGCCGCGTGCGATTTTCTCATTTTTTCGTACGAATTCGCGGGGCGATTTCAGTAGGTGATATATATATTAAATAGTTGCGATTGTATATTATTGAACAACTTGGGTTGACGACTACAGCGGGCGAGCCCTTCACCTCAGGAAGTTTTAACGATTAGTCGTTCTATCTCCCTGGAGTGAGCGCAGAAGACTTGAGGAAAAAACAGTCCACCATCTAGCTACGCCACAAGCCCGTAAAAGGCCAACGCCTTAACCGCGAGATAGCCAGGAGTGTTACCCGGCGGGCTTACACTTACGTCCTTACTTCCAATTGTGACCAGATTCTCTCGTGACAGGTCTCTCGATTGGTTACGAGTTCGAGGTCGCTTGCGCGGTCCTCTCCCTTACGAAACGGTGAAACGGTGTTAACCGAATCTATCGCAGACCACAGCGTCCTTTGCCCGGCTGTTCACCCAGGATCGGATAGCCGATGGTCGTTTCAAGAGCAGTCGCCGTAAGGTCCGCAACCACCGCCGCTCTATAGGAAACAGTACTGCTTCCAGACTCCCCCGACTGTTAGTCAGAGTGCACAGTCGATTGGCATACTCTGCACGGTGCGCAGACCGTCCAGGAGCGCCAGAAGGTTGATTCCCAGGGGAAATTGACCATAAGGCCAGAGTCCTACCCAGGCTCGCACTCAATGCGTGGAGGCCGTCGGATAGGTGTTGACCCGTTAGTCTGACCAACCCTGAACAGAATGGGCTTCGTGGCCAACTCAGCAAGGGCCCATTAACCCCCAAAATATTATTGAATAGTTTTAGGTGCCTTTGCTTCCGGAGTTGGAGTGAAAGGAAATGCTGGAAGAGCAGCCATCATGTCATTAATATTAACTTCATTTCGCGACTTGCTAGATCCACGTCGCCCTCGTATTCCTCATCACTCTCACTGAAAGTCTCTTCAGAACTAAAATCGTTTCCCATTTTGTTGGATTCATCGATGTCTGACTCCTCAAAAGATATTACGCTTTTCAGCATATTGACAATAAATATATGGTCGTAACAACTGAACGGAGAGACTTGTGAGGGACCACCCCTCACTAGACTCCAAGTTGTGCGGTATGAGGTGGTGGTATCGACAAATAAAATAAAATGCCATCGCAACCTTGGGGGAAGGTGATCACTCGGGGAATGATACTTTGGTTGCTTTTTCGCCGGTTTATATAGGCCGGGAAATGATGCAATTCGAAATATTTCGAGTAAAAGTATTGTTTCATCGTGCTGATTCATCGCTTCACGAGTAAAAATAACAGCTGAATTGTGTCAGTGGATTTCACTGGAAATCGATGCATTTGTTGATCGCATGTAATGGACTTAAGGGCCATACAGACTACACACAACTGAATGTAAATTATGCGAAGCGATATAACTGTAATTTTTTGTCTGTTTACAGGGGACAAACTGGTAGAAAACAGTCGGTCCGATTTGCAAGTGTAACTTGTGAACTTGAAAATACCGATCGTCTATTTTGACGGGTAAATAGCGTCTCCTGACGCAGACATTACATAGAAAATATATGGAACGCTTTAATAGCGTGCCCCGCGATTTTGCACGGAAGGAGCTGAACGCGTACGTGCGCGTCGCCGGCGGTTGAAGGGTTAATAACTAGAGTGCGACGGGAATGATTTCGGTCGGTTATACATTCCCAGGGAAGGGAAAGTATTATGAAAGCGCTAAAAATATTTTTCGAAATTAAGACGGATATAATTGTACACTTTGATGCCGTTTCCTAAATAAAAAAATCGGTTGTGTCACCCCAAGACTTTCCTGACTAGTATCCGGGGAGGTGCGAAAAAACAGCGACATTTTTTACTCTAGTACCCCAAATTTGTATGGCAGGTACCCCAAACGTTGGTCGTAAGTACCCCAAAAACTAATAGGTTCTTCCGATGGTTAACAGAAGCTTCTATGCCAAATTTTAACTTAGACAGATTAAGCGTCTGGGCGCTATCGCGGAAACAATTTTTTCGCCGGGAACCCCAAATTTGTATGGGAGGTACCACAACCGTAGGGCGTAGGGACTCCAAAAACTAATGGGTTCCTCCGACGGTTAACAGAAGCTTATATACCAAATTTCAGCTCAATCCGATTAAGCGTCTGGGCGCTATCGTGGAAGAATACATACATACAGACATACAGACATACAGACATACAGACAGACAGAGATCGGTCTGGAAATAGTCTCAATCGTCTCAGGGAGTCTCAAAATATATATTCCCATCTTCATCTCAAAATTTTTTTTTAGCGCGATCACAATACTTTCCTTTCCGATAGGTCGTCAGGAAAGTAAAAAAAGAGTTTGAAATAGTCGAAAATTTCGAATGTATCCATTATTTATAAAAATGATACAAGGATGATGCACTAGTTAGCACCTAGTCATTAAATTAAAATAATAAAGCTTGATAGGCTAATTTTATGAAAGAAAGCACACACACCTTCATTGTGTATTGAGAATTTATAAAAATAACTTTTGTGTCTAAATATAAAATAACTAACTAAAAATAACTAATCTTTTTGTGACTCAATGGTAGCAAATAGAATAATTGTATAATATTATTAACATTTTAAGAGGTTTTGGTAAAATCTCTAGAAATAATTCATTTATTAAAAGGTAATTTGATGAATTAATAATAATAATAAAAGATACCTGACAGCGAAAGACTTCCCTGATTCGATTGGAAAACTCTTATGATTAATTGCGATGTGTATCCTTCCATACATCTTTCGAATGTGCTATGTATGTAGGTTTAACGAGAGTCCATTTGACCGGTGAACGATCATCCTTTCATTCCAAAAAACAAGCCCTTTCTTTTGCAAAATAAAAAATCTCCAATAGAGCTGAAAACAATGAAATATCTTAATGGTAAAATCGCTCTGAGTCCCTTCTCTACACAAAAAAAAAATCCTAGCCACATTAACGCCAATAATGATAGCGAAGCTGAGAAAAAAATAACGATGTAATACACGGAAATACGGATGTTTCAATACGGATTACGTATATAACTCAGACTGTTGTATATACGTATGAATTACCATGATACGTAACAGTGTTGGCGTGAAGGTAGTTATCGTGTCGTAATGTTATTTCATAACGTCCCGACCTCGGGATCTCCCGACCTCGCGATCACAGCATGTATACGCATAGCTATAGTCGGACACATGAATCATGTTGAAACTACAGTATACACTTATTTTCGTAATAACCGTACGAAAAATGTTGATACCTACATATAATCGAGTAATAGAGTTTCAACAAAATTCTTTGTAATTCAACAAAATTACGATTGAAACATCATTATTCTGTATAAAACCGTTATACCAATATGGCAATTTATGAATCAATCCAATATTATAAAATCGAAGACTATCGCGGTTGTTTGATAAATAGGATAGAAACGAATTCACCGCGTGAAATTTACCGCGTGCTATCCAAGGAACAATTCTACTTCCCTCGCATGATCCGAGAAGCCACTGAAATAAAAAGAACCCCGAACTTCTATAGAGGCGACGGTTACAAACTCCCTTCTACGTGGAACCCTCTTCTTAAAATGTTCCCGCCGCCGAACGCCGAAAGCAAGGACGTTAGAAAGGATACAGTGAGTGTTGTGTGCAAGACGGATTTTCGAAATTCGCGCGCTCCGAGCCCAGCCCCCCACCACGGTTATAACCTACGCAGTGGCGGCAAAGGTATGCAGCCTACCGGCTAAACAACGGATTGACAGCTCTTTCAGTCCACCCTAGACAACGGCGGCTGCAACGTCACCGAAACGTCGGTTGCTACAATACAAATTTCACGCGGAAAATTCCTGTCTATCCTCTTTACAATCCAATATTGTTCTCACTGTATAAGTTAAAGAGTGCTGTTATGAAATATTTTCTTTCTAAATTTTTGTATTTCATCGTATCTGTTAAATAAATAATAAAATAATTTTGTTGATGCAAATAATTATCTTGAATCTATCTGAAGTAAGCGATAGATTTTGTATTTTCTTTCAGTCTATCTACACTCGGTGGATATTATAAGTCTAATGCAACTTTAATAAAATGCAGTAGATACCTAATGCGAGCATGAAGCGCCTGTTATTGCACTGAATTTATCATTTGGACGGCACGGCTGCAGAAAATCGCCCTCGCTGGTTTCAATTTCCTCCCAAGACGATGCCTCCAAAAAGCATACTTTCAATTTATTATCCAATAGACTGAAATTGCCACGATTACAGCTACCGTTTCAGCTCTTCGAAATGGCTCGTATGGTTTTATCCAACGGCAGATGGTATTTCGCTGTTTATTTCTATGAGCAATCGCCGCTTTATCTGTAGCCAACCCTGCTTTTATACCTATTAGTTTAAGTATTATATTTAATGCTCCAGCGGGGTTTCTATCCACCTCCAGCGGGGTGGATAGAAGCCAACCACTGCCGGATTAACCCGCGTAGAGGCCCTAGGGCCGTCGGAATCTCAGGACCCTCTTTAAACTTTTCGGGGCCCCTTTGGGCTGTTAACATTCTGAAAACCATATACTGTAGAATAGACATGTATATAAACAAAACACGATCGCTCCGGCAAAGTGGGCGTTTTATATTTTGACAATGCTTTATAAAAAGTATAAAACAAATTTACCGCGTGAAGTTCGTAACACCCGACGTTTCGGCGACGTTGCCCAGGGTCGGCTAAAGTACTCTTAATCGTCATCCGTTGTGCTGCGGGTAGGCGGAAAATTGCTGCTGTAACTCGGCATTTTTTTTATATACTTTATTCATATATGTTTTGCACATTTAGCCACATTGTTGTCAATATTATAAGTAACTCGGAAAAATTGAACACCGAAATGCAGCAAATGCTCAGTGCCCACCTAACTAGGATTAAATTGTCTCGTCAAGCGGGTCACAGTTACTAATTATGTAACATTTCTAATAATTAACGTAAAAAAAATATATTTTTATGTTTAATGAATGTACTTAATTAAGATTGAATAATATATTTTAATAAATAAATAAAACTGTATTACAAATCGAAATTAGTACTAAATTTGTAGGTAATACAATATGGCAAATACACATATATGTAAATACGATTGCAATAATTAATAAATGCTATAAACATATTTATAATTTAATACAATATATAAATACAATTATACAAACAGTTCTGAAAAATATTAAATATTATAAATAAAAATATGATATGATATAGTATGTTATATGGATAATAATTTATATAAAAATACAATAATATTTTTAAAATCAATCGTTATACATAAGCCTTACAAACCAAGATTTCAGATTTAGACCTCGCTAATTCAAATAACCATTAATTAATATTGTATTTAAACTCTTGATTGCTTTTTAGGTGATTCCATTTTTCCTCTATGTCATTATATTATGGGGCCAATGAAAAAAGCTTGAAGAAAATTATACAAGTGGAGGGGCGGCAGGGTCGGCGCGCGCGAATTTTGAAAAACCGCCATGCACACAACACTCACTGTATCCTGTATCACGTCCTTGCGCTCGGCGATGGGCATTGAAAATATTTCAAGGATAGGCTTCTACGTAGTAGAGAGCTTGCAACCGTCGTCTCTATTGAAGTTAGGATTTCTTATTTCAATGGCTTACCGGATCATGTGGGAAAAGTAAAACTTTTCTTTGGATAGCACAATGGAATTTGAAACTGCACCCAGTGGTTACTTTCGCTATCCACTATGTGTTCGCATATCGCCGAAATTTCTCGTTAAACGTTTCTCCAATCTTTGAGGTATTCCATAAGTCTATCCAAAGAATAGTTTTACTTTCCCCGCACGATCTGGGAAGCCACTAAAGAACCGCGAACTTCAATAGAGACGAAGGTTACATGTTCTCTACTAAGTGGAACCCTCTTCTCAAAATGTTTTCAATGCCTATCACCGAGCATAATTCGTTTTATCCTAATTCAAAGTTCAAAGTTTATTTATTCCAAAAAACCCGGTAAGGGTATAGAACTTACAATTAATAAATACAATTTTTTATATTATTCATATTTTAAACATATCATATATCTGGCAAAAATTAAATTAAATCAAGTTAGAAATCTGAAAGTCAATAAACTATACAAAATCAACCATTACATTGTCTAAATATTAAAAAGATCATTTAGAAATATCAATAATATAAATACCAAATCCAAAAATAAAAGAGTATAAATCTTTAAATAAAGAAAACAATAACAATAATAATAATCAAGGAGTCCAATTTGGAAAGCATCAAATAATAATCAGAGTAAAAATATAAAAATAAAAGCAATAATTCCTAAATCATGTTACATAATCAGTGAGTAAATTGTCTATAAAATGAAGTGTTCAGAACAGGATTAAAACGGAAGGTAAAAAAAGAAAAAATAAAATAAAATAAAAAATAAATAAAATAAACAAGTAGTCAATTGTGAATGTAAAATTTTAAAAGTCCGTGCCATATAAACATTTTTGCAGTAAAAATTCCTTGGTAAGTTTTTTGAATAGTGTATATGTTTGTATATTTTTTAATTCATCTGGTAACCTGTTATAAAATGTTATGCTTCTGTATTGAGTTGTCCTTTGAAATTGTGATGTTGTAGGTATAGAATTATGAGTATACATCGATTTGTGCCTTGTATTGTGGGAATGTATGTGGGCAAGAGTTTGGTGCTTTCCTTTATTTTTATAGAATTCGCACAGGCTTTCGTGAATAAATATGGTATAAACGGTGGGGATCTTTAGTTCAAGAAATAGTGGTTTGCAAGATTCTCTTCTATTTAATCCGCGTATTGCTCTCACGGCCCTTTTTTGTAAAATGAATACCTCTTTAATATCAGTGGCATTTGCCCACAATAAAATCCCATATCTCAAGTGGGATTCAACCAGAGAATAGTATGCTCTCACAATTTCCTTTTCGTCCAATATTTTTCTTAATCTGGATACCGCATAGCAAGCTGAACATAATTATAATGTCAAACAACAGCGATAGTCTTCGATTTCATATTGACAACGCTTGTTATATGTCGCGTATCAAAAACGAGCATATTAACAAAATACGATCGCACCGGCTAGCAACGGCCAAATGACGATAATTTGTAAGGATTTTACTATTAGCCCCATCAAAAAGTTTATTAAATATTTTCTTTGTAGAATTTCTTTTCGAGGATTTTTTCTATCTATTAGAAACAATTTATAAAATGCTATTGAAATGATGCCTTGTCGCTGGTCCACTAAACTGCGTGTTCCGGACTTATGTCGTTGGACGACATGTCCGGTCTTATTGGCGGTGGAGATGGTCTGTCGCATACTCCTTTATTAATAAATGAAAACGAAAAATTCCAGCTACTGTCGGTTTCCAAAAATGCGTCATCCGCTCGACAAACAAGGGTGTGTAAACATTTTTCACGGCGCGCGTCGTAAATTAGGGAGGGACGCGTCGGCACGCAATGTCACCTGAAAATTTATTGCAATGAGATATTTAACGCTAATGAGGGGTATTTCCGATTGGTGACATCGTTACGGCGTGGCGACGATGCTGAAAATGCGTCCCAATGCTACGATATTTTTCAGAAAAATACCTTAAACTGGAGTGTTATGTATGCCAAAAGGGACCAAGTATAAATTACACTTGGGCCAGTGACCAGAAAATAAATCGGTTGTGTAACCACAAAACTTTCCCGACAAGTAGCTAAGGGCTCATGGAAGGATTTTGATCGTGATGTACCTTCGGGAAGGAGGTTGACGTAATATGAAATTTATTTATTTTTTTTATTTTCGAGAAACATACAGAGCTTCATATGACTAATTATCTTAAATACAGTGTTTCGCTGGCCGATTAATTGTTTCCTGCATTATTTTCTTATAAGGTAAATCAAAAGTTGCATTGCACTAAATAAAATTAAATTACTGGTTAGGCCATTTTAAATTATACCATGTCATATATATTTATTTCCTACCTACCCTCCCAATCAGTGAGAAATTACGCGCCGGTCGAGATAGACGTACCTACTCATGTTCGAGTGTTCTTATTGATCGTGCTGTGACTTCGTAATTATCGCGTTCGTGAGCTGGCCAGCTGAAGATTTGGAAACATTCGGAGTGACATTACAGCAAGGAATCGCGCGAAAAATAGAAAGGTGCATAAACTTTGATTCCTTCTCTTCTCCACAATGATGATTTTAATTCTTTAAAAATAGCCAACCTTCCTTACAGTCTATTCGCTATATATTATTAAACTTAAACCCAACAATTACAATCGAGCTATTGCAAGGATAGGAAAGGAGAGGGATGGTATATATGTAGGATAGAACATAGGCATTCAAATTATAGTATTTGCTATTCTCATTTTCACTCTGAGTGTTTTGAAACAATTTGTATGTGTATATTATATACTCATTTCCTAGACGCCTAGTGAGCTAAGGACAGCCTCGCTGAATTTAGGTTGGTTCAAGTAAAAAATGTCGATATCTTCGAATCGACTATTATATGTGGTCATCAAGCGGTGCATAACAGAGTTTTGGGCGTAACTGGTGCTCACACGAGAAATTTCGAACGTACGAGGAGAGCGAACCCTTCGTGGCGGAACCAACAATGACGGTCTTTACCAAATGAGGGCTATCAATTTTGTTATGTATTATTTTATGCAATAATGTCATATCAGCCGCTGTGCGGCGGTCTTCCAGCGAACACATACTAAAATAGTTCAGCCTGCTCTCGTAAGTGCCAAGTCCCAAGTGCTCACGGTAGTCTAGGTATCTAATAAAATGCCTTTGGACGCCCTCCACCCTATTTTTATACACGCCATATTGCGGATTCCAAATCTGCGATGCGAACTCTAAGGTGCTACGAACATAGGAAAAGTAAAGCGTTTTAAAGACGTTAATGTTCGAGAATGGTTTACATATTCTATTAACAAAACCCAGAGTCCTCAACGCCTTGCTAACAAAACTTTTGATTTGTTGGTCGAACGTCAGCTTTTGATCCAGTTGTACCCCAAGATCTCGAATGCACCCAACTTCGGGTATATATTCGCCATTTAAGCGGTATTTGAAACTGAAGACTATCGAAGACTATGGCGGTTGTTTGATATTATAAATAGAATAATAAGAAATTACCGCGTGAAGGTACTTCTGGCGGTAATTTCATTTTATCCTATTTACGAGTTTGACCTAATTGAAAGGCATGGTCGGCGACGAGCGCTGATAGTGAGAATGCAATGCATAAAACACGTCCTCCTCGAAGAGGGAGTAACATAGAAAGGACCCTGTGGACCCTGTCTCGGCTGTGTCGTGGTCAGGTGGGATCGGATCCTCTGGGGAAGACCCCGGGCGCTTCTGTGCGGTTAGTGCATCGTGCAGCGTTAGCCAACCGACTGCACCCCGGTGTATAACCGAGGGGGAAGGGGTCCATAATCTTCCTTTCCTAAGCAGCATGGGGTGGTTGTTGGCCTGATGTCAGCTACCTTTGAAACGATCCGTTGGACATCCCATCCCGTGTGATATTGACGGGCAAAATGCGTCACGGTCCGTGATAAATTTGAACTTAATTACCGCTAACACCAACTAGAGCTGTCAACTACAACGGGCGAACCCGACACCTCAGGACGTTTTAACGATATTAGATCGTTCTGTCTCCCATAAGGTGAGCGTAGAAAAGTTGGGACGAAAACAGTCCACAAGGTAGAGGCCTTGCGGCTACCGCTAACACCAGAAAGAGGTCTCGCAAGCGACTTTGAACTTGCGACCAGACTGTTGGACGAAGAAATCCGGCCAAATCTGGTAGTGAGAGCGCGAGGCTGGCAGCTGTTTTAATTTCTTAGTGCCTCCTACGGGCTTGTTAGCATAGTTAGATTGTGTACTGTTTTGTCCATAAGTCTGCGTTCAACCTACGGTTAAAAGAATAGTCAAATATCGTTATGCCTTCCTGGGATGACGGGTTCGCTTACAAACTAGTCGATAACTCTGTAAAAGCGTAGTTATCGCAGACCCAAAGCGCATTTTGCTCGACATCTCTTTCGGGATCGAGTAGCCGATGGGCGGATATATGTCACCAGGAAATGTGCATTTCCAGGATCCTGCGCCATGAGTTGGATCGGCCAACAACGACACTGGATATATGGCTCAAGCTGCACAGCCCCATCGGATCTGTGAGCTGTGTGCCACAGGAATTGCCTCTGGCGGCTCTTAGCAACTGCTCCCGTTAGGTATGCGCAACCGCCGAATTATCGGAGGAGTCTGGAGACGTATGTTTCCTTAGAAGCAATATTTTCTGTTCCTTAACACATTAAGTGCTGTTCTAGTCACCTATTTATAGAAATAACCCACTGTCTACTGTAGCTAACACTGACCGTGGTATCTAACGGTTTCGTGAATGTTGAGCCTGGATGAATTATAATTTTATTTTGGATCGGCTTAACCCACGGTTCAACTCCCATCCGGTAGCTTCCTCAAAGAGGGACCAAACTGGAAAGGACTATTTGAACGTATTGCTACATAAGAAATTGCTATCGTATTGCTACATAACAATATATTCCAGTCAACCAGTAATCTGGTTACAACTGGAAGTAAGGGCGCGAGTGTTAGCCCACTGGTCGATTAACCTTGTTATCTCGCTGTAATTAACTTCTTACGGGCGAGGGGTGTAACTAGACGACGGATTGTTCTCGTCCTAAGTCTTCTTAGCTCACCGGGTGACAGAACGATCAAATATCGTTAAAACTTCCTGAGGTGACAGTTTCGCCCGTTGCAGTTGGAGGTTGTAGTTGTGTTGCCCCCAAGTCCCAGCATTTATTCCATGAGAGACATAATGATCTAATATCGTTTTATTTCCCTGGAGTGGCGGCTTCGCTCGTAGCAGCTGACAACTCTCAGTCTAGCATATATCCCGTTAAGAATGAGGTATATTCTAGTTTTATATAACTGGAGTCAAAACTAGCGGGAACGGGTGGTTGAGCAGCACTTATTGCAAAGGCGCGGCGCCGGCGAGGCCATGCAAACTTGGCAGCAATTTGTCTGCCACTCTTGACGAACTTCGCCATACTTCTCCCTCCGGCTAACGCGAACGGCGAGTTCGAGACTCGAGTGAACAGATGGCGCGGCCGTCGCGTCCCGGTTGTATTTGATTGGTTATTGGCTGTAACTGCGAACATCTTCCCAACATTCTCTGCGCCGACTTTGAAACCTAGTAAAGGATAGACGATTAATAACAGTTTCGGGATCGTTCGTCGATAATGTCCTTTGATTTTTATTTAATTTGATCCTTGATAATTTGATTAGAATGGAAGATTTTTTTTTAATTATTACTTGAATATTTGATTATTATTATTGTTTTATCATTTATTTACAATTAATTGTAGATTACTTTGATTATAATTATATTTCTGTTTCGTTTTTTTATTTTTTTTATTTTGATTATTTTTTAAATTATAAAATCGAAGACTATCGCGCTTGTTTGATATTATAAATAGGATAGAAAACGAATTTACCGCGTGAAATTTGTAGCACCCGACGTTTCGGTGACGTTGCAGCCGCCGTTGTCCAGGACAGTCTACCCTGGACAACGGCGGCTGCAACGTCACCGAAACGTCGGGTGCTACAAATTTCACGCGGTAAATTCGTTTTCTATCCTATTTATAATTTTTTAAATTGTGTTAAAGGCGTTAGGGTTGTATCTCATATCTGGGAAAATAATAAAGCAGCACTTAAAATATGCTCATTTGACTCAACAATATCGACTTCTAAATACGAGTATTTAGAAATTAAAAATAAAATACAGGTAATCGGCATCGCTTTAGTTTTAAAGTTGTGAAAGTTCATAAGTCGCACGATTTGCCATTTTCTCTCAATTGACGAGTCCTCACTGATCAGTTTCTTTTTTACAGATATTGGGCCTGAATGCGTTTCTTTGTGAACTAAAACTAAAATTAGTTCAAGCGAACGAGATAGAGCAATGCTTTACAGCGGAATATGACATGAACGATCGTCGATAAAAACTACTTGTCGAACTTATACTCGTCCGAATACATTTGAAAACATTTCGTGCAGTCTTAGATTCAGATGATTTATCTTTTTTGGGTAGTTTTAATGTGAAAAAATGACAACCGTTTATTTCCGTTATACTGACTTTTCAAGGGCCTTTGACCGTGTCAATCAAGTTGAGCTAATAACTCGTTTGTCTTCTATGGGCATATATGGAGATCTGTTAAGGTGGATAGCATCCTGGCAGGCCGGCCGTTGTCGTTGGTGGATTTAGATCTAGTTTTTTTGGCATTGAGTCTGGTGTTCCACAGGGATCCTATTTAGAGCCTTTGCTTTTTAATGTTTATATCAACGACATCGGTACTTGATTTAATCACTGCGACTATCTCGTTTACGCAGATGATTTGAAAATCTTCATGGGAGTGAAGAACCACGGCAACTGTCAACTGATCCGGGAAGATCTGAATCGTTTCACTCGATTTTGTGAACAGCGTAAACTTTCTATACATGTAGCTAAGTGCCATAAAATCTTATTTTCGCGAAATGTCAATCTGATTAACTTTAAATATACAATTGGCAATGATAAAATCCTGGAAGTAGATCGAGTGCGTAATCTAGGAGTCATCTTAGATCGCAAGCTAATGGATAAGCATATTGATTCAGTCGTCAACAGGGCTTACAGCACCCTCGGTTTTATTATGAGAGTTTGTAGACCTCTTAATTGTTTGAAGACTAATTCTTTGAGGACGGTTTATGTTACATACGTACGCAGCCTGCTTGAATTTGCTTCTATTATTTGGTCTCCGTATTAGGAATGCTACATACAAGCTGAGGATTGAGCGTATTCAAAAACGATTTATACGTCATCTAAATTTTTGCTTATTTTCCAACGGCTTGTCGTACTCTGACGGTCTACAACGTTATGGTTTAGAGACATTATAGGACATTAAGCAATCACGAGCATATTCGCACTACAGATACACACACACACCCACACACACATACATACACGCACACATACAAATACACACACACGCACACATACACGCTCTCCATCACACAAACACACCCCAACACCCATACACTCGCACATACCGTTTTTAACTGTTAGTTTTAAATTCTTTAGTTTTCTTTGTATTGTATTGTTTAGCATATTTTGTAATCCTTACATAGCAAATAATTTAAAACATCATTGGCTTTACTACTGTTATATACAATTATTAAATATTATTTTCATGCTGTAGGTTTTTAACAAAAATTAAAATAAAAAAATCACATTCCGCTCTAGCGTATTACGTTACCTCGTTCACACGAACTAATTCCCGATTTTAGTTCACGAAGAAATGCAATCGACCCCATTGATCTTCTTTAAAAATTAACTTTCCTGAAAGGTGTCATAACCAAAAGTAAACACTAAATTAGAGTAAGTCCAGCGATTCTTGAAGTTATCACGATCTAAGATAAGGGCAATCTATAATCCGCATCCATTGCTCTTTTCCATCGACTCAACACTTCTTCTCGCCTCGTTCAGCTCCTATCTACTTATACTTATTATGTTTACACATAGACGTTACGTATACACATGTACTTACCTCGAAAGACGCTATAATGTATAGTAAAAACTTTATCGAAATTTCTCGAGAGGTTCTTAAGTTTATTGCTATCAAAAAAAGCAGACGGACGCTTTTTGGGTTCCTTGTTTCATAAGTGTACGAGTATATTCTAGTATGTTTTAGCTCTCGAATTCTACCAGAGATAAATGCAAAAGTATTCTATATTACCAAAAAAAAGTTACCATTGTACTTACCATAAATTATAAGCCAAATTATGTATATTATATTTTATTTATTATCTTCTACTATTATATATATATATATATATATATATATATATATATATATATATATATATATATATATATATATATATATATATATATATATATATATATATATATATATATATATATATATATATATATATATATATATATATATATATATATATATATTTATATATATATATATATATATATATATATATATATATATATATATATATATATATATATATATATATATATATATATATATATATATATATATATATATATATATATATATATATATATATATATATATATATATATATATATATATATATATATATATATATATATATATATATATATATATATATATATATATATATATATATATATATATATATATATATATATATATATATATATATATATATATATATATATATATATATATCATATGTTATAATATATGTTATCATATGTGTACGATATTGTGCTATATCTATACTAATATTATAAAGAGGTAAAGTTTGTGAGGTTGTAGGGAGTAATCTCTGGATCCACTGAACCGATATTGAAAATTCTTTTACCAATAGAAAGCCACATTAGTTGTGAGTATCATAGGCAGTGGCGGCGCTAGGCGTCGGCGACGTCGGCGACCGCCGACGGCCTCGCACCTGAGGGGGCCTCGCAAAAGTTTTAAAAATTATTTAAAATTTATTTATTTATTCTTATTTATTTTCATATACTTGCGTGAGTAAAGTGAGTGAGTAGTACTTTAGGGGTATTATCCAGAGTCCTCTGGCAACACTATGAAAGTTCGCGCGCGAGTCTCGGGACGGGAAATCCCCGTGTCGTATAAATATTTGTATTTCATTCTTCTGTGAGCGTAACTAACGTAAACAATCATTCAATCTGTGAATAGAAGTAGACTCGCATCCACAAAGTTTCTTTTTATTTGTTGTAAAGTCATTATCATTACCCCGGTGGCGTTCTAGTGGATAAAAGTGTTAATTTAGATTGTGATTTATTTCATATTTCTAAGGTAAGTCAAATAACGACTTTAACGAAATGATTTTATCAAAATCGATAGGTATATATCTTTTATAAGTCGTAAATAAATACAATGTATTTCTCTGTACAAACTGAAATAAAAAAGTAGACAGTTACCTTGTTTTAAACCTGTGTAGTGTTTTTTTCACACCGGAGAACATAGAAAATTTTCACCTGTTACAAATTTTCACCGCCTACAAATGTTTTTTTTTGTAGGCGTCCAAATTCTTAATAGGTAACTAATTATTTCCACCGAGTTCTCTTTTCCATACGTCTCGTGCGGTATTCCTTCAATACAAAATAATCTAGGTTCAATAAATTATATCAATTTTCCATAAAAAGTATTGTCGTATCTATAGGGTTGTTTATCATGGGGGGCTTGGGCATCTGCTACAAAAAATGACAGATCGGCAGATCTCGTTTCGTATTATTGAACTCTGAAGCTACTGAGCCTATTTTGAAAGCATCTAATAAAATAATTTTTCTAAGATTACATGACCCAGCCCCCGCTCTACAGATGCCTATGAGGAAAAGACCTTGCTAATAGTATAGAGAAAATTATTTTACAATTAGTAGCAATTATATATTTAACAAAATACACTTGTTAGCTTAATAAATTAGTGACTATAGAAAATAAAATATTCTGGATGATTATTGATGATCACACCTACTTCTTATAATCAGTATACATTGAGTTCAAGTTTTGTTTAAGTACTGTACTTACCAAACTTTAATAAAAAATATTTTTAGGTCATCATGACTGGAGGACCCACTAGAGACAGAGATGTAGGGAGGATATGGGAATCCGGTGCATCAAAAAGAAAAAGAAAAGCTGAAACGGTTATATCCAACCAAGCTCTGAGTTCCAGTATGATGAAATTTCTTAAGAAACCTTCAAGGACTACAAGTGTCACAGCTTCAGAGTCAGAGTCATCTGATGAAACTTTAGTTTCTGAACCAGCTTCAGAGTCAAATAAATCTTTTACTCAAATTTCTGATACAGCTTCTTTACCATCAACATCGAGCGAATCTGCTGTGATCCAAATGTCTGAACCCAATGAAGAGTTAGAAATTGAGAGGATGTGTGACTCGGGAAATCAAGAGCAAGCAGTTAATTTAAAAGAGTCATTTATAGACTTAGATCCGAGGAAGTGGGTATTTCCAGTTAATGATTTGCAGCGTCATGACTTAATTCAAAACGGACCCAATCATCAAGATCTAGAGAAATCTGATGAAAGTTACCCAAAAGACGCAAATAAAAGACATTTTTCTAAATTTCATTTTACTCGAAAATTAAGTAACGGCGAAACGCAACATCGCAGATGGTTAGTTTACTCCATATTTCAAGATAAAGTTTATTGCTTTCCATGAAGACTTTTTTCACATTTGCAGACACAGATGGTAAAAGAAGGATGTTGTGACTGAAAAGATTTGAGTCGGATATTGCAAAGACATGAACAAAGTCAAGGACACATAGAGTGCATGATTAAATGGATGGAATTCTATAAAGGAATCAAACAGGGAAAAACAATAGATAAGGATAACGAAAGATTGATTAGGGAATCGCAAAAGTATTGGCATAATTTGTTTGAAAGAATGATTGACATAATAAACTATTTAGCCTCACACAATCTGGCATTTAGAGCTCATCGAGAATCTCTTAAATTGAACGATAGCAGAAACAGTGGTAATTTTATTGATTTATTTAAGTTGTTATCCAAATATGATCTGACACTACGGGAGCACATGCAACGTATTAATGAAAAGCAACTTACTCAACATTATCTGAGCCACGACGTCCAAAATGAATTAATTGCATTAATGTCTAAATCAGTTATTGACGAAATTATACACAGAGTTAAACAAGCAAAATACTACGCCTTCTTGCTCGATTGTACCAGGGATATGTCAGCCGTGTTGAACAAATGTCAATAATATTAAGATTTTGCAATTCCTCAACTGGAGCAATAGAGGAACATTTTGTTGGGTTTATTGCCGTCGCAGAAACAACAGGAGAGTATTTAACTAATTCAATATTACAAGAACTGGAAAGAAATGGTCTAGATATCCAAAACTGTCGAGGACAGGGATATGATAACGGCGCCAATATGGTGGGTATTAATAAAGGTGTCAGAACAAGAATACTCAATATAAATCCAAGAGCATTCTTCGCGCCGTGCGGATGCCACAGTTGGAATTTGCTTTTGATTGATGCAGCTAACTCTTCTACAACAGCCAAAACATTTTTCGGCTTCATCAATAAAATTTATGTGCTCTTTTCAAAGTCCAGTAAGCGTTGGGATGTTGTAAAAATTAAATTGAAATTGACATTAAAACCTCTGTCTGAAACACGATGGGAGAGTAGAATAGGAGCAGTAAAAGCAATATTTTTGCAATTTGATGATGTTATCGAATGCGTGAATGACCTGAAAAATAAAAGTGATGATTCTGAAACTCTAAGCGACTATGAAGCAGTCTTGAACGAAATGTTAACTTTTGAGTTTATTGTTGCAATACACGTGTGGTACGAGGTTTTACTACGTATGAACAATATAAGTAAACTATGGCAATCGGTTCAAGTCAACTTGAAATTCGCTATCGATACTTTACGTTCATTTTGTAGCTGGATTCAAGAATTCCGTAATACAGGATTTGACAATAGTGTTGCACAAGCTCGATTGTTTGTGGAGAAAAGTACTTTCGAAATTCAGTGTCAATTTAAAGAAAAAAGAACAGCCAGGAAAAAGCGAATGTTCGATTATGAACATACTGATGAACCTATTCAATCTTTTGAAATGCATTACAGAGTTAACTTTTTTAACACAATGATAGATGATATTATAGTCGACACCGAATGTCGATTTAAAGCGCTCAATGAATATTTTGAACAATTTGGTTTTATTTATGATATCAGTTATTTGAAATCGATATCAAAAGAGGACCTTCTCAAGCATTGTAATGATTTAGGTACAATACTGCGGGAAGGCGACGGCGAAAACAGTGACATACAGCCTTTCGAGCTATATGAAGAGCTACAGATTTTAAAAGCGAATTCACTTGACTCTGTCAACGACGCGAAACAACTCATTCAGTACATTTTAGAAAATAATTTGGAAGAAATATATCCAAATGTTTACATAGCAATTAGAATCATGCTCACAGTTCCCGTCAGTACAGCTTCCGCTGAGAGAAGCTTCTCAAAGTTAAAATTGATTAAGACCTACTTTAGAAGCACGATGACCCAAGAGAGACTATCTGCGTTATCAATTCTATCAATTGAAGCTGAAATAGCGGCTAGTATTAGCTATGACATAATCCTGAAAAAGTTCAATGAGGCCAAAAGCCGAAAATTCGTCTATTTTAATTTCTATTTGTGTAATTTTTACCATCATTTGATTAGCAATAAAACTCGTTTACTCATACATTAGTTTCATTATAATTCGGCGCATGTAATCTAACGTTATCTTTTTGACGGGGAAATAAAAAAGGCCTCGCGAACCTAATTTCGCCGACGTCCAAGTGTGGTCTAGCGCCGCCACTGATCATAGGCTATATATTAATGAAAAGACGTTTTCGTGGTAGTCGGATTTGGAAAGTAAGTCGGAGAAAAAACGGTCGAATGAAAACGTTTCTTACGAACGCTGCCTTAACGATGAGAGATATATGATTGAGTTCTAGAGAAAAGTTCTAGAGCTTAATAATGCCTACAAAAAAAGTCAGCGACAGCATATGTCTAACTAATATATTTAAGTCACAAAAAGTTTTTTTTTAATATTAAAAAAATAATTTAAATCGTTAGGTCATGTTTATTGATCATATTACCAACAATTATGAATTCTTATCAAAATAAGTAAATTTATTGTCTGAAGTGTTTAAAACAAAAGACTTTTCCCTTTTATTGCATTTAATTTCCTTTTCACTTCATAAATGGTTAACCCCTCAAATGTGAGGCGTCCCTTAAGGGATGCCTTGGCAAAATGTATACAAAATGTATATAAATTTATATAAATATAAATATAAATGTAAATGTGCGCCGCTTTATAGTAATCCGCTCTATAGTAATGCTATAGCTCTATAGTAAACCCCGCTCTATGTAAATGTAAATGTAAATGTAAATATAAATTTATATACATTTTGCCGTAGGCAACCCGAGCTAATCGCCATTCATTTGAGGGGTAAAGAGATAATACGACATAGGTATGGAACCGCGACCGTATCTCGGGTTGGAACTCCTGAAAGACAATATATTTTGGTACCAAATAATAACATTACATCTAATATAGTATACAGAGAAGTTTTGAACAATTAAAATGAACACAATTTATTCAAAGATAATCATTTCATTCACTCATTTGAAACCCGGTAATATAGCCAAATTGACATGCAAATACATAAATACATATGCAGTAAAAATATAACCCTCCTTTTGGCAGTGAGGAAATAAATCATGGCACTCAGTACTAATCGAACCACACTCATAATTTCATCACAAGTAAAAATGTTAACCGCCCAACGAAGTGGGCACGGATCAGCTAGTATATTATATTACGGTGTATTATATTATATTACATTATATGTTATGTTATATTATATGATATCGTGTTGTATTATATCATAATATGTATTGTTACATTATGTTATTTTATATTTTGTATTGGTTAATATGAGACGGAAGTAGTACATCACCAGCAGGCAAGACGCACCGGTACAGCAAATACTTCAGCACTGTATATCCATCATCCTAACACAGGCGTATATCTAGTGGGGTGTTGTAATCCTGACACGTATAATTTAAAATAAAAATAAATAAAAAAATAAATAAAAATTTCAAAAATATATCAATAAGGAAACGCACTTATTTCGTATGTGGTAAAATGTACAATACCTTACTAATAGGCAGGTACTTATACGTTTATCATTCCAGCACCCTGTTGTACCTACTCTGTGTAAACACTCTATTTAGTGTGTGTCAATCGTCACTGATTTGATTCACTGATCCGGTCGTTAAAGTGATACTGGTTTGGCGTAAACGCTGGTGTAAACTAGCGCGGAACAGTTAACACCTCGTTTGCATATATTTTGTTACCGAGTCATAAATCACAACGGCCACGGTGGTGGTCCGGAACACAAAAACAGTCGAATAGTTCAAAAGAACGAACGACAGGTTGAAACAATATTAGTATCGAAGATGAACTAAATTAGTTCGATCACGAAACTGTGTTTTATCTCTAGTTCCTAGTTCTATTTATTTTTTTCGTCCATTTGTAAACCTACAAGACAATCGGCATTTTTGTATGAAGTGTGTACCGATACCTACTACGTATGAAATTGTACAGATATTACGTGTCTCCATACGCTTTTACACAATCGACTAGATATCGCAGCTAGTTTTGCAAATGTTCAATTCCGTGTGCTGCTACGACTAACGAGGAGCTCTTATACATTTTCTATTGTCGCTTGCAAAAGCAATATCGTATCGAATATGACTTCTCACGTGAATGTGTCGTGTTTTTGATACCACATATAAGGATTATATATATCCAATGATTCCATGAATTAAAGATTCGATTATTATAATTATTTTTATTATTAAAGATTATTATGATAAATAAAGATTCGATTAAATCGAATCTCCTACTTCCTAAGATTGCTATTAAAGATGAACTGCTATTAAAGATTATTATGATAAATAAAGATTCGATTAAATCGAATCTCCTACTTCTTAAGATTTAACTAACTGCCATCCTACTGTATTATATGACTATTTATTATACCATACCCTTATATTACATTATGTATTACTAGCTGTTGCCCGCTGCTTCGCTTCGGATCGATTGTTAATTTAAGAAGGATGGCGTTTATTTGCCTTTTTAGACGCTAACTTAAGATATATAGTGCAAAACTTCCTCCCTCAGATGCACGCTACCTATCTCGTAGACGTGCGCGTATTGTTCCTCGCCACCCGCACCGCCTTCTGCTGTACGCTGACCTTGCTGGGACAACAGCCGCCGCCGCCTGCTCGGTATTTCGACGTCCTTACACGCGTTAATAATTTCATGGTATCTCTAAAACTATGTAACCTAAAAAGTTATAGTGCATGGTTCATTGTATATCTATTTAACACCTGCAATGATGGATTAATTTATTTTGATAAGGATCCTTATTTTACTGCTAATCTCTTCAACAAACATTGCCTACTTATTTTTCTTGTTGTTTTCACATAAAAGCTGTTATATAGCTTAAATATCAAAGTTGGATATATGCTGAAGGCGACTTTTTTAAAGATCTGTTTGATGTTGACGTTTTTATCGTATATTGTTGTTTTCACATAATATATAAAACCGTTTTGTCAGCGCACGCCGATAAAGCAACTCACCTGCTCATTTTCTCCGACTTGATCTACAAATATCGTAATTTCGTATTAAATGCCAAATAATTATCACAATAAATATATCCTATAGCACTCGTCGATAACGGAGCTTTCCATCAGTGAAAGAATTTGTAAAATCGGATGAGTACCTTCTTAAATTATCCTCTACAAGAAACTTACAAACGTATCAACTTACACATATTACTTTTTATAATATTAATAGATATAGTTAAATATTAAAACTAATTATTAATATTACATTTATTTATCTTCCATTTTTATATATATTTATATATATATATATATATATATATATATATATATATATATATATATATATATATATATATATATATATATATATATATATATATATATATATATATATATATATATATATATATATATATATATATATATATATATATATATATATATATATATATATATATATATATATATATATATATATATATATATATATATATATATATATATATATATATATATATATATATATATATATATATATATATATATATATATATATATATATATATATATATATATATATATATATATATATATATATATATATATATATATCATGATGAATATTATAAGCATATTTATCTATCATGAATATATTTAATATCTGTAAGTTTACTGGAAACATAATATAATTCAATACATAAATAAATCAACATAACAAGTAAATATATTAAAAATAATAAAAAACACGACTGCCGTTGCAGAAAGTGAACTATTGTATTTATAATTATTTTTATTTCGGTTATTTTGTAAAATATTTGTGGTTTACAAATTTATCCAAGTAGAGTTATATATATATCTCCGGTATGTACTCAAACAGGCCTTTCATTTGATGTTATACACGATATATTATAAATATAATGTTAATTATTGACATTTGGTCATTTGGACAACTACTTACTTGATATGTGTACAGTTAACTATGACACTCGGGATGACATATCGATTCTAACAATGCCACGCACTTCTAAATCGGTTCAAGCGTATCGAAGTTATGGTGGAATAAAGAATCGGAAAACATACAGAGATGAATCCTGAACACATTACACTCCTTTTTTGTTAGGCAGTCGTATAGTAAAATACAAATCGTTGGTAGTTTTTCTGTAGGATAATATCATAAAAGTAGTTGCTATAGGATAATAATAGGATAAAATAATAATATTGGTTCGTATGCTGAAGAACCGACAACCGCTGGGGTCGGAATATCCTCGAATGGAAACGCGCACCGGAAAACGAGGTCTAGAACGCCCTCAGCCCTACGGTCTGGTGGTTCAGAAAGATAGAGGGAAGTGACGGAATGAGGAATATGGAGGATCAGTCAGAGTGGTGAGCCTTGGGAGAGGCCTATACCCAACAGTGAAGACACAGACTGATGTCAAAAGACAAGAGAATTTTTTCAAGAATATGTAAATCCATCCACACGCTTGCGATTCCTTTCGTCACATTCTAAGTGTAAAATTAAACCAGTTTTATGTATTTCATCTTTTGATTTCTATATTTAATGAAATCTTTAACAGATACAGCTTTTTTAATAATTATAATAGTTCTTATTTCTTAAAAAATATTTAGGAAACAAACGTAGAAGCGCATTCTTAAATATAATATTTATAAAATAATTATGTACAATATTTACATTTGTCATTATAGTAGAAGGTACTCTAAATTTCATGGAGATATGTGGAGCTACTCAATCAAAGAAAAGAAACATTCAAATTATAACTTTTATTTACAGATATTTAATAAAATCTGAAATTTATTTAAACTTTTTCTACCGTATAGACCGATTTTTTAAAATTACGATTTTCAACAGTTAATCCCACATTTTTCTGTATACTTTTGTTTCTACTTCTCATTATTAGGCTGATCATTGCTAAACTACTCAAAAGCATTGATAAAAAGAGACCGAGTGAGTATAGTGTTGTTTGTTGCTCTACATCATCTTTGAATGGCTGGACTAGGACTGCGATGAATTCTTCTTCTTCTTCTGAAATAGAATTTTTGACGTCGCTGTTATCTATATATTCTTGCGAATCGCCAGTGTCGATTGTCATTACCGCGGACTTGTCGCTGTCGCTTGGCAGATGCGACGAAATCAGCTCCGCTTGTATGTGATAGACAGTGTTTGGCCACAGGGACAGTGTCACGTGGTTTGAGGTAGTAAACAAGTTACCTTTCAGACCCCCTCCGTCAATCTCCCACGTGACCAAGTACAAACCTCTCCTAGCTCGGGGTTCCCACTTCAGCTTAGTCAAAACTAACATTTTTTGCCGCACAAGTTCACTGACTTTTATGAACCATTTACTATCGCTATCTCCGTTCCTTAATATGTCTTTATGATTACTTTGGAAGTTCTCGAAGCCGGTAATCAAACTTTTACTAATCTCCTTAGACTCGTCACTATCGTATAGTTTGGGTATACCAGCTGGGTCTACTATTATCACTCTGTATACGACGTCTTTGTCTTCGGAATTATTGGCTATGAAAGCTGTTGTCTGAATCATCGGTTTCCACCCTCCATTGGTTGATCTTCTGATTACAAAATAAACTATCTTGCTCATGGTGAAGTTAGTGTCGTTTTCTACGGTGGTGATGCCCATAGTTTCGTTGAGAATTATGTTATTTTGCTGTTTGACGATTGATTCCGACGTGCAGGCATTTTTGCAGTCGGAAACAGGTAACATCTGAGGACAAAGAGAATAGAAAAAAGTTAAATACTGCGACCAATGTGTTGGTAGAAAGGGAGATAAAGACAATGCTGGTCATATTATGGCAGATAGATAGGTCTGTATTCTATAACTGTATATTAGAAATACAGATGTTTTATGTTTCCAATATCCTCTCCTCGGGCATTCTTAGTTTCCAATACCTATACTGGTCTGCATTTTATGCAGACGAACTTAGTAATCTTTATTTTCACAGTGCGCGCATGTACAACTATGATTAGGTTAGTTGTAAGACCTTGCCATGAGGCAATAAGCTAGCCTGTTTATATTATAATTAAGTGCAAATAAAGAGCATATTATTATTATTATGTTTTGACACAAAATAGTTCGATACAGTATGCCTACAGGGTGTACTATTTCAATTACAAGCTTATTATTATTTATTATATTTTTCTTAGCCTAATGTCTGCAAGACAAATAGAGTAGTAGGAAATTACAGAACCATTATTTTTTTTATTCATGAACTTTGAACTGGTATTTCATTCACTGGAGTCATTTAATACTTTGAACTGGTATTTTGAGATTTACAGTAACCAGTCAAAAATAATTGAAATCATTTAAATTTAATCTAAACTATATTAAAATTCTAATAAATATTTAAAGTAACATTTAAAAGCAATAAAAATTACTAAAAATATTATTTAAACAGTCCAAGAAAATGATAATAATTGATTTCATGATAATTTGGTCAATTTGTCGGATCATAAAAAATATAAAAAGAACTTACGTAAGTTAAATAAATATTTAAAGTAACTAATAGCGCGAACATAATCATGTCAGATTCCCATTGTTGGCCATTTAAGGTTAGGCTTCGGCACATTCTACTATTCTAAATATATAATATTATCTTAAACATGTATTAACCACTACATAAGCAGTGCCGGATTAATCCATGTAGAGGCCCTTACGCCGTCAAAATCTCAGGCCCCCTAAGCGAATGTCGGGGACCCCTCGACTGCTCCAAATACTTATAACGTTATCTTATAGCAAAGCGCGCGAATGTTAACAGACAAGATTCTGACGATGATATAGCGTAGAATGAACGTGAATATAAACAAAACACGATTGCACCGGCCAGGTGGGCCGTTACAAAATTTTAGACAACCCTTAGGTCGTGGAGCAAAGACGCGCATATAAACAAAATACGATCGCATAGGCTGGCAGCGGTCGACTGTCGGTAATGTATACCAATTATACTATTAGGCTTAGAACTCACGGCTCGGGTTTTACCCGCGGCTGCCGTGGTGACGGGCCAGCGGACCGATATGTATGTAAAAGAATGCAGATGTGTATGTAAAATTGTGTCACAATTTTCACGGTGCGATTTACGCCCGAGGCGCACGCGCTTAAATCGCGGCGGCCGCAGCGTCTGCGGGCAACTAGTGAAAGCGCGGGGGGCGCGGTCAGACTAAATTCTCACAGAGCGCGGCGGGCATGTAACCGCGGCGGGCGCAGGTGAAAACCGCGCGTTCTAAGCCCGAACGCGCCAACCTGCTGTGACGTGAGTTTTGGAACAAAACAGTTAGCCCGCAACCTCGGCGGTCGCGGGTGAAAATCGCGCCGTGAGTTCTAAGCCTCAGTTGGATCAAAAAGTTTATGAAACATTTTTTCCTTAGAATTTCAGTTCAATGTTTTTTTATGTTTATTAGAAACAATTGAAAAATATATGATATTGATGATCCCTTGTCGCGGGGCCTCTAGAAGGCGTGGGGCCCATATGTCAGTGCCTACTTGGCCTATTGGATAATCTGGGCACTGTACGAAGTGCTATCCAAAAGTTCGGATAATTTAAATGTCGCGCGCCAGCCATTGGTGGTACGATCTACGGCCGCTAGATGTGGCTAACAGTACTCTTTGTGAATCAGTGTGCCAATGGCCGTGCAGCTCAGTGGATGCATGCTTGAGTTTCGTGCGGTTGTGTAACGTTGTGTTTTAATGTATAGGCGATTTTCTAAATGGCAGATTTTAAAGAGCAAAGAATCCGCATCAAATTTTGTTTCAAGCTTAATAAAACTGAAAGATTAAAAAAACTGAAATCAATAGGTAAAAGAAAAACTTTTTGTGGTACAAACGATTCAAAGATGGACGACAGACAGTCGACAACGAAGAGCGTTCAAGACGACCGTCAACAAGCACAACACCAGAAAACATCGCAAAAGTGCGAGAGGCTATTGTTGCAGATCGTAGACAAACAATCCATGATATTTATGCAATTTTACAAATGTCATTCAGGTCCGTACAACGCATCTTCTCAGACGATTTGAAGATGAGACGCATTGCTACAAAATTCGTACCGAGACTGTTGAACAGCGACTTGAAAGAAAATCGTGTAGCTGTCTGCAGTGAATCGAGAAATGCAGCAATAGATGACTCTAACTTCATCTCCTCAACTTTCTATTTCCCAAAATAAAATTTCAATTGAAAGGCCGTCATTTTACCACAATTGAGGAAATCCAGGATGAAACGCTGAATGTGCTTAGAACACTTACACTTGCAGACTTCCAGGGATGCATCGAATCCTGGAAAAAACGCTGAGATCGCTGTATCCAGGATTTCCCAACCTTTTTTGCATGGTGCCCCCCGGATTATAAAAAAAAGAATCATGCCCCCCTATATTTTTCTTCATTGCTTGAATAAAAAACACAAATTATTTTTACGATATTTATTTCACACGATTTATTATTTATTCATGGGATGTTTGCGCCTGCATTTTTTGAACCAGTTGGTCGATATCAGGTTCTGTTATTGACAGAGCTATTATCAAATCATTATCGACTGCAAGACGATTTCGCTGCTTAGTCTTAATTTGCACTAATGTTGAAAATCCGGTTTCACATAAGAAAATCGAAGAAAATGCCAGAAGTATTCGCAAGGCAAGAGTGGCAACTTTTGGATTAAGGAGAAAGCGTTTTATCCAAATTTTCTCCAAAGTCAAGAGGTGAAAGTCATCTACAATTGTGGAATCTGCCTTCATTTCCAGAAATTCTTCTTGGACATCTTCTGGTAATTGCAGAACATTGACCATTGGAACTATTGAGATGTCAACCACAACGGGCGAACCCGTCACCGCAGGACGTTTTAACGATTCTTCGTTCTATCGACCGTGCAGTGAGCGTAGAAGACTTTGGACATTACAAATCCGACGTCTAGCTACGCCACAACCCGCAAGAAGCCAACGCCTTTACCGCGAGATAGCCAGTATGTTACCTGGCGGGCCGACACTCGCGCCCTTGCTTCCAATTGTGACCAGATTTCTCCGGTCTCTCGATTGGTTCCGAGTTCGAGGTCGCGTGCGCGGTCCTCTCCCTTACGAAGCGGTGAAACGGTGTGCACCGAATCTATCGCGGACCAAGGCGTCCTTTGCCCGACTCTGAACCGGGATCGGATGGCCAATGGTCATTTCAAGAGCAGTCGCCGTAAGGTAGGCAACCACCCCCGCTCTATAGGAAACAATACAGTTCCCAGAATCACCCGACTGTTAGTCGGAGAGCACAATCGATTGGCTTGCGCCGCTCGGTGCGCAGACCGTTCAGGAGCGCCAGAGGTTTGATTCCCAGGGGAGACTGGTTGACCCAGTGTCCTACCCAGGTTCGCACCCCATGCGTGAAGGCCATCAGATGGGTGTTGACCCGTGAGTGTGACCGACCCTGAACACATGGGTCATCGTGGCCACCTCATCATGGGCCCGTTAGCTCCCATTGGAACTAGGTGGCGCGACTAAATCTGTGTGTGTTTTATATAATAAACAATGATAGGTAATTAGATTAAAATATCCGAACACTTCATGCCCCCCCTAAGATCCCTCTACGCCCCACCGGGAGGGCACGCCCCACCGGTTGGGAAGTCCTGGCTGTATCAATGCACAAGGAAACTATTTTAAAGAAGTTGATCGAAATTAAAAGTTATGATAAGCTATTTTATTTTTATGGTAAAATTCCTCAAACTTTTGGGTAGCACCTCGTATATGTAACACAGTTTAAACACCTCTCTATAACGCCTTGTTGTAAGATTTCGCGAAATAAACAATTGAGGATTAACTTTACTGGCGGCTAAAGAAACTTTTGCTGTCTCACCGTTAGCGATAAAGCAGCCTGTCGCCTGTTATTAAGGCTAACAAGAAACTCCGCCATACTTTTTATTATTCCTCGCTTGTTTGTCGCTTCAACTTTTCTTAAAGAGACGCCTTAATAAACAGAATAATTAGTTGCTTTGGACAGGGAGACAAAATATGTTTTATTGTAATATTTTACAACTAGAATATAAACCCGTATATGACGGGTTGTTTGCTATATGTATATCAATGATGTTTTCTTATATGATAGCTCGTGAAATTCTATATGTTTGTTTGTTTTTATTTCTTGATTGTAACATTTCACAATGGGCGGGTTTATTGTCATACGACAATCTCTTACAACCAACCCTACTATGAGGTGTTTACATATATTAATGTGTGCTTGTAACATGTGTGTAAGTGTGTGTCTTGTTGTTGCATTTGATGGACATAATTCAAATGGAATTCCGTTAATTTTATTCCAACGGAAAATAGTAGCCCAGTCTTAAATCGAACCCGGAACCTTACAAAGTAAGATGAGGCGACCTAACCCATGTGACACCGGGCCGTGTATATTCGCAATTTGTAGATTCTCAACTCTATTTATTTTATTTGTTATGACATTAGTTTTTCTGTCTCGATAATGGTTAGTACTAAGCGAATAAACAAACAAATAAATAAATACATATTACGTAAAAAAAAATGATTATTCGCGGTGTTATGGCGAATATCAAATGCTTGAAATTATCAATCTCCTTCTTTATCTACACACCCTTCAGGGGAAAGGGGGCGGCCCCCAATTTGGGACCAGGGGCGCCCCCCAAACCGGATGAATTACTGCGACCACATCCTCCTCAGAAAGTTACCGTATATACACTTACAGCCGAAAGGAGGTACTCAGCAGCAGAAAATATTTTCCTAATCGTGACAAGGGATACTTTCACAAAACTAAAATCCTTTTTACAAGCCTTTATCTTGCAATGTTAAATCTTGCAAGCAGAATTAGAACCACTTCCTCTTATCCTACGAAATTGAAATTTTGCGTGTTGGTTCAGTTCCAATAATAATGCATTTTTGTAGTGAGCATGACCTATTTCTACATCCGGGATCGGCTCCCGACGAGGATACTCCTCCACGGTCAACAGCGACACACAATTTTGTATACGCAATTAATTAAGATAGCCCGTTTTAAATGTGGCCATGACATGGCTGCTGCACCCAGGGTTGGCAACAGCACAGAAACGATATGTTGTATACGTATTCATTTATGATAGCCCGTTCTAAGTTTCACGGCGATAGGGCTGCTCCAGCCAGGGTTGGCTTCCAACGAGGGGACCCTCAACGGTCAAGAGCACAAATACGAAATTCTTTATGATAGCCTGTTCTGAGTTCCACTATGACATGGCAGCTGCACACAGGGTTGGCTCGGGACAAAAGCTTGTTTTTACTATTAACTTATTATTCCTTATAATAGTAAATATTAGTACTGTTAAGTGTCAGAATAATCATTTTGATCACGCAGATCGGATAAATACCTCGATGTGCGTTCTTGCGTAAATTCCAAATTTCTATTGCAATTTCTATTGCATATAACGTAACCTGCAACAACCAAAACTAAGTCTATTTTCTTGAAAATTTGAATTATCTATGTATACACATGTGTATGTTTACAAATACTGCAAATGCGTTATTCATGACATTTTGATAACGTATCGGACGAAGTTGACAACCCGCCGACCTATATTATTCCAGTTCAAAGACCTGCTTCGGTCAAACTGATTAGAAATGTACCTTCTTTTTTTCTTCTTGGTAAGTGAAACTTCTTATTGTATGGTAGTGCGGAATCAATCATTGTAGATTGTGTAAATATATATTGTATTTATTATTTATTTCGCTTATCAACAACATTACAAAAAAACCTAAGGCATTGAAAAGTAAAATTAATAAAGACATCAACTTGTTATTATTATACAAATATAATGTTACTTATAATACTAGCTCATATAAGAATATATAATTAATTGCCTGCAATTTAAACGAATGAGAGTTGGACGTAGAAGTATCAAAATCTGGTGCCATTGAGGGAATTAGCACGCGCCAACAAGTCCCACCTCGTAAGGTTAGTGCGCGAGAACGGCTCAAAAAGATGGTGCAATCGAGTATGAAGATAATTATTAGGTACGTAAAGGTTAGCTAGTAAGCTAGGATTAACAGTTTTACCACGAATCAGTTTTAAAACATATGCCATGGTCAGCATTTCTCTTCTGAGATAGAGAGAATTATAGCCATCCATGCCTGTGACAAATGCAGTCGGATACAAAAATGGATAATGTCCGTACTGCTTGAAGTACAAAAATCTCAAAGAACACTTCTGTATCTTTTTCAGCATGAGGGTATATAGCATTATTCGGTAAATGAATAAAATGTTCGAATGAAGGTATGTTTAAAAGAACCATTCGTCTTCAATGTTATTATATTAGATGACGAAATAATTGCTATTAGTTTTGCCGGACAATGCTATCAGCGCCACCTGCATGTCCATGGCGCAGACGGGTTGCCAAAACGTACTATGCCGTTGAGCAATCCTAATCCATATATAATCAATGATTTCACTAACATACCTATTGGCGATTGACTATTTGCCTTTTTTTTAATATAGTCATTACTGTCTATATGATAATTTGAAAATTATGAAATAATTTGAATTATTACGGTTTGTAAGAATAACATGTAAGAATTATTAGTACGATATGTAAGAAAATATCGGAAATTTTTATTTATTATATATAATCTAGAAAATCTGCGCTTGAATGTTAAACTTTCTATGTATGTTTATATTGTAATGTAATGTTGGTACTTATATAATACAGTATCGAGTAGTAATTTTAGTTAATTGTGTAATTTCTATTTATATAAATATTTTCAATTCAATTCAATGTCATTCAATTTATTTTTCTAAAATATTTACAGATTGCTGAAACTTACTCTATATATTAAAATATTTCAAAGTTAACAAAGTACGAGTATACTGATACCTAATAAACAATCAAGGGATAAACAACAACATTAATAATATTATAGCAAAATTATAGCATTCGGTTTTACAGATTTTCAGTTTCATAATTCGAGGAAGGCTGCATCGCAAGAAAATAAATTTCCTATACTAACAATGATCTAAAAATTAGTATTAAAAAGTATTCAATTAATAATAATAATGTTATTCATTCAAAAATATAAATTTATAATTTATTAATTGCCGAATCTGCCTAACTAGGCTATAGCACGAACCAAGAAAGACTCTATGTATCGCAAATATTTATTCATATGCACATATAGTTCATATGCACATTAATAATCAATTTGTAACATAATAATCAGAAATAATATTAGGGGAAAAAAACATAACTATAAGGTACTAAAATGGTCACTGGAATAATAACAATAAATGGTATTCAATTGTCAGAAATTGTAAATAATCAAAAATATTCAAAGCAAATCAAAAGAAATATTTAAGAAAAATGCACTAAAAAGGAATTCACAAAAATTTACCTTATGAAATCTAAATCGTAGTACTCCTTGCTAATCAATTGCTTCTTGAGTTGTTTTTTAAATATCTAGTAGTCAATTTGGTTATTTTCACTATACCAAGTGTATGAATTTGTAGTGACTTATGATAATGAATCATATAACATTTAAATCAACAAACATTTTAAATTCTAAGAGACGGTTTACCTAATTAAACAGGAAAAAATGTCGACTTGCCTGATGGCAAATAGTATTCAAAGAAGTAATAATTTAATTTTTAAACGAGTCTTTCATACGATGCACTTTTATCATTGTATAGAAAACAGTATCTTTCACGATCATCAGTTTTTATTCGCATGAAATTTACCCCACCTGGAGCAATTCTACTAATATATGAGCACGTACAATTAGAATAATTATACAATGTAACTGTCAATGTCAACGTTATCACTGGTAAGCCATCTCTCCTTAACTTCTCTTTGGGATAATTAAATAGACTAAATATTAAACACTGTGTTTATCTACCTCATGTAATCGCCGAGGAAACATCACAATGTTGGAACTCTGATCATCGGTAACACACGATATTAGAGAATCCCCCACAAATTCTTAACAACTGGTTTATAAACAAAGTAATTTAGAAAATAATAAAAATATTAAAATAATAATGATAAAACACCGCCTGTCGCGTCGCTTTAAAAAATAGGGTGAAAAAAAAAGACCCATCGCGACGACCGCAGGTCAAAAAGTCTGACTAGCACTTCACCGGTTTTATTTCGGGAAGGGGTGTAAAACGTGCTTTTAAGTATAATGCATTATTTACGTTTCTTTAATAGCTCGCTCCGGGACCACATGGGCTATGGTCGCGGTTAAATTCGCAGAGGCACTTAAAAGATTTGCTCGAAAGTGCGGTTGTGTTTTAAACAGCAGCGGAGCACAGTGGGCGTCTAAATTCAAAAATATTGTCGAAGATAGAGTAGTGATAACGGAAATGGATTACTTTGTTTATTACACGAATGCTCAACAAAAAATATCAACTAAGAACCAACCCTCCCCCTTTCCCCTCCCCTTTCCTCCTTCCGTTGGGTTGTCGATTGGATAGACTCATAAGAACTTTGTAATATCTATCATTTTATATAAGTAGGTATTTTTTATTTTTATTAATTTGTAGTTCCTATGTATTTATTATCACAATATACATATATTATATTATAAATTATATTTTTTATGTATGTATGTATATGTATGTATGTTTGGATGTATATACATATATATATATATATATATATATATATATATATATATATATATATATATATATATATATATATATATATATATATATATATATATATATATATATATATATATATATATATATATATATATATATATATATATATATATATATATATATATATATATATATATATATATATATATATATAGTTATATTTGATAAGGTTTGTAAAGAAATCCGTTTATAGGATGATGTTTTTATTTAAAATAAAATTAGTAAAAGCTACAAGCTGGGATTTCCTTCGCTACTTTTTAAGTAGCTTTTACTAATTTTATTTTATATATATATATATATATATATATATATATATATATATATATATATATATATATATATATATATATATATATATATATATATATATATATATATATATATATATATATATATATATATATATATATATATATATATATATATATATATATATATATATATATATATATATATATATATATATATATATATATATATGTATATATATGTATATATTTATGTGTATATGTTTATGTATGTGAGCTGTATTGTAACTTTTATTTAATATTACACGGTTGGCTGTAAGAAATCGCTAAACGATAAGCCCGCCGTTTGTACTAAGTTAAAATAGAATTTAAGTCTTCTTTATCAATGTAATTATTTTTGTTAGTACAATATAGGTATTTTTATTCATTCAAAAAAGGAGTGCAATGTGTTCAGGATTCATTATTGTATGTTGTTCGTTTCTTTATTCCGCCATCGGATTGGTGATCGGATAGATCGGGAGATCGGAAGATCGGGAGGGACCACCCCTCACAAGACTCCAGATTGTTCGGTGTGAGGTGGTGGTATCAACTTACGAGTTATCTCCGTATTGAAAGGCGGTTTTGAATGAAGTAGAAGGAATTTATTGATCGAAGGTTTGAATATTGCCAGTTATAACGCTTGCCGAATAGTTTACGTTGACGCGAGTGCATAGATGCGCGACTGCGGTTACGAGGTTATACGGATGAGGATTGTGCGTGTGCTCCTAGTATCTTGTACTGGGCACGGCTCGAGTCTGTGGGATTACAGACTGATGCTTCGAGACTCAGGGAGAATAAGGAAAGGAAACAAGGAGCCGGATTCGTTGACCTAACTCGTGAGAGAGAGCGCCGAATGCCGTCGCAACCTTTGGGGAAGGTGATCACTCGGGAATGATAATTTGGTTGCTTTTTCGCCAGTTTATATAGGCCGTCAAATGATGCAATCAAAAAATATTCCGAGTAAAAGTATTGTTTCATCGTACTGATTCATAGCTGCACGAGTCAAAATAATAGCTGAATTGTGTATGTGGCTTTCACTGGAAATCGATGCATTTGTTGATCGCATGTAATGGACTTAAGGTCCGTTACAGTCCTTAAGGATGATAAGTCACCTTCTTATAGCGCAGTTATATTATTGGCTGTCGTCCATCGCCAGGTGGCCGGCCCGGTTCACCTGTCTCTGATCGTTATGATTGTCTCATTTTCAACATACATACAGTAATCCAATTAACCAAATTTTTGATTTTCCAAATTGGGAACGGTTTTAATTGATTCTGTTAATTGAAGTTTTACTGTACTTCGTTTTTCGGATTTCAAGGTAATCCTTTGTCTTATTCTGCACTTGGCTATTCAGCTCTCACCATATCTTAAATTATACAGTCCACTGCCTGTCGTTCAGAATATCGACCAGGTTGTATGTAATGGGTTTTATTCCTAGTATCATGCCGATGTACTTACTAGTAGAATATCTGATCTCTTATTGCAATAGAATTCGCAAAGAGCTTCTCGAGCAAACATTGCACAAACGGGGCATTGTGGCCTGAACAAACACATGTTCAACCTCAAGCTCAGAGACACAAAAATGTGCAGGTTCTGCCAAGGAGCAGAGGAAACTCCCCAGCACCTCATGTGCGAGTGTGGCCCGCTGATGAGTAAAAGATAAACCCACTTGGGTGGTCATTACCTCAAACCTGAGGAGGTAAAACAATCTGGCGCCAAAAGCCTGCTGCGGTTCTTAAATGACACAAGGCTTAGCGCAGAACTATAGTAGGTGGCGAACACAATAGATCAGCAATGGTCGCAGTGTTACAAGACTCATAAAGACCTTAGACTCAACAAATTAAAAAAAAAAAAAAAAAAAAACATTGCACATACGGACGATAGATGGACCCCCGGACTGCGCCCGTGTGCGACACGTGGCGCGGCGCTCGCGGGCGGTACAGTAAATGCACTCATGCCTACGCACTGCGCCCGATTCAGGCGGCGAGATAAGCGCGAAATATGCAAATGAGGAAAGCACGGGAGCTAAAGTGGGAGCGATTCGAAAAGCAATTGAGCATACATTCTGAATCGAGCCAGCCGATAACAGGAATGCCAGCGCCGTTTGCGGCCTAAAGACACTCCGCGTGCCCGACGACCGGCGAGCACGCCATTTTGCAATAACGCAAACACTCCCAAGCAACGGTTGGTCCTTTTTTATTCTTTCCGCTGTAGTGACCGCTGTAAATACAGCCACAATGGCTCTTATTCCGTGTCTCGAAGGCCTAATCTTATTTGCTTCTAAAATATTAAAAAATTAAGAACCATTCCTAGTCCTCTAACCATTTCATATTCGTTTTCATCCCATACACATACCACATTTTATCCTGGACCTTTGTAAGGCTTTCGACACAGTATCGCACATAATTTTATTAATTAATTTATTTATTTTTAATTTATTGAGATACTTATAATTAGGTATACATTTCATTGATCATGTAACGGTTGCTTCTTATAATAATTATATAAATTATTTAATAATTAATATAGGGAGGTTCAACACATCTTACATGACATTTCCTGCCAAATAGCACATCTAACTAGGCGATAATTTGGCCCGTCTCTAAATGTGAATATTTTTATGCAATTTTAAGAAATTAAATGTTTTTTTTAACAATAAATTATTTGGACCCACCACCTGTATATACACATAAATATACCAATTTTATAAAATATATAGCTATGTAATAAATAAATACATTTATAGTTCAAATTTAATAAAATTTAATTAAGAATAATAGATAGGTGATACTAAATAAATTGTCGTGCGTTGCGAAGAAGTGATCAGATTTTACATTATCCCTTGTTAAGTAGCCATCTATTAAGGTTTGCTTTAAATATTTTTTGTTAGAATAATTTTTCATGTCTTCACTTAGGGAATTATATAATTTTGGGGCTATGTAGAATATATGTTTCTGGGCAAATGTTGTCCTGACTGACGGAATTATATATTAATACTACTCGCGGACATTCTTGTGTTCAAATTGTTTTGAGTTCGAGCATGGTCATCTCTAGATTTGTAGAATGCAAGAAGCGCTTGCTTAATGAATAACTGTTTAGCTGATAGCACATGGGATTGGGAAAATAACAGGGCAGATGGATGACACCTGTGTTTACTCTCAATAATAATTTCTGCGCGTTTGTCAATTAAATTAGAAAAAATAGCAATCGTTGAAAAGCATTGCAATGGTTCACCGACTACTCGTCCAATATATCACAATTTAAGACACTAAATGGAGGACAGAGTTTTGAAAGTCGTATAAGTTACGAAGTGTCCTAGGGCTGATTCTATTTCTAACGTCCATATACGACCTTTCAAACATTACATTAAATTAAGTTTGACACTGCCTTATTTTTCCGAGGAAAGATCTGCCCGAACGTATACCAAATCACAGAACTGGGTCTAAACAATATTTGTATTCGGTTCCAGTATAATATACTTTCATTAAATAGGACAAAACAATGTACTTTTCTTTTACTGGCATGTAGGACTTTATACACACAGGTAAAAAAATCATTCACGTACCACAAATCCTAAATATGTTAAAATGCAACGTAATTGCACTACTATATGACATAAAAATCCAACCAATGATCTCGGTCTCATATTTGATAACACCCCCCTTCGGCTACGTAACGACCAAATTCGGTTGCACATCAGAACACCGTTGACTACGTAACGACCAATATTAGCGGCTTGCTCCCGGAGCGCAAAGTAATATTATTTTCTAATTCGAACGCATCCTAAAATCCATACCAAATATCTCATTATTACTATAGATACATAGACGTCCGCGAGAATAATTTCGCGCGTCATTTAACTGATATTTCTGGTAAAATTCCTCTGTCAAACTTCATCATTTTTTTTTCGAGAAATAATCAAAAATTTTTGGTTTTTATGAGCCAATATTTAAATATTTTTGTACGTAAATAAGCAAAACAAAATATTACATTTGATAGAAAATCTCAAAAAGATCACGATAGTATTTACAATTTCTAAATAGCGTTCCGTATTTTTCCGTAAGACAAGTTAGAAAGTTAGACAAGTTAGAAATGCCGATTTTTTTTTCACTTTTTCGACTTTCTCATATTTATTCATAATTATCTAATGGTTTTACAAAATTAAATTTCAATATTCTATATACGAAATTTCAATGCAATCATTGTACAGTTATTTTTTTTATGATTGTTACAGTAGTTCCATAGTTATAGTATTTTTTGTCGAGTGCGGCGATATTGCAAGAAATTCCAATAAATTGCCGCTGTCTGCCATGAAATTATGCCGCTACTCGAAAGGTTAAACAGGATGCGCATGTAAATGATGTGGGGACTAAAGTAAACATACTTATATGTGCATTTAAAGTACTTCGAAAGGTGTTAGATTTAAAAGCCCTCAAAAATATCTACCATGCCTTAGCAAAGAGTTGTATTTCATAGGGTATTCTGGGTTGGGGAGATTCTAGGCGTAATGTTCTAAATTTACTTATGACAGCGCAAAAGGTGCTTCTTAGAGTGTTTGCCAAAAAGCCCAGAAAGTACTTCCCAAACGACTTGTTCGCAGAGCTAAAGTTATTAGACATCAGGCAGATATATCCAAAAACAAGAGTCTCCACGGACTCTAAACAAATCGTAGGGAAAACCCAAACTTCTTTAGACCAAAGACACTTTGGCTTTATAACACCTAAAATCTATTGCAAACTTAAAAAACTTATAAACACATGCAGATATATAAAATCAATTCAAGTTAAATTTAAAATTATGGAAGTCTTACTTCGACTTGGGAGAAAAGAGGTGTAAGATAATATACATTGTAATACATTTTATTCATGTATTTATTTATGTGTCCTACAAACTTCATATATTGACATTTTATGTATATTAATTTTAATTGTATGATCATGCTATTTCGATATTTTTAAATATAATTATATTTGATTTGGTTTCAATTACCAGTGTTATTATTCATATATTTTATTCTGATCCTTTATGTGCCGACAAATAAACAAATCATCGCCATACATGAAGTCTATCTTACTAGGGGGCCTATTAGGCAGATTATGCAAGGAAAACAATTTTATTGTATTATTTTTGAGATGAATAAATTATTATTATTATTATTCCCATTTATTTGTATTGATTTACTTGATATTTAAGAACGGATCTATTCCTACAGTTTCTGGTATTGTCTGGTTCTAAATTTGACAGCTTCGCAGTGCCCCGATCATTTTAATAAATACAGAAACGGCAAAATACGCAGCGAGCAAATAAAAACTACGAGGGCTGGACAAGGTTGACATTTTGTGATAACTCGGGTAAGAACGACATTCGTACAAAGGCAGACTTGCTACATTGCATCCCGAACGTACAATCGATAAACTTGAAGAACCTGTAAAAATATTAGATACTATTGAGAGTTTCAAAACGAGAATTAAATTAATGGCTATTGGAGTTGGGAATTTTGGAATTGGCTATTAGTTCTGGAATGGACAATAAATTGACCACTGTTTAATTTGTTTAACCTGTTATTTCTATGAAAGATGTCAACTAGATGTAATATTATCGAGACATGCCGAAAAGGAAATTTTCACCATTCGAAGGTAAAAAGCACATTTGCCTGTAGACAATATTTTTTAACGCCCAGAAAGTTTACAACTCATTATGGGAAACCACGAAACAAGTAAACAATAATGTAACTTTCAAAAGTAAAGTGAAAACCTGGTTCCTAGACATCGGGCGCTCAAAAACTGAACATCTAATTACTACTATAGGGTGAATATTAAAAACACATATATTTCTACAATTTTGCAATATTACACATTATTTTCTCATAGATATTTTATATTACAATGTAGTGTTAATACTCTGCTTATATAATGTCTTTATATTATTACCTATTTTTCTACTTAAATTTATTGAATATAATGCAAAGTTTATTTTTAAAAATATTTTTTTGTTTAGTTTTAAGTGCATACATTTTTTCAACTTTTTATTTTTAGTTTAAATTTTAAAAACACATTGTTAAAGTAAATCCTTTGTTAGATTTAAAAAGTCCCTAAAAATTAGAATCAAATGGTCCAGTTCGCGCTTCAACAAACAAATGTTAACTCAGCACAGCCAGATACAAGACCTTATAGGTTTAGTTGGTTGTGCGATTTCGACTCATTTCGGATATGCTAGCACATTTATATGCATAGAGCTATGTTTTTTCTCTGTACTAAAGTTTATGTTTAACGATTCGGCATATATAATAGTATGTATGTCCATGTCTTTTTTGTACATTACTTTATAAAATAAAATTAAAATAAATAAATATTATTACTGTTGAAATAATAGATAAATATATTCTGTGTGGGTTTTTAAAAATTTAATCTCTCACAAAATCTATTTTCTATACGTCAGCTCGCAATCCAAATTTCTTCGTAAATTGCACATCTAACTACAGACGTAAGCCTACATAGTTATATATGTGATGGTCCTTGGGTAGCATGGGATTTGAATGAGTCAATTTGTCGCTTTATTTTAATTTATTTTTTCCAGTGTAACCATAGTTTAATATTTTATTTCATGTATTTATAATTTTTTTGTTTTGTGAATTGTTATTTGTTTTAAAACTTATTTTGGTATTAATTCGCAAATCGCATCCAATCACTCGAGTGATAATTTGCTATACCTACTTATACATTCTTACATTAATTACATTTACGTATTTGATACAAAGTATGAAGTCAGATATAGAAAGTTAATGTCGGAGGTATATAATTTGGATAATTTGTATAGTGTAATCACGCAAACGAATTTATTTATTTATTTATTTATTTATTTTCAGGAAAACCAACAGCTAATAATAATTTAACAAAGCCGGAGTAACATAACAGAGAGCCAATTAAAGGTTTTCACGTTTAAATAACAGTGTAGAAACGTATGTGATCTTTCAATTAAAGCTATCGTATAAAAATGCATCAAAAATTATTCAACCATTAATGCTAAAAAATTCACTGTTCAGCCACTGCCTAGCTGAGTTAACACTCGTACAGAATAGATCAAAGTCAAAGCGTTTAATCATGTCATTGAAATTGTCACTTGTTCGCCACAGAAATGCATTTTGCCTATAGTTGGTACCAGCATGAGGAACATGAAGAGTAGGGTTAAATCTATTGAGTTTGGAAGGAACACGGAGATTAATTTTATTTAGTAAGTCAGGACAGTTAATATTATTGGAGGTAATTTTTAGCAAAAAGGTTAAGTCCGCGGTTTCACGTCGCTTAATCAAGGGGAGGATATGAAATTTCTTGCATAAATTGAAATAGTTAGATGAGCTGTATGGGATTTTCAGACGGAAACAGAGATATTTTACGAATTTCATTTGAATGCGCTCGATTCTATTTATATATTTGTCATAACAAGGGTTCCATACCTGAGATGCATATTCCAAGATGCTTCTGACAAAAGTGCAGTAAAGGATCTTGAAAGTTTTAGCACGGTGAAAGCAAGTTGCACTCCTCATAACAAAACCTAAAGCTTTGGAAGCTTTAGAAACAATAGATTGAACGTGATTATCGAACAGTAGATGAGAATCATGAATGACACCAAGATCTTTAACCACGCTGCATCTCTGCAAGGTATGAAACTTTAATGAGTAAGAGGCTAGAGTAAATAGTTTTTTACGGGTGTAGGTGACAACGGTGCACTTGGATGGATTGAGGTCAATTTTATTAGAGAGACAGTAACTGTCCAATCTTGAAAGGTCCGCCTGAAGGTCGAAGACATCACCGAGCGATTTAATTATTTTGAAAATCTTCATGTCATCAGCAAAACATAGTAAGTGACTATTTAGAAAACAGCTAGCTATATCATTGATGAAAATTAAGAACAGCAATGGACCAAGTAGTGAGCCCTGCGGTACACCGCTAGGGATAGCAACCCAACTAGAAATATAGTTTTTGATGACGATAGCTTGGGAGCGATTATTGATATAGGAGGAGAACCATCGGAGGAGGTCCCCTTGTATACCCATAAACTTAAGCTTGTTCAAGAGTAGTCTGTGGTCAATCCTGTCAAAGGCTTTACTGTAATCAGTGTAGACTACGTCTACTTGATAGCCGTGATCCATAGCTTCAGTCAAGAAGTCATTAAAAAGGATAAGATTGGACTTGTAAGTAATGCCTAAGATGTAATGGACTAAGAATTAAATTGTAAGTAATGTAATTTTAATTCTTAATGTACCTAATATCGAGTTCTAAGTTTCTACAATCTGTCAAGAGTTTTTGAATAAATGAATTGAATTTAATTGAATTATACGATATGAAGTAGATTTTAGTTTGTTTAAAATATTAAATCTCCGAAAGTTCTTAAGCGATCGTTTTGAAACAGTAAAACAACGTTGCATTCGAATATGCGCTTGCTTTTAAATGCCTAGTATGGATGTCACAACTTAAAACAAGCCTTTTTGAAAAAGAGGATCATCGCCATCAACATCAACATCAACATCAACAGCTAGAATTAAATAAATAAATAAAACACCAATATTGGCTCCGACTCGTGTCCACAAACCGTGTTTGCTACCAGGCCCGTTGATTGTCATAATCAAAGCGGCAAAGAAATCCTGCGCTCGCGCCGCAATATAACGAGCAACGCGCTCATCTTGATGATGCGCAGGAGACGCTTTTTTGTTCAAATAGCCTATGATTGTGAGCGTGATAAAATCACATACAATTAACGGGTGGCGGTGGCGAGCTGCCGCTCGAAAAATTCTCACGACGCCAGTCATCATCATTAAAGTCATTTGTCACGCCACTGTCGTACCAAAAGAATACGGCCTGGGCCAAATTACTTCTCGGAAAAGTTCACCGAACGCTAGAGATATTATACGAGAGATGTTTTTTTGGGAGTAGCATCTATAATGGGATCTTCATTTTATTCTCATGCAAAAATCGGCATTGAGCGCGATCTCAAACAGCGAAACCTCGTCGGTGGGTCTAAATTTAAGTCACGTAATGATGATTAATATATGTCTTCGGCAGTTGCAAAGATGTTTACCAGTGGAGGTTAAAAAGACTATAGTTCAAACACTCTTGTTATATATATACACTAGACTATGCTGATGTTTGCTACCTTAACTTCACTGAAGCCATTCTCAATGCGAAAAAATGTCATCAAGTCTCTGAGTATAGAGACGTGATGACAGGTGATAGAGCAGACTTCATTGGCCTCGAATACGTGAACGTATAAACCTGCATATTCTTATCATTCTTTATAACATCCTCAACAATCCTACCGCTCCCTCCTACCAAACCGAAAAATTCAATCGATTAGGAAATCATGGTCATCAAGGATACTAAAATGGCGATTCCTACCCATAATAGAAGGGGGCCTCTTAGGGCCCCTTCTATTTACATTTTATATCAATGACATAATTATCTGTTTTAAGTTTTGTAACTTTCTACTTTTCGCTGACGATTTGAAAATGTACGCAACTGTTAATTCCCTTAACGATTGTCAATTGGTCCAGGATGATCTAGATAGACTATCTCTTTATTGTGCCTCGAATCGCTTATTTCTGAATGCTGCGAAATGTGCTACCGTTAGTTTTACGCGGAAAAACAATATTTTACTATTTAATTATACTGTAAACGGTTTCTCGATAACCAAGAAGAATGCAATCCGGGATCTAGGTGATTTTTTAGATTTTGTTCTTGAAACATTTGAATTATCGTTTATTTTTGTCCTTTCCCAATTGCAGCGAAGCAGCTAGCTTTTATGGTCTTCAATCACTACAATCAAGAAGAAAATGTGCAGATGTGGTGTTTTTCCATAAATTGTTGACAGGTTACATTGATTGTTCGGATCTTCTTGGAATGGTATCTTTTCGTGTACCATCGCGACTCACTCGCCAAACGGAGTTGTTCCACCTACCGCAGGTTGGCACTAATTATGCACAAAACTGTTTTATTTATAGAGTATGTAAAATTTATAATACGCAGCTTGGCGATATTAACGCATTCAATTCGTCATCTATCGCTCTTAAAAAAGCAATAATTAATGACGGTGTTGACGTATCATTGTAATTGAACAATATAATATAATATTAATAATATGTATTTAAGAATATATTTAAATAATATGTATGACAATAATATGTATATTATGGAACGTGTATTCACATAAAATTGTATTTACTTATATGACTCCCCCCTTCCCAATTCCCACCTCCTTTCATGTGCGTGTATTCTTCATAGAAAACTGTTAAGTGTTTAAATTATTAATATTTAAGTGGAAACATGTTATTAGCATTATCTTTGAAATTTAATAATTTTGTACCCAATGTTTTGTAAAAGCTGTTTGTTTCCTTAACAATAATAAAATCAAAATAATAAAATAAAAATAAAAATAATAATTCTTTTTTTACGTATTCCTTCACCGTTTAGGCAGCTGGAATATGGAACCAGCTCCCGTCAAATATCAGGAACGCACCAACGGTTTCTACTTTTTAAGTGTCTCTGATAAAGCATTTCATGTCCCTAAATTCCTAGTTATCCTACGTCTCTTCCCATCCTCTCTTATCGAACATCCTCTCATATCGAAACTCCAAAATACAGTGGAACTGACAAAAATAAAAAATATATCGAGTACATAATTCAATCGAACGTATTTAATGCTTCCTGCCTTCCTTATATTCGCGTAAACGATTAAATGGAACGTGTTTAATTCATTGCATTATTACTATCTGCGCTCGTCGCCGACTATCCCTTTCAATCAGGTCAACCTCCTTCTGATCAACATCACGCTCAAAATCCTTCCGTAAGTACTTAGCTACTAGTCAGGAAAGTTCAGTGGTGACACTACCGACTTTTTATTATATTTTTTACAAGGTTTCAATCGGTACTTTAACTTTATTTTATTTTAACTAATATACAAAACCGCATTTTAAGGACATCCTAACTTTAATTTGGAATGGATTAATATATTTAGGTTAGGTAAGATTATTATTATAACAAGGTATTGCTGGCATCAAACCAAAGATTTACATTTTAGATTATTTGACATATATTCGCGCCCCTATCACACAATGTAGTCGCAAAATTCGTTTATACCAAACCACTATCCTAATTTTTAAAATGAGGTTAACTTTTTGAAGAGTTAAAGATTTTTTGACGGCAGCTACTCTCTACGTTTCAACATTGATTTTTTAGTAAATCAATGGTTTCAGCTATATTTAAACTCATCGTACCTATAAGTAATATTCAACTACACCGGGTGCACAAATATTGCAAAAAAAATACATACCTACTTAAAACATTGATTTTTATTATATTATTTAGGTAAGGTAACAGCATGAACGTATAATTAGATACATGATTCCTAACAAAACATGTTCTTATGCCGATACGCCGTTCGAAATGATTTGAAAAATATTTTAAAAATTAAATTATTAAATAAAATACATCTGTAAACATATAGTAGTTAAGATAAAACGGATTACTACCGCGCGGAAACAGACGATAGTCCCTCCGACAATTACTGTAGACGGCAAACGTAACTTTGCCGAAACGTCGGGAAAACTCATCGTCCAATTCCACACGGCAAGGACTCGTCCTCCCCAACCAAAAAATGTCAAAAAAAAATATCGCGAAAGTTGTATAGTTTATACAAACATATATAGGAATCTTATGTATGTCTGCTTATGTATGTCTGCTTCTCTACTTACCTTACCTACCTTAGTATGGACGTCTCGTGCGATCCAGTTAGGTTTAATTAATTTGTATCTGTTATTATGATTTTTGAGTAATATAGGATTTGAGTTGAATATGTTTGTCACCCCACTGTATTCATCACATATCCTTATAAATAAGCTAGATATAGACATTTAAAGAAGCGTTTTACTTATTTATTTATTCATTTTTTAAGAAAACCAACAGATAATTATAATTTAACAAAAAGACGGAGTAGTATAAGAGAGAGCCAATTAAAGGTTTTGTAGAAATGAATGTGACCTTTCAATTAAAGCTATCGGTTAAAAATACATCAAAAAATATTCAAAAATTAGTGCTAAAGAATTCACTGTTCAGCTGCTGCCTAGCTGAGTTAATACTCGTACAGAATAGATCAAGGTCAAATCGTTAAATCAATTCATTGAAAATGTCACTTGTTCGCCACAGAAATGAATTTTGCCTATAGTTGGTACCAGCATAAGGAACATGAAGAGCAGGGTTAAATCTATTGAGTTTGGAAGGAACACGGAGATTAATTTTATTTAGTAAGTGGGGACAGTTAATATTATTGGAGGTGATTTTTAGAAAAAAAGGTCAAGTCCGCGGTTTCACGTCGATTAATCATATATATGGCAGTAGGTTATTACTTTTTTTTAAACGATTCATAAACTCCTACATGGCGATAGGTTAATTAGTATTTTTTAAAAGGTTCTTAGACACATATTAAGCGGTATGACAAGTTTTTGTTTGTTTTTTATATGTCAATATTAGCTAGATATTTTACCCATTATATTATAGAACTAATCTTACCGTATTATTGCACGCTTCTCTACATCTCCTCAGGCCCAGCGCAGCTTCATCAGCACCGCGCAAAGCATATCCATGGGCGAGGAACAAAACGACCAACACCAAATGCATGGGTTCAATTCTAGTAACCGCTCACTCGAACTAAAGAGCGATTATAAGCTCGCTCATTATTTCCTGTAGCACTTGTTTATATTTTGTTTCAGGTGGTGGCGGGAGCCGGCGGCGTCGGGCACATCGCGGAGCTTGACGCGTGAAAAATGCGCTGCGCAGCAAGACGACCTCCTCGCGCGAATAGCAAAGTTGGACTGACTGACGAACGATTACGAACGAAGTACGAACTCACAGACAGACTCCGGCGTGTCTCTGGTGTAGTGGACTCGGTTGCGTTCAGCCCCCAACCGGTTGAAGCGATCTTTGTATATATAACCCAGCACTTGACGCCGAGGAGCGCTTAAACGACTAACGTCCGAATTTATAGTCAAGTAGGTATAAGTTCATTGCCAGTGGCCAGCGCCGGCTCGAGGAAACTTGGCGCCCTAGGCCAAAGACTAGTATGGCGCCCATTTAAAAAAATCACAAAACATTAATTGTGTAATTTTTAATCAAATAATTAGAGCACAGATATGACTTACCTACTTATATATAATTATAATACAAACTTAAAAAAAAATACAACCGACTTCAAATAATTTTTGCACCTATTTTCCAGTTATTTTGATTTTAAAACCAAACTACTGAACCAATTTTGATTAAATTTCTATGGGACCAATCTGAAACTATATTCTGAAAGAACTTTCGAAATCGCTTCATAAATGACGGAGATCTGAGGTAACAAACATGAAAAAATAAAAAAAAACATTCAACCGAATTGAAAACCTCCTCCTTTTATTGAAGTCGGTTGAAAAGAGAATATATCCACCTTCGTTAGCTGTATGGAGTGAAATATAAGAATTTAAAAAAAAACTAATTAGAGATTAAATCAAGCAAGTTTTATTTTCCTTGTCTTTATTTTAGCAAAAGTGGAAACGATCTCCTTTAAATCTATTGTTTGAGCTATTTCTTGTTCTATAGATAAAGTCGACAACCCCACAAGTCTTTCTTGGGTCATTGTGGAGCGCAGATACGTTTTAATTAATTTTAATTTAGAAAAACTGCGCTCACCACTGGCCACAGACACGGGAAGTGTCAGCAACACCCTTATTGCAGTTACTAAATTAGGTAAGATATCTAGTAACCCATTTTCACAAATATAATTTAAAAGTTCTTGTGGCGCAGTGTTATTTGGTTGGTATTCTTCTTGCAATAGCTTGTAATTCGCTGCATAACTCAGTTGCATCAACATCCTTAGAGTCTCCATGACTAAGAGATTCTTCCAACTTTACACAGTGTTCCAGAACATCTTTGGAAGTTTTATTCTGCATCTCATGAACGTTATAGAGAAATCCAACAACATGATTAAAGTTATTTATCTGATTAAACCTCTCATCGATTGAATTTATTGCTCTGATACATACGCTACCAGATCGCCTCGCCGCGCCGCCCCCCAAAATACGAGCGCCCTAGGCAATTGCCTAGTTTGCCTATATGGACGTGCCGGCCCTGCCAGTGGCGTAGCTACATAGGTTGTCAAAGGCCCCGGTCGCCCAGTGAAACTATCTAAAAAAATACTAAAAACACGCTTTTATAAATGCACGTAAAAATCACATCATCAGACCTTGAAACCTAATCATGATCAAAGTTCCAAAACTTTTCTAACAAGTCCAAACACAGCTATGATACGATGTTCCATCATGAAGTTCCAGTTCATATCTTCCGACTTTATCATCAGATCAGTTCGACAGTACCATATTATTGTATTGTCATCAGAACTACATACAGCTGCTAATTTTCATGACGCTACGATCCTTGGAAGATGGTTAAATTAGTTACTTTAGATTCCATTACATAGTTAGTTACATACAGGTCGACCTAATAAAAGCGTGTTAAAAACTCTCCGTTTTACTTTTAGAACCAAATCATGTAACATTTGGGCAAGAGGTCTTTTCTCCCCATTTCGACCCTGCTGCATCTAAAAATGCCGGTTGCCGCAAGATGGCCGCCAATATGGCGCCGAAACCCAAAATCGGCGGTGTAAAGCCCTCCTTCGGCATAGGAACGCGTCCTAAATTTCTAGATGTATGTTTTTGAGCATGGGAAAATTAAAAATACGCTCTAAAAAAAATCGGTCTGGTTTTTCAAGATAGCGCCAGCACCATATTGCTCTATTTTGTCTTAAAAACGAGGGTGACATTTCTCGATATATGTCCTACTACTATTATAAACGCGAATGTTTGTAAGAATGTATGTATGGATGTTTATTACTCTTTCACGCAAAAACTGCTGAGTGGATTTTGATTAAACTTTACAATAATATAGGTTACACATCAGAATAACACATAGGCTATAATTTATAAAGATATATAGTTTTCTATCATCATTATCACAATTTTCCATCACCACGCGGGTGAAATCGCGGGGCGCAGCTAGTATTTAATAATGAGGATTTCAAAAAATAGCTTTAAAACAACGTTGAGCTAAACTTTAATTCAAATATTTTCGAAATTGGAACAAACAAGCGACTTTTTTGACATCAAAAATTGTACACAAACTCTAAAGATTTTTGGGTGTCTCCAGAATTAAAACAGATACGATTGCAAGGAGAACAGAGTTTTATGCAAGGGATATTTGCTTTCCTGCAACTGCAGTTCTCTGAGTTAAAAAACTTAAATTACAGTGGCAAAGAACAAGTTTGAGGCACGTCTGACTAATAGGATTTACTCATAAAACTTGGAATACCTTGCTCTCGTCAGTGGTACAGCCGCAGTCTTCAAGGAATGAAAGAGATGGCTTGAGAAGGTGAGCATTTACCCAATCACATACCTATCAATTAAGAAAAAGGTTAAAGAACGTTTTGACCGTCTTTTGTGTTTTATTTTGATGGGTTCCAGATCAACTTATTTAGTAGTGGCGACTTTTGATATGAAACAGTTTTTGTTTCTGCCCTACAGACTGCCCAAAAAAGGCGTTCATGTATGTATGTTTTCCGTTTCTTTATTCCACCTTAACTTCTAAACGCTTGAACCGGTTTAGAAGCATGTAGTATAGTTATGATCGTTATGTCATCCCGAGTGTCATAGAGTAGGTGCCACGACCCTTTGCTCATCAGGAGAAAGCAGCTTCTTGGATTTAAATCGCCTCAATACGCGCTTAATTGTCCGAATGTTAATAAATCAAGATAAATATATTGTGTTTATTATCAAATGTAAAGTCCGACAGGGTACATTTCGGAAATATATATGAATATCTAAAGTGCGGCGGCGGCGCAGCGATCTATTAGTACATATGCTTGCACACACCTTCTTTCTACAAACAAATTTTCGAGAGCCTCGAAAAAATTGCGTGGAATTCCACGCAATCTTCTGAAAGGTTAATGACTGGCTTCTGAAAGGTTAATGATCATTATCATCTAAAATACACTTAAAAAACTCTGCAAGTACGATCGTTTTAAGATACCTGCCACAGGGCGCAGGGCGAACTTTATTCTCATACAAAACATGTTTTACAGAGCTAACAATTTTTATTTAATAATTCTAAATACAATAGTTCACTTTTTGTAAGGGTAGTCGTGTTTCATTTTTTTTAAATTGTTGTTCTTGTTATCAACATTTCTCTATGTATTTCTGTAAGTTATAAAACATTTCTAAAATAAACTTCAGTCACATACATTTAAGACCTTTATCCAACTATTTATATAACAAATGTAGTTATACCATTTAAAGGATTACCGGAAAAAAACGATCATGACATATTAAAAAAAAGAGACCCTAAAGCCATCTTGTGGCTTGTTCCCAAACAAATTGAAGTATGCCTCGATTCTAAAGAGAAAGATCATTTTCTGCCCTTAAATGAAGGGAGAACAAAACGTGTGACGGAAAAGAATGACCACGGTCCATGCAGTTACGATAGAGCTTGATCCGTCTTTCCCGGCAGGTCCAGAGGTGGAGTACCTTAAACTCTCTGGTTGACGCTGACGAGGAACTGCGATGGGCTAGTTATTGGCCAACTGTCCAATAACTTTCCACTGATCAAACTCAATTTCCCACGTTAATTTTTTTTCCAAGGTATGATTTAAGTAAAATGTATTTTGTTTTACAAACACAAATATATTTAGTACTAGCTGAACCGGCGAATTTCGTACCGCCTAACAGTCAATGAATGTCGTGTTACAGAATAGATGAACTTAATATTAAAAAAAAAAGCTTCAGCTAGCTATATAATAAACGTTAACTTAATAATTTTAAAAAAAGTTTTAATTTCTTAGAACATACTTGTAATTATAGATGAATTAGCTCAACTTTTTAGTTTAATTTCTGAGAACATACTTGTAATTATAAATGTATTAGCCGAACTTAATATTTATACAAAATAAATATTAAGTTCACTACTTTATTAAGATATTAACACAAAAAGAAAAATAAAAGTACAAAAATTAAGTATATCAATCGCGTGACAGCAAGACATGATTGAATTAAACTATTTACATATTGTGCAGCATGGGATGCACTCGGTTTGATTCTCTTCATTGAAGCACCTTGTGATATACGACGTTTAATGTTTTTTTATCAGGCGCAATAACAAATAAAACGGATGATTTGCCGACACGTATAACTGACCATGAGAAAACACGGATTTACATTTTGTATGAGAAAATGTTTTTCTTTTATTTTAATTTTTCGCCAACTTTCCAATTTTTGTTTTTAATAGTTATTCTGCTATTCGGGACGGAAACAAATACTACAAATCAAAAACCATGAAAATCGGTCCAGCCGTTCTCGAGTTATAAGTGTTCGAACAAACCCGACTTTGTTTTATATATATATATATATATATATATATATATATATATATATATATATATATATATATATATATATATATATATATATATATATATATAGATATAGATATAGGATATATAAAACAAATATGTATGGGGAACAAAACCGGAAAAATAAAATTTATGGGAAAATGTTTTTTCTTTTCATTTATTTTTTCGGAAAATGTTTTTTCTTTTATTTTATTTTTTCTGAAAATTTTCTTTTTGTATTTTCGGAAACATAGTGTATATGATTTTTTTTCTTTTATTTTATTTTTTCGTTAATTTTCCAACATTTTTAATAGTTATTCTGCTATTCGGGACGGAGACAAATACAATCAATCAAAAACCATGAAAATCGGTCGAGCCGTTCTCGAGTTATAAGTGTGCGAACAAACCCGACTTTGTTTTATATATATATTGTAACATTTAATTCTTTATATATAGATATAGAAACCATAGAAACTATAAAAAATGTAAAAAAGAAGAGAAAGTTTCAGAATTTCTTTATTATACAAAAGAAACGTTACGTTCTGCACAGAAGAAGTCCGTGCAGCTAAATACATAAAATGCAGATAAAAGATATTGAAAATCAATAATAAAAGAATATAAAAAACCTTTAAAGGGAAATCAGATGTAAAATATAATAAATTAGCACAATTTAAAAACAATGTAAAAAATAATACATAAAACGCTATTCAGCGGAGAGGAGAGAACTCAGGGTCGGCTCTCCGTTCTTGCTTCAATTAAGGATAAAAATTACAATTAAAATGGTTAAAAAAATTAAAACACAATAAAATGATGGCTCATGTAGTGGAAAGGTTTAAATTTCGCGCCAGGTAGTTTCACTGCTGTCCGCAGGGCTGCAGTTCCCACGGCGAACGCCAGGCGCTGAAGTCTGTCCTCCGCTCGGCGTGCGACGGTACGATACTCCGCAACTATCGTACTGGTACGATTCGAGACTTGGGTTATTATAGAGAAGCGGGCAGAATATCACGCCTGTCTCGAAGGGGCGAGAAGTAGGGCGTAGCACGGTGTGGCGGTAGCGTGTAAGGCGTTAAGCGGTGAGAAGTAGGCGTGCGATCACGAATATCGCCGTACGGTAAGGCAAACCGCAGCGCAGATCACAACCGCCGCTGTAGAATTAATCCACCGAAGATCCAGGCGTAAAGGGACCCAAGCCTCCACAGGTGATTAAGGCCGTTTTCAATCCTCCGCGAAGATCCCTGCAGCCGTAGAAAGGCTTCATTACAATATGATCGCGCCAAGAACGAAAACGGATCATTGAAAGGAACAGCGACTATCGCCTCAGTCCAGTCGTTGATTTCCGATACATCGCCAAACGATCCAAATGAAAGCCACTTAATAGTTCTAACATCGAGCAAACTCACCAGGTAATAGTCCTAAATCACACACAGACTCCCCGGGATCTCGTTCGGAATCAAGTCGAATTCAAAATGACCCAAATTATCTTTTGGCTGGTAGACCGCCAAACTTATGGCGGGCCCGGGCAAGGAAACCCCTTATGCGATACGCGCGAGTTTTTAAAATCAAATTCGACATTTGAATTGCGTTATATTAAAATATTAAAATCATGTGATAATAAAATTGATTTTTATTTATAGTGAAAACTATGATGATATACCCATATTGCACTATCCTTAATTTAAAATCCGGAATCCAAAATCGTAAAGGAACCAACGACCTTCGAATGCTGTCAATCTACATTCCACAATTCCATCAGAGAATAATTAAAATATTCTGAATGTAAATTTATCAGATAACAAAATAATTAGGAATTATGACCAAAAGACTAATCAAAAACTATAACTAAATAATTAACCACTTTTGGCCGATATTCCGAACATCGTACAGTCTCCTTTGTTTCTGGCAACGATTCTCATCGAATCATCGCAGACGTCACTATTCGCTTCTGATTGGTCAGCCGCGCGAAAAAGTCGGAACTGTCAAAAATGAGCACGTCGCGACATC
>OX155965.1:29172910-29243535 GCA_944548615.1 Micropterix aruncella
ATATATATATATATATATATATATATATATATATATATATATATATATATATATATATATATATATATATATATATATATATATATATATATATATATATATATATATATATATATATATATATATATATATATATATATATATATATATATATATATATATATATATATATATACATATTATATATATATATATATATATAAATATATATATATATATATATATATATATATATATATATATATATATATATATATATATATATATATATATATATATATATATATATATATATATATATATATATATATATATATATATATATATATATATATATAATATATATATATATATATATATATATATATATATATATATATATATATATATATGTATATATATATATATATATATGTATATGTATATGTATATGTATATGTATATGTATATATATATATGTATATGTATATGTATATGTATATGTATATATTATATAAGACTGTCAAGTCTTAGCCAGGATACCAGCATCGTCATTTTGCCGGCTGATAAAAGTTCCACTACTGTCATACTTAACAAAACTGACTATGTGACTGAAGGCTTGAGGCAACTTAGGGATGAAACATTCTATAAAAAACTATCCAGGGATCCAAACAAAAAAAAAATTGCAGTAAAAATAAAAAAATACATTGAACAAAATAAATGAAATGAAAAATTATCCGAAGAAGATGTCAAAACTTTAATTCCAGATCCTATTCGAACTCCAAATTTTTACTTATTACCAAAAATTCACAAGCCCAATAATCCTGGACGACCTATAGTCGCAAGCGTTAACTCTCCGAAAGAAAGAATTTCGGCTTTTGTAGATTATTTTTTACAACCATTTGTTAAAAATCTAAGTTCTCATATTAAAGACAGCTATCATTTTATTGATATTTTAAAAATACTGTAATTCCAAAGTCAGATGACCTATTGTTTGTTACTATTGACGCCACATCTCTGTATACTAATATTCCACATAATTTAGGATTGGAAGCCATTTCTCATTTTCTCGATGATAGACCTCATCCTCAAATACCGTCTACAGATTTTCTTTGCAAATTAGCCGAATTTGTCTTGACGTGTAATGCTTTTACTTTTGAAGATGAATTTTATCTTCAAATTAAAGGAACTGCTATGGGCACTAGAATGGCACCTTCGTATGCTAACCTTTTATGGGTTTATTAGAGCAAAATTTTCTTAAAACACAAAATTTAAAACCCATTTTATGGTATAGGTTTATTGACGACATAATAATGATTTGGCCACACGGACAAGTTACGTTAACAGCCTTTCTTGACGACCTAAATAATTTTGGACCTTTAAATTTCACTCATACAGTTTCTAAATCACAAATTACTTTCTTAGATGTTGATTTGATCATTTCCGATGGTATAATTAAAACGGCAATCCATATTAAACCTACAAATCAGGAACAGTATCTACACTTTGATAGCTGTCATCCATTTCATACTAAAAGATCCATTCCCTATTCAATGTCCATTCGCGGACACCGTTTGGTTAACAACAAGGAAAATTTAGATAAATATCTCATTAACCTGAAAAAATCTCTTCTGGAAAGAAATTATCCTGCTCCTCTATTAGAAAAACATATTCTAAATTCTGAAGTAAAATATACACCAAGCCCCAAAATATCTTCAAATTTATATAGAATGTTTCTCAGCACCACTTATTTTCCCGGAGCCGAGAAACTGAGAGATATATTAGCTGATTTATTTCCTATTATTTCTAATGATGCGTCCACCAAAGATCTCTTAGATTTACCACCAATTTTATCTTTCCGCAGACCACCTAATATTAGATCAATATTAAACAAAACAAAAAATAAACAAAATTTCTCTGTTGGTAATAATAACTTGGGTCTTCAACCTTGTGGTCGTCCACGTTGTAAACCTTGTCCTCTGTTAGATCAAAGTCCTTTTTTTCCAGTCCAAATACTACTAATAAATACAGGGTTCCCTTTCATTGTAGTTGTTATTCAACAAATATAGTGTATCAGCTTCTGTGTTACACTTGCAGTGCTTTTTATATCGGCGAAACAACCACACCACTTAATATTAGACTAAATAATCATAGGGCCAGTGTAGGAAATGAAAGCCAGCTCCCAATATCTTTGCATGCCAGGGCACATAATTTAACTTTTGATCAATGTTTTAAGGTTAAAATAATAAAGTGCCTTGGTGATAATGCAAATCTTGGGAAATGGCTTTTATTTATATTTTAGGCGCTTGCAAAGGCTCGGGTCTCAATAGACAAAATTAATGTGGTTTATTCAATCAGGTTTAATACTCATCAACTGCTTTTTATTTTTTATTTATAATCATTCATTAAAAATAATATTTTTCACGGTCGGTTATGATATACTTTAGCTGGATCGTGGAAAATATTATTAATCATTTCTATTGGTTCGATTTCTTGAATTTAAATTTTCAAGGAATTGTTCGATTTCAGAAATGTCATTTATCTTGACAACGGTTTACACCGAAATATAGAACCAACATTTTTCATTAATCATTAGTTTTTAGATATACTAATCGCCTATTCCTTTCCAGCATAGATTCTCGACTTTCATTTGTGTCACCACTGCATGAGGCAGGAAGAAGTCCGGTTGGCCAGACTTCTAATACCACAGCAGGGATTATTGACCAACACTGAAAGAATAGAGAAGAAAAAAAGGCGTGGAGTCACTCCTGGTCTACACAGACCAGATAAGTCTCCTTTCATTTATTTTATACGTTAATTTATTTAGTATTAATACATAATTTCAATTTGAAAATAATAATTTACACTTATACTAATCAAATATTAAAATATATATATATATATATATATATATATATATATATATATGTATATATATATATATATATATATATATATATATATATATATATATATATATATATATATATATATATATATATATATATATATATATATATATATATATATATATATATATATATATATATATATATATATATATATATATATATATATATATATATATATATATATATATATATATATATATATATATATATATATATATATATATATATATATATATATATATTTATATATATATATATATATATTTATATATATATATATATATATATATATATATATATATATATATATATATATATATATATATATATATATATATATATATATATATATATATATATATATATATATATATATATATATATATATATATATATATATATATATATATATATATATATATATATATATATATATATATATATATATATATATATATATATATATATATATATATATAAATATATATATATATATATATATATATATATATATATATATATATATATATATATATATATATATATATATATATATATATATATATATATATATGTATGTATATATATATATATATATATATATATATATATATATATATATATATATATATATATATATATATATATATATATATATATATATATATATATATATATATATATATATATATATATATATATATATATATATATATATATATATATATATATATATATATATATATATAGTAAAGCTGAATGGTATATGTATGTATATATATTTTAGAAAGTCAAATACATTTGTTTAGAAACTCAAATATTCTCAAATAAAGAGACAAAAATAATATTTTCTCAAGCAAACTCCAACCAAAAAAAGTTTTTTTTAGTTTACCTAATGACATTTGAGAAAGGAAAGAAAATTTTAATGAGTTTTATGTAAATTAAAAAAAAAAATACGAAAAATTACTAAAACAAAATTGATTAATTTTATTCGTGACTATGTTTTTATACATTTTATTTCGATGATACGGTGTGATTTTTAGGGTGTTAACCCTCTTTAGGCTGACATTAAAATTCTCATATAAAGTTACATTTATTCATTTTTAAAATCACGAGGGCAAATTGCTGGATTGACAATAAAATTATTTTATTTTGATATTTCTACATATAATTTGCATGTTAATATATTAATCTCCCTGTCTATTAAATCACATTAGTATATTTTGATAATTTGTATATAGGTATTATTGAATGTAATATTACAGCTATGAAAACTATCATAATAGGCCTAATAGCGTTTCTTCGTGAACTAAAACTGAAATTAAAGACAGAGCAATACGTTGGAGCAATACATGTGTTCAAGACGTTACATTTTTCTCAGTACACGTACGTTCGTAAGGTAGGGCGTTTAATCTTGTGACGTATCCAAGTGTAGGAATGCCTATCTACTGGAGTAGTTGATTACATTGTATTGTATTGTAAGCACTTTTTATATAAGGATTTGAGCGAATCGTACGAGTGACTCTCACACGCGTAATCTCGCCTTAATTCGAAGAAAAATCACCTCAGCCACGCGGGAGCTAAAGCTCTCCGATGGGAGCTTAAGCATTGTGATCTCGCGCTCCTTTTTAATTCGAAATTTTGCCCACTGACACAGGAAATTCCAGCGATGGCCATTAACCGAATAATGCCACGAATTAAGAGCGCATCACAATGCGGTCACCGGGAAACATCGCGGCCCGCCGCTGCGGCAACCGCGCGGCCGCGCCGCGTTCCCTATAAATATGAAATTCACGCTTATCAAATTTGGATATAAGAATACAAACGATTCAATCTATCATAATTTGATACGGCGCGCTTTGAGCTACCGGTTGACCTTCAGCTGCCGAATGGGAGCAGAGAAGCGGCGCTGCCAACAAGTGACAGATCCAATATTTATTTAACACTTCAGTCCTAGCGAAACACATACATCCTCGGGAGCAATGAATCCGGGGTCACCAACATGAACCCTAATATCTCGGAAACTAAGAATGGTGGCTTATTCAATAATTACTACATTAACCGCTCAGAAGCCAGCGTTCGCGCTAAAAACACTGCGCCGAAACTTATTGGTCGATTTTGAGAATAAATACTAACAAAATCGATTTTTCATAAATTCCCTCTTGCTACCAAGTAATTAATTTTGTTAGTCATGTATCCTACTACTATTATTAACGCGAAAGTTTGTAAGAATGTTGTATGGATGTATGAATGTTTGTATGGATGTTTGTTACTCTTTAACGCAAAAACTACTGAATGGATTTCGATGAAACTTTACAATAATATAGCTTACACATCAAAATAACACAAAGGCTATAATTTATATAGATATAGTGTGAATTATCCAAAATATAACGATAGGTGTATAGTGAGTAGGAAAAAAATTTGCCATCTGCGAGATATTATGGCGTGCGCCGCAAAAACCGTATCGTTTAACATAGTTTATAGGAGTATATTGCAGTAACTACCTATAACTTTTGCATTACCATTAATCATCATATACATCCGTACCTATTTATCCTTAAAAACTATAGCGTTTATAATACCTATTAGTGAGATCATCATAAAAAATACTTAGTTCCAATGTACATACATTTCATAATATAGTTGTTCGAACACATAACTGGAGAACGGATGGACCGATTTTCATGATTTTAATTTGTTGGATTTGTCTCTGTCCCGAATAGCAGAATAATATAAAAACATTGAAAAATTGACGAAAATATAAAATTCTTTCTATCATCATTATCACAATTTTTCATCACCACGCGGGTGAAACCGCGGGGCGCAGCTAGTATTATATATTTGTATAATATATATGGGGGCTGGCCAAAACGGTTACTCAAACGGATCTGTCAAACGACGCAAAATACCTATAGGCACTGTCGGGGATAGCCTGGTTTAGAAGGCCATAAACACATTTTCTTTTTTTTTAACCTAAACTTGAAATCTTTTTATGAAACTTTTACCTCTGGAATAGCTGAGAGTCAACGTTTGCTGTAAGTGTAAGAAACTTACTACTATCTTTAATGAAAACTTTAATAATAATCATAATAATTAAAAGCTTTATTTGCTTAAACAAAAAGGCGAGCTTATTGTCTAAAAGCAATATCTTACAGCTAACCTTAAACTAGGGGAATAACAAACGATGCGGTAAAAATAAACTAATAAATTAAATAAACATTTTAATTCAATTTAATTTCATTGATTAAACATTAATATATTATCTTCTATATAAACTAAAAACAACAAAAAAATATTTTATATATATTTTTATTAGTTTAAAACACTATTTTGAGGTGAAAATCGTTTTTATTTCTTTATATCCTTGAAAAATTATATTAAGCAACTTTTAGTTATTTTATTTATTCATCTACAATATACACATGTAAAAATTATCATCTTAGTTTATTTTTATGTTTCAGGCAAATTTACGCTCGCTATTACCGGCGCAAATAGATACCGATTTTTCTGCAGCGGTAAAAACTTTGGCGATTCAATACCCCAAAAATAGTTTTTTTTACTATTGCGAAAATATTTCTATTTTTCACATGTTAATCAACCCGATTTTACATGTGTGCAAATTTACGCTCGCTATCGCAAACAGATACCGTTTTTTTCTGCAGCGGTAAAAACTTTGGCGATTCAATACCCCAAAAATAGTTTTTTTACTATTGCGAAAATATTTCTATTTTTCAAATGGTAATCAACCCGATTTTAAATGTGTTTTCTAGATGAGCACAAAAAAATAACAAAAACTTATTATTGTAACATTTTTTCAAGGATTTAAAAAAAATAATCGATTTTCGCCCTAAAATGCTGTGTTCGACTAGTAAAAAATATATAATAAAACATCTTTTCATTGTTTTAAATTCCTATAGAAGAAACATTAATAACCTTTAAAAAAAAATTGGAACAACTCGATCCGTCAAGTATTTTTTTTTATCACCCCCGCAGAAAAAAGCGTTTAAAGTTTTCTTTAAAGAACAGTAGGAAGTTTTTTACACTTACAGCAATCTGCAACTAACGGCGATTCTAAAGGTAAAAGATTCATAAATAGATTTCAACTTTAGGTTTAAGAAAAAAAAACATGGAAGACATGTTTTTTGGCCGTCTAACCCAGGTTCCCCCTTTAAAAAAGTGTAAGTACTTCCTCCGCTACAACCACTTAAAATGAGTTTAATGAGTATCTATCTATCTAAAAAAGCGAGAAAATATTTGTGTTGTCATTAAATTGCGTATTTTTTAATTCCTATTCCAGAGTGTCCTGATAAGACCCTAGTAAAATATGGCGTTTTGGATATTTCTTAATTCTCATTTTAATTGTTTTTGTAATATTTAGACATTGTATAGGTTGATTTTGTATAGTTTATTTTCATTCAAATTTCTAATGTGATTCATTTTTAGTTTTGCCGGATATATGATTAAGATAAGAATTATAAATAATGTATAATATATAATAAGAATTATAAATATATTTGCAGTGACTCTTATACTCCTTAACTCTTACACTCTTAAACTATACTCTTGCAGGGTTTTTTGGAATTTTTAACCCTTCGGCTACGTAACGACCAAATTTGTTTGCACATCAGAACACCGTTGACTACGTAACGACCAATATTGGCGGCTTGCTCCCGGAGCGCACAGTAATATTATTTTCTAATTCGAACGCATCCTTAAATCCATACCAAATTTCTCATTATTACCATAAATAGACGGTTGCTAAAATAATTTCGCGCCTCACTGAATGGATATTTCTGGTAAAATTCCATTGTCAAACATCGCTGTTCGGTCGACATTGTCAAACATCGGTCGTGAACAGTTTCTTGTGTTTTTTTAGTGTTTTCAGTTAGAATATGAATAGAAATTGTAAATTTGATTCTAAAACACTTTATCAACCGAATTCAGTTATTTTATGTACATTTTAATCCAATTTTACCTGTTTTTTGAGTTGAAAAATTTTGTGCAGTTTATCGCTATGGCGCCATTACGAATTATTGTGTTTTTTTGCGATAAATAACTCTAGAAATGCAAAACGCCTGACTAATTCGTTGACAAAATACGTATTGTTTTGTTTTTCGCTGAAGTTTTGTTTTTATATGAAGTATTCGGCGTATTTGTAAATTAATGAGGTTATATAAAAAACCATAATTACACAATTTGAATAACATCAAAATCATCAAAATTTTTATTGGTTTTTATTGGTTATCTAAATATTTTTGTATGTAAATAAGCAAAACGAAATATTACTTTTGATAGAGAATCTAATAAATATCCCGATAGTATTTACAATTTCTAAACAGGGTTCTGTATTTTTCCGTAAGACAAGTACAAGTTAGAAATGCCTAGTTTTTTTCACTTTTCGACTTTCTCATATTTATTCATAATTATCTAATTGTTTTACAAAATGAGATTTCAATATTCTAATAAAACATTTCAATGCGATCATTGTAAAGTTATTCTTTTTGTAATTGCTATAGTAGTTCCATAGTTATAGTACTTTTTGTCGAGCGCGGCGATATTGCAAAAAATTCCAATAAATTGTCTGCCATGAAATCATGCCGCTACTCAAAGGGTTTATAAACATTAAGCTTTTATGATGCGTGAGAAGTATAGATTCATGTGCAACTGGCAACGTTTCCACGTACATCAAACTTTGTCGCTTTTGATTCGTTTTGTCCGCGACCACGGACGAAGGACCATTAATAACAGACCTTTTTTCGTTATGGTGCCTCCTAATCTGGGTGACTCCCTTTCAAATTATTACGCCGGCCGCATCCCGTATCCCGTCTATATAATGTATCTCTGACGCAATAATGGCGTCTTGAAAAAAGGGCCACTTTGTGACAATTTGGTTCGTGACGGCTCAACTCTCGAGGCCTCAGGTTGTAAATTACCCTTTTTTGGTGTTTTTGATGCACGATACGTGTAACACGCGTGTATGTAAGGTAGGTTATTTGATGACTCTTCGGGCCGGTTTATTCAACCCTTCGAAGCCATGATAAAAAATAGTTCCCATTATGTACCGTATTGTGATTTATTATGCTTATTCTGATTATTTGTTAATTTTACCGTGTAATTATGATGATTGCTCTTTTTTATTGTCATTGTTTTAATTTTTGTGTTTTAGGTTTGATTGCATTTTATTGTTTACGTTTTTCGTTAGATAAGTACGAGTATTCCAGTGTCTCGCGGTAAGGCGTCGGCTTCTTAAGGGCATGTTGGCGGAGCTAGACTGTGGACTAGAGCTTTCAACTACAACGGGCGAACCCGTCACCTCAGGAAGTTTTAACGAAATGTACGTTCTATCTCCCGTTAAATGAACGCAGAAGACTTAGGACAAAACAGTCCACCGTCAAGCTCCGCCACATGCCAGTGAGAGGCCAACGCCTTTCCGTGAGATAACCAGGTATGTTACCCAGCGGGCTTACACTCACGCCCTTACTTCCAGTTGCGACCAGATTACTCCGGTCACTCGAGTGGTTACGAGTTCGAGGTCGCTTGCGCGGTCCTCCCCTTAAAAAGCGATGAAACTGTGTAAACAAAATCTATCGCGGACCACGGCATTCTCTGCCCGGCTGTTCGCCTGGAATCGGATAGCCGATGGTCGTTTCAAGAGCAGTCGCCGTAAGGTCAGCAACCACCCCCGCTTTATAGGAAACAGTACTGTTAGTCAGAATGTACAATCGATTGGCTTACGCCGCACGGCGCGCAGACCGTCCAGGAGCGCCAGAAGGTTGACTCATAGGGGAAACTAAGCCTACGGCCAGAGTCCTACCCGGGCTCGCGCTTCATGCGTGGAGGCCGCCGGATGGGTGTTGACCCGTGAGTGTGACCAACTCTGAACAAAATGGGTCTTCGTGACCAACTCAGCAAGGGCCCATTAGACTGTGGACTGTGTTTTCCCTGAGTCTCTGTGTAATCACCTCACGGCCGAAAGATAGATCTATATCGTTATAACAGCCTGAGGTATCGGGCTCGCCCGTTGCAGATGACAGCTCCAAAGTGTGATTGTATGACAACAAATTTATTTACCTTAAAGCACAATTGCCTTAAGGATTTCTTCTGAATGATCTCAATTCGTTGCCCGCTATTGGGGAACCATATCACTAATGCAATTCGAGTATACTACGGACATATGCACCATATTTATATTTAGGCACCCTTTTTTTCTTGACTATATATCCAATCATTTTGATAATCGGAGATGGATTATCCATTACATTTTATTATAGTAATCCATTACAAAATAGTACACCACGCGAGAGAAGCAGTGTAAATTCTCCAGTTTCTATGATGCCTATCTATCAATTAAGCGAGCAGACGGTCACCAACGCAACTCATCGTCCAACTAAAAAGCTAGCAAAAACTGCAACAGCCCAGTTGAGTGATGATGATCATCAATCTGAAGTACGTAGTTTGCGCATGAGAAAAAATACCCTTAGCACCAGGACAAATTTGCTTCGATCCGCCACACTCAGTGCGAGTCTATCATCTCTTGGCTAAATTGAGTAAATAGTTTAAGATTAATTACTGTCATTCCTACACAAGTGTATGGTTGTATTGGAAACAAATACTTTTATCTTTATCTTATCTATATTAATAAAATTTGTATTGACTATTTCTATTGAGACATATCTATTTGTAATCTTATAATTGTGGTATTTCTGAATCGACTTATAACTGACTATTCGTTTTTATATTTTGACTATTTGTATATTTCATCTATATCTACTTTGGTATTTTAGTATCTCAAATATTTTTAAGGACCATATAGTTTTATTGTAAATTTATTTAATAATTGTTTTTTCCTTTTAAAAAAATAGTCAATCTGTATAAAAAAAATATATACCACATAAGGTATAACATATTATCTTGTATAAAAAATTTGACTATGCCAAGAGTAGGGATACCTACCAACTGGTTTATTTTATAAAATAAAAAAATAAAAAATATATATTTCGGGCCTATACACCCGTAGTAGAAAATCTAGCGATTTGTATGCTCTGGTGATAATATATTCAACATGCTGGTCGAAATTCGTTTTGGAATCAAGTAAAACCCCAGATCTCTGACAATATTAATTTGTATGATTGTTTGAAAAACTTTATCGCACGTACGATAGAGTACAACGTGGTGGGCTTATGTCCAAGCGGCAATATCTTTCGACCATACCGCCAGGGTTATTGTGAGTAAACGTTGGCAAATTATTAAATAACGTGGGTAATTTTTGTAAAGTAGTGGTCATACTAAATCATTACAATTACATAATCAAGAACATAAAACAAGAATAATTAATATATGTCAACATCCAAGGTAGTAATAGGATATAACAACAAGCAAAGCTGGGAAAAATATAACGATGTAATACACAGAAATATTCATACTTCAACAAGGATTAAGCATATAACTCGGACTGTAGTCCATACGCACAAATTAACATGACGCGCGGTGTTGGTGTGACGGTAGTTAGCCTGTCGGCATTTTAAAACCTAATGTTATGTCATTACGTTTCGACCTTGGGACCTCGATTTTAACATGACAACACGTATTAGTATACGCACGGTTATAGTCGGAATATGAATCATGCTGGATCTACATTAGACTGTTATTTCCGTAAACCGCGAGGAAATGTTGATACATATTAACAAGTAATGAAGTTTCATCAAAATTCCTTGAAATTCAACAAAATTGAGCTTGAAATATCGTTATTCTCTATAAAACCGTAATAAAAAAATGGTAATGTAAGAATCAATCAAATAATTTTCTCATTGTAGAAGATGAGGGGGGGGGGGGATACATACGTTAAGTAAATATTTTTTAAAGATATTTTATATATTAGTCTCCTTTGTGTTAGTTTCCGTTAATGTCTATTCACATTTCCACCTTATAAAATAGGTTCAGTTTGATAAATTTATAGAAGCCTTTTGGAGCGGCCACTTTTGTTGTGTTTCCTGAACCGTTCTTATCTATTTTCATTCTAAAGCAGGTGAAATTATTGGTTGAAACGCCCAGTCATGATGCGATCAAGCAAAATAACGACCGCGGTACCAATATCTTTGCATTCCGATAAACCAAGATTAACTAATCTTAGTTTGGGGAGTAATGAAAACAAAGTAGTTAACGTCTGTCTGTCAAGGTAGGAAGGCATAACGGATTTTTTAAATAGATTAGTCTGTATCAACATGGCACCATTAAAGATACTATATTGACAAATTAAAGATTTAACCCATTTTCTAATCACAGCGCGATTACTTTTACCAAGATTCTCCTTATTTTATAAATATAATTTTGAGTAAGTAGGTACGCTTAAAAACATTATCGATTTCAATACTATGAAATGCATTATCTAATATACCACGCCTTATAGTTTTAGCAGTGGCGGTCTCTTCATATAAGCCGAAAAGCCCGGCTTGCCTATTCTTCGTAATTAACAATTAAATAAATTAATAACACAATTCGTAAAAAAAAAAACAATTAAATAAATTAATTTGCTATCTAACGAGTGCTATCTAGCGGACGCAGCTCGCTCCACGCGACGAAATTTATAGACAGAACTGCGACAGCTTGCTATCGTAATGAGCAAGCCGGCCGCGCCGTCGATAAAGCAGCGTGCGATTGCTGCTGTGTACCGACGTGTCATTTCGCTCGCTCGCACATGTGGGCTTTCAATATGGCTTTCAAAATCAGTGTACCTATCACTCTAACCAGTGGCAAATTACGCAGAACAATTATAAGTATATAGAGGACTTTACTATGCAAGCCAAAGCCAAGCTTGCCCATGAAGTTGAAAGCGAACGTGTCAAATATCGCAACGTGAGACGGTGAGCGCGAACTTAACTTTATTGTAGTTAGTTGGTTTGTGCGACTGACGTCCCGGTATTTTTTTATTATGTAATTTCAATTCATTTGTGGTTTTTAGTGCCTGATAAACAATGGAGGAAATTGTCCCTTGTGGTGAGTTATGTGTACGACTTTTAATCGGCGAAGACAAAGTAAAATCTTTCAGTTTTGAGCAAAAGAAGTTACTAATTTCTGGACCTAAACCTACACCCGATTTGTGTATTTCTCAGACAAGTAAATCGCATTTAAGACAATTTAATAGATCAGCGTACAAAACTCACTGGGTAGTTGGATACTCCCATGTCAATAAATTGTTTTGTTACTGCTGTATTTTTTTTTCAAACCACTTAAATGTTTGGAATTCGTCCGGTTATGATGATATAAATAATTTAGCCGGCGCGATAAAAAGACACATGAATTCGCAAAAACAAATGAATGCGGTTATTTCGTTCAGTAATTTTGGTAAACAACGAATTGAGACATCTTTATCTCGGCAGTTAAATGATGAAATTTTGAAGCACAATATTCGCGTTGATCAAAATCGTAGTGTTTTTCAGAGATAAGTGGATATTGTTTGTCATTTAGCTCCACAAGAACGAGGTCACGATGAGTCCAAAACTTCGTTGAATAAGGGAAATATTTTAGAACTCGTATCACTTCTTTCGAAATATGATATCGTTTTAGAAAAACACATGCAGCTACAACAGTCCGATAAGCGAGGACCGAGTTATTTGTCTAATAAAATTCAAGATTATATTATTCATTCCGGTTGTTATGAAACCTCGCATTGAATTTGAAATCAAAACAACAAAATTTGTTTCAATTATTATTGACGAAACTCCCGATATCAGTTACAAAGAACAATTATGCCTGATTCTTCGATATTATTTTGGAAACGACATTCATGACCGTTTTTTGGGGTTCATTAATGTATCTGAAATTCGTATAGCAGACACACTGTGTAATATTATTTTAGAATTGCTAAATAAACAGGAGTGTACCGCAAAATTAGTAGCACAGAGCTATGATGGCGCTAGTGTTATGTCGGGTGTTAGAAACGGAGTACAATCAAAAATAAAAGATGTTTGTCCACAAGCAATTTACATTTGGTGCAATGCACACATTTTAGCCCTGGTGTTGTCTAAATCATGCAACATAATTGGAGAAATCAGTTCGTTTTTTTCAACACTACAGTCTTTGTGTAATTTTTTTAGCCACAGTACAAAACGATCTGCCTTTTACGATACTCATTGCAGCAAAAAATTACCTCTTGCCCCCGCTACGCGTTGGGCGTATATCTCGCGAACTGTAAACACAGTTTTTGTGCTAAAAAATAATCTTATTACATTGTTTTCTGACATATGTGACAACCCTCAGGACTGGGACGGGGATACGGTTTTAGCAGCGGAGAATTTTGAAAACTCGTTGCGATCATTCCATTTAAATTTTTTTCTCCTCGTTTTCCACCGAATTTTTTAAAAAACTGATATCCTTCGAATAGCTTGTACAATATCCTTCGAAGTCGGTGTAGGTTATTGTAGCAATAAAATAAAGGAATTTCAGACATGGTTACGTGTTGAATTTCAATCAGAATTTGATCTCCTTTATGAAAACATTTTGCAAAATAACTCGTTTGAGTCCTCGTTTGAGACGTAACGTACGCTTTGCTTATACTGAATATAAGCGACTTTTTGTCCAGTTAATTGACAACATATTCTGCGAGATTGAGGATCGATATTCGGAAATTTTCAAATTGAAATTTTTCCAACTCTTCAACAACAAACTATACGAGAAATACCATTTAGATTTTCCTACAGAGGCATTAGATTCATTATTTGACATTTATGCAAACCATTTTGACAAACAAGTTTTAAAGAACCAATTGATTTGTTTGTACTCCTCTCCTGAATTCAAAGATTGCAATGTTTTTGAACTAATTGTTTTCATTAGTCAGAATAGCCTCGAAGACGCCTTTAACCAATTTTTGAAGTTAGCGTATCTTGTCGTAACTATTCCTGCTACAAGTGCTTCCGCGGAATGTGCATTCTCATCTCTTAAGCGTATTCATACTCACCTAATAAATACACAGGGTCAGGAACGTCTATCTGAGTTATCAATGGTTGCTATTGAAAAACAGTTGTTAATAGAATTAAAGCGTTCGCTATCATTTTACTCAGACGTAATAAACTCATTTTTGAAAAAAGATAGACACTTCGATTTAGAATATAAATAAGCTAGTTAAAGCTATGTACCTAGCACCTAATTACTTTTTGTTCCCCTTTTTTATAAAAAAGTCATACAGCTCATACAAGCAAGGGTCAACTTCTTAACTCGATGTCACTCGCTCAAGCAAATAAAAAGGTTTTTCTTAAAGCCACCGGAGGTATTCGACTGCTGATAAGTGTATGTTAAATTCTGTCTAGCAGTAGTATGCCTTCAGTGTGCTTTATTGAATCTACGACACAAGCAGTAAATTTCAAATTGAAGATTGAAGAGGAAAGAGGTACCACTTTTTGTTACTATAAAAAAAAACACAAAAAGGTATGTCGGGCTTGCCCCATTCACCAACCCCGGACACGCCACTGGTTTTTAGGCGTATATTCGATACAGATATATTTACAATTATATTGTCAGGATGCATTACTAGTAAACGGATCTATTTTGGTGGGTTCGTTTTTAAATAAATGGAAAGAAACAATTATTTAAAAATGTCAGTAATGGGACAATGGGTGAAAAATTTATGGGTTCTGGGCCCACGTCTCTAATAATAACATATTTATTGGAAAGATCTATTTACCTAAAATATTTATGACCTTACCTCAATTACGAGCCGTTTCGGAGTGTTGAAGTTCGAAGTTTTCTTAAATATGGTCAATTACATGGAAACCCCAAGGCCAATTATTTATTTAAAACATATTATTTGCAGTGAAATACCATACAATATAGTACTCGTATATTATGATGTACTGTCACTGCGCGCACTATGTTGGACAGCTGACTTTAGCATAATAGGAGTACGTACGTCAGTAAACAGAGCGGTAATGAAATTATGAGACACATTACAGAGTTCAACCAACATATCCCAGTATTTACTCTCCGTATACTGCTGAAAAACTCCAGCATTCTTAGGAATATATAGACGATGTATCCGCGATTTCCGCATCTCCAATTCAATGCTTTGCAGGGGGAGAGAATGGGTTATAAGGTGTACGCTCACATATGGCAAAACAGCTGTCCTAAATCTACCACAGCCGGTCGTTTGTCCGGAATCCACCGTTCACCCCCCAAAAATGTAATAATAGTACACGATGGGCCCGACTTCGGTCGGTGAATTCCATGGCAGTTCCGTTTATATATATTTTATTTTATTTTATTGTACTCACACATCTTACGCACTTTATCGTTTCGGATATTCTGCGACGGTTTTCGTTTAAACAGTTATTAAAAATACATATGTATGGTTTATGTGCACTAGAGGATATCAGGTAATTAGCCATATTTAATAGAATAAACTCAGAAACGGCTCATAATTGGGATCAGTCATTCTAGTATTAAATATCATCATCAATACTAATAATAACACGGTAAAGTATCGTCAAGGAGTGAGTTGCGTTGTTTTAAGAGAAACCGCGTTTATAGGCTCCATGCATGATACTAAAACTAAATCGACTATTTTTATAAATCTTGTCTGTATTTACATATGTGGGGGTATGTTACGCCATAACTCTTAAACCTGTTATCCGAATTCGATGAATCTTAGTACACGCATATTTAGCTGTATGGGACACAGGATAGGCCACTTAATATTCAGTTCCATTTTCGCAAAGTTATGGCTCCCTTACAAAATGACATGTTTTGCGCGTGGCGGTGACTCGCGCGGTCCTGCGTAGCGTCGGCGCCAGCCGGCGGTCGTCTATAAATAGCGTTTTTAGTAACCCATATAAATAACGTGTATAAACGCGGTCGTCTATATATAGCGTTTTAGTAACGTTTAGTAACGAGTAAAACTTTATTTTTTAATATAATAATATGGCATCATTGAAGTCACTACCTTGATCAATCAATCAGTAAAATCAGGACCGTAATCAGTAAGATCAAGACCGTAAAATCAATCAGTACTTTATGAAAAAAAAATATAAATTATCAATGTTATTATAGATGGACAAATAAATGTCTATTCGTTTGGCCGTCAATCGTACTATAGAGTTGAGCAATCTAATAGCCTACATAATCAATGACACGTGTTAAAAAATGTTTGGTAATAATCAGAATAAGAAATGTTAATATTGCAATAATGGATCAAGAAATTAAACTTTACCAAAATTAAAATTATCTCAGATTACTAAACCTGCGGTTAAGGCATTGTCCGTGGCGCGGCAGGGCAACCGTTCCCCTTTTCATCTCTGTCGATCGGCCGACCGCGCGACGGCTCGCTCTACCGAATCGCTGGAAAGGTGACCAGTAGACCTTTTCGATTATCTCTCGCTGTTTGTTATTTTTATTGGTTCGGCAGCGTGATTGATTTTTTCGTTAGATTGCGTCCATTACGATCCATACCTCCATTATGACGGTGTCAATTTATTGATTAAATTGTGTGACGCGACGTCTTCTTCAGACTATTTTCGGGCCGACGTAACAGCTAATCTCGACATTAATAAACAACAACGCACGCCCGTGGCTCATGAAGAGAAACGGCAAATTAAATTGTATGTTGACTTGAGACGACCACAAATCGAAGACCCTCATCCATAATGTATGTATGTTAATAATGCACATATATGTATGCATGTATGTTACGTTGCACATATATCTCACATACATGCACGTATATGCATGTATGTTACCATAATGTATGTATATTAATGCACAAGGCAAGAGTATAAACAAAAAAATATTGTCGCACTGGTTAGTCACCCAGGGAAGAAAAGAGACTGAGAGACTTACTTGTTTTATTCCAAACTAACATACTAATATTATAATTGTAACTATCATTATCATTATTATTACTATAGTATTATTCATATCATACTATATTATTATTACTATCATATATTACTATATTATTATTCCTATAAATAATTATATTGAATTTGATATCTTTATATAAATTTTATTACTTTACCTAATGATTTGATTGTAGGTTTTGTGGATATTGTTAATTGATTTCATGACTCTTCAATTTATTATTGTTCCCGCTTCGAAGCGGGACGATCGGAATAGTTCGGGAAATTTCGGACACACTCGCAATGCAAAACGAGTCGTACGGCAGTACGTATTCGACACCGGTTCGTACCCGAGTGCTCGCGCAATTCGCGCAGTTCGTGTCAAAGTGCAAAAGAACAATTATTGGGGTGCATCGATCATCACATCAGCAGAATAGATCAACCTCCAGTCTCATCACCGCACACATACAAGGTTAGAGCACCTATACCATCTCTCTTCCACTCCCATCTGTACGTTGATGACGTCACTTTCCGGCGAAATCATTTATTTTATTTATCTTTAGGCAGTAATCAATTAAACGTATCTAAGCCTACTTTAGTGCGAACGTCTAGTGCGATCCAGTTAGGTTAGGTTTAAATAATTTGCATCTGTTATTATGATTTTTGAGAAAATAAAGAAGTAGAATTTAAATTCGAATTATGTTTCCGGGGTAAGCTGGTTAATTAGTTATTTTATAAAACCTGGGCTGGGCCACCTAAATTAGTGTGGAATTTGCCTGGCCGCTATTAACTCCCTGTATTAATATCATCTCTCTAAATTAATTACTGACTTTTATAGGGATGTTAAAAAATATGTAGAGCTGGCATTTTTATGGTGCAAAATGATGCAGCGTTTACGGTTGCTTTTAGGATAAAGCCAAAAAATTTTACCCTTTTTTTTTATTTGTCCGACGTCATACAAAGAAATATATCACTATACTATTAAGTGTATGCGTTAATTCAACAGTAATCATTGCATTTTAATGATAAAATTTAAAAATCATGATGAAAAATATATATTTTCATACAAAAAATAATGTTCATTTTTGAACACCCAGCTGGGTTTGTAGTCCTAGTAAAATTTAACACGTGCATACGCTTATTGATTTGGTTCGTATTATGAGGTGAGGTTACTGGAATGTCGATTTTATAATAGAGACCATAAATATCAATAATAGAACTATGGTTTTTTTATTTTTTATTTTTATGTTATTTCTGGAAACATACAGCGCATACAATAGACATACGTGTGCATAAAAATAATGTAGAAAAAAAGAAAAACATTACGCCGATAATCGTTTCCTACGAAAGTATTTCCGCATATTACACATTTGAATTTCGGCATATTACACTTAAAAATTAATTGTACAATAAAGTTCATATTAAACATAAAATTAATATATAAAACCGATGGGAGAGGTAGGGAATTGGAAGTGATTAGGAAGAAGGAGTTAGACGATGGTATGTGTAGGTATATGTATATAGATATAAATAAAGATAGGTCGTATAGTGGATATATAGAGATACAGATATTTATTGATGTTTATAGATATTTATAGATATATAATAAATATTTATAGATATTTATAAATATTTGTAGTAGCTACTGATATATTGCATGAAAAGTATATAACTAAGAACGATAGGTATTAACAAGCTCGTTAGATGCAATTGATTTTAATAATTCTTTAACGAACGTCGGTTGGTTGAGGTTGAAAATGTCGATGGTGGAGAAACGAGAGTCGTACGTGCACATCAGCCTATAAGCGATGGAATTTTTCCCGTAGTTGGTATTGGCACGAGAGACCTCAAAAGTGCGTGAATTGCGAATTAATCGCGGAGGAACGAAAAAACGTAAGTTTTTAACAAGGTATGGACTATCTATGGTATTGTGGATAACTTTGTGTAACAGTACCATATCAGCCACAGTGCGTCGGTCTTCTAGAGCTTGAATACCGAAGTGGTCCAGTCTGCTCTTGTACGTAAGAAGACCGAAGTGTCCGCGATAATTGATGTGTTTTAAAAAACGCCTTTGGATACATTCTATCCTGCTTCTGTGGACCGAATATTGCGGATTCCAAATTGAGGACGCAAATTCCACCGTACTGCGAACGTAAGCGAAATATAACATCTTCTGGACATTTATATTGGAGAAAGGTCTTGAGATACGGGTCACAAATCCCAGTGTTCTCAAAGCTCGGCTAACCATACTCTCTATATGCTGATCTTTTTGTTTTATTCGCCTTTTATGTTACGTAACATACTATTTTGCAAGCGGTAACGTAAACGTAATGCAAAAGTAACATAAAAAAATACGTGTGGCACTCGGGAACTGCCGCGGTAAAGCTATTGCATAACATTTTTAACAACTTATGCAATTATAATTATTTATTTATTTTATTTATTTTATTTTTTCTTATATCAGATAACTGCGCTCTATCGGAAAACGTTGAAATTATTCCGAATCATTTGCGGCTGCGGTAGCAAATGATTCGGAATAATTTAAACGTCTTCCGATAGAGCGCCGCGCACGAATTTTTTATTCGATAAAGCAAAAAAACCGGATATTATTCTTTGACAATTCAAAAAAAATCGTAGATAAAAAGATAGATAATTAAATTATCTTTAAAATGGTGCAGGTTTATAATAATACGCCAGATAGTATTTGCGTAGTAGTCGTTTTTGTGTTCGGTTAGACCTAATTTCACAAATTAATTACACTATGTAATATAAACAAAATCTCAAATATTCAAAGCTAAGAATATTAGGAAAATGTTCTTCTTTAACATATATTTTTTTCGAATCGTAAGCAGTACTCGTTTAGACGTAATTATCAGTTTAAAATCATTAATTTTCGTTAAGAAATTTCTTCATTCGGTCGCCGCGCTGGCCTAGGCCCGCGATAAAAGCTATGCAATAGCTTAAAAGTTACTATTTATAGCTTTCCTAAAACTTTATGTTAAAACGAGAAGGAATTGTGAGCCGTTGAAAGTTTTCTATGATACTTGAGTGTTTAAATATTGATATTACATAAAGAAACATAAAAATATACACAAACGTACCTAGGAAATCACACGTAAACGTTTAACAATATTTTAAAGAAATCTTTTGCACCCTACTTCTTCAGTGAAAACCACAAACAAAATGGCAGATGGCTTTAATTTTAACCTTATTTTGACAATGACAGATGGAATAAGGGTTGCCAGTGTGAAAAGAATAATCACCACTACATTTCATTAGGAATGTGTATTAAAAAATCAATAACATAAATAGAATAACGTAAAAGTGCAAAAGCTGAAGACGCTGCGAATAAAACAAAAAAACCCTAGTTCTATTATTGATATTTATGGTGTCTAATATACAATCGACAGCCCAGTAACCTCACCTCATAATACGAATCAAATCAATAAACGTAGACAAGTATTGAATTTCACTAAGACTACAAACACAGCTGGGTGTCAAAAATGGACATTATTTTTTGTATGAAATTATATTTAATTTTTATCATAAAAATGCAATAATTACTGTTCAATTAATGTATAAATTTATCAAGCCAATATATCAATGCCCACGATCGGAAACAAAAACTCAATAGAATACTGATATATTTCTTTGTATGACGCCAGACAGCAAAAAAAAAGTATCAAAAATTTTGGCTTTACCCTTTACGGAGTTCGGCAATAACTCCCGGCAAAGAAACAGTAGCCACGAGTCCAGTTTTTGTATAAAAGAAGAAGGGATCACACGCTTCGCGGAAATTTGCACGCGCGCCAATTTGGTTGGGTTCTGCTCATCTTGAAAGACTCAAATTGTTGCTTTGTAAGCGTATCTATCTGTATCAGCTAGAACACGGCTATAATACGAGAAATAAACTTGAGCTCCAAGCACCCTAAACAAATTTGCTTGTATTTAAAAAAGGAACGTTGTACAACTCACTAAAATATATAACCACCTAAATGCAAATATTAAAGAGTTAAAGGGAAAAGGGTTTACTACAGCATTGAAGAAATGGCTTATCGGAAAAAGCTTTAACACGTTATATGAATATTTCTCTTGATACTATATTGTGAGCATGCATTTTTACAATAATTCGATTATGAACATTACTCATTTTGAATTATATACATTTCAATATGCGGATTTCGATTTTTTTAAATTCCTTTTTTTTATGGTATTTGGGAATAATTTTTATTGGTGAGTGCTACTAAATCCTGTCTGTTTCGATTACTTCATTTTGTATCTTTTTTAATATTTTTAACCGTCTTTAAAAAAAGGGGAGGTTATGAATTCGGTTGTATTGTTTTTAATGTTTCTTACCTCAGAACTCCGTCATGTATAAACCGATTTTGAATTTTTATTTTTATTTGGAAAGATATACTTCCAGATTGGTCCCATTTTTATCAAAATCCTGTTCTGATGATGGAGTCCACGAGGAATTGAGGCAACTATTCAAATACTATCATATGAAATTGAAAATTTACATGTCGTTTCAGTTCCTAGGACAATGCATTTTTTTATGGTAAGCATAACCCGATTCTACTTCTAGGGTCGGCTCCCGACGAGGGGGCTCCTCAACGGTCAACAGCACAGACACGAAATTTTGTATACGCATTCAGTTATGATAGCCCATCCTAAGTCTTACCATGATATGGCTGCTGCACCTAGAGATGGCTCCCGATGACTCCTCAACGGTCAACAGCACAGTCACGAAATGTTGTATATTCATTCGGTTATGATAGCCCGTTCTAAGTTTCACTATTGATTATACCCAGTATAATCGATGGTTTCACTATAACATAGCTGCTGCACTTATTTAAAAAAATAGTTGTTTTATTTATTTATTTTTTATTTCAGGCTTTTAAATGAATATTTGAATTTTTTAATTATTATTTATTATTTTTTATTTTATTTATTTAGGTACATAGGATTAGGTATACAGTTCATTCATAGGTCATGTAATCTTATAATAATTATATAAATTATTTAATAATTAATATAGGGAGGTTTAACACATCTTACATGACCTTTACTGCCAATAGCACATCTAACTAGGCGATAATTTGGCCCGTCACTAGATGTGCATATTTTTATGCAATTTTAAGAAATGAAGTGTTTTTTTTTAAATAAATTATTTGGACCCACCACCTGTATATACACATAAATATACCAATTTTATAAAAAATATAGCTATGTAATAAATATATACATTTATAGTTGCAATTTAATAAAATTTAATTAAGAAAAATAGATAAGTGATACTAAATAAATTGTCGTGCGTTGCAAAGAAGTTGATCAGATTTTACATATCCCTTGTTAAGTAGCCATCTATTAAGGTTTGCTTTAAATATTTTTATGTTAGGATAATTTTTCATGTCTTCACTAAGGGAATTATATAATTTTGGGGCTATGTAGAATATAATATGTCTCTGGGCAAATGTTGTCCTGACTGACGGAATTATATAATTGATACTCGCGGACATTCTTGTGTTCAGATTGTTTTGAGTTCGGGCGTGGTCATCTCTAGATTTATACCGACAGATTGTTAGTATTTTGTTTATTTATGATTTTATTCTATTGTAATTAATGTTATTTGCTAGATATTGTATTTGGAATAATGATAATTCATTGGATATTACAATACTTAAAAAATAAGTAAAATTGTCAATCTGTCGCGATCACAGGGAATTATGAGACACATAATGTCCTGCATCATCACTATAAATGTAACACTATAACTTAGACCATAAATATATCTCTATTTCTATCGCTTTGTAACTCTATCTATCTGTATATTTATCTGCACATAATATTTAAGCCCAAAGTTGAAATGTTATGCACCTGAACTTAGCATCCTCAGGCTTAGAACGGGTCCATAGTCCGGTAAAATACATAAATGTATTCATTATTTATTTATATACATGTTTTCTATAGTAGGAGCGTCTGGGAAATTTATAACGATCAGAAAAAGATGCTTTAAAGTTTTTAATTTTAATAAATACATTGAATATTTTTTACATGAAAAAAACTATTTTTTACAAAATTCCATAAATGTTTAAGTCCGATTCCTATAAAAAACGGTTAAAAGAGCATGTGCCTGATGTTTGATTAAAATTCTTGTCATCAATTTGATTACAAAATATTCAAGATCAATTAAAAAACCCGCTCTAAATTCTCTGTTTATTACCGATGATTTGTTATTTAAAGTTTCATTTCAAATTTCATTCGACAATATTAGATATATTGACCCCTTTCTCAATCCTTTCACCCCCTTGTGATTCTTTTTCTTCAACATCGAATTGAATAGGAACCAAGCACATTTCTGGAAATAAATTTAAAATACGTAACGTGAAATGTCTACTCATCGACTCAAATTCTATGATAGAATTTTCATCATATGGCCAATGCTATAGAGTATAAATTCATTTTAAAATTGAAATCCGTCCCTATTCCCTCCAAAACACGGTAGCGACAAAAGGATACATACAATATAGCCTCGCTCATAAATTTAAAGTCTTTGAGTGAGCTATGGAACGTACTTTACTCGATATACAGAAACATATGGAAAACGAAAGAGGTCGATAAATCTTAACATTAGGTAAAGCATTGATTATATATAGTGTCAGATTGCTCAACTCCATAGTACGTTTTGGCAACCCTTCTGCGCCGGCGAGATGCAGGTCACGGTAAAACTAATAGCAATTAATGCAGCCACCTATAATAACATTGATATTTATGTTTTTTTTATAAAGGACTGGTTGAAGAAAATCCCAATAATTTAACCCAATAACTAATTACCGATAACAATAATAACATTCAATATCAGTGACGTCTATCGCATTTTACATAGACTAATTACATGACGGAAATAATGTGGTTTGCGTTTGTTAAAGATTAAAGTGCGTAATTATTACGTATTGAAACCCATATACGAAATTCAAAATTTTCATTTTTATGTATATATCCTACTAATATTATAAACGCGAAAGTTCAGGCTATAATTTATAAAGATATATCGTGAATTATCTAAAATATAACGATAACTGTCAAGTAAGTAGGAAAAAAAATTAAGAAATTGACATTCGAAATTTAAATTCTATCCTACTGTCCTACTAATATTATAAACGCGAAAGTTTGTATGTATGTATGGATGTTTGTTACTCTTTCACGCAAAAACTACTAAATGGATTTTAATGAAACTTTACAATAATATAGCTTACACATATCAGAATAACACATAGGCTATAATTTATGAAGATATATGGTTTCTATCATCATTATCACAATTTTCCATCACCACGCGGGTGAAACCGCTGGGCGCAGCTAGTTATTAATATATGTATGTATAGCTATTATTTAAAAAAATCGTTTGGTATTATATTATTATTTTATTTCGAATTAAGATACCCCCTATATGCGTGTTTAGAGCGTCATCTATAGTGCGCTGCCATAATTCCATACCACGAACGCCGCCATATTGAACCTTAAAAAAGAGTAATCAAATTTTGAAAATATGAGTGCCACCTACACGTCGCGTTTCGTAGTAAAATCCTAGCTGCCAAATCGTGATTGGGGAGTTAATGTGCCCTTGCTGAGTTGGCCATGAAAACCATTCTGTTCAGGGTTGGTTACACTCACGGGTCAACACCTATCCGACGGCCTCCACGCATGAAGTGCGAGCCTAGGTAGGACTCTGGCCTTATGGTTAGTTTCCCCTGGGAATCAACCTCCTGGCGCTCCTGGGCGGTCTGCGCACCGTGCGGCATAAGCCAATCGATTTCGCACTCTGACTAACAGTTGGGGGAGTCTGGAAGCAGTACTTTTTTCTATAGAGCGGGGGTGGTCGCGGACCTTACGGCGACTGCTCTTAAAACGACCATAGGCTATCCGATCCTGGGTGAACAGCCGGGCAAAGGATGCTGTGGTCCGCGATAGATTCGGTACACACCGTTTCACCGCTTCGTAAGGGAGAGGACCGCGCAAGCGACCTCGAACTCGTAACCAATCGAGAGACTGGAGTAATCTAATCACAATTGGAAGTAAGGGCGTGAGTGTAAGCCCGCCGGGTAACACTTCTGGGTATCTCGCGGTGGACTGTTTTGTCCAAGTCTTCTGTGCTCACTCCAGGGAGATAGAACGACTAATCGTTAAAACTTCCTGAGGTGACGGGCTCGCCCGCTATAGTCGACAACCCTAGTTGCCAAATCGTGATACGGCATTGAACAATCTAATATGCTTTATAATCAATGGCTAAAGTAACATTGAGCGTCGAGGAAGAAAGGCCGTAGAAAAAATGGAGGCTTCAATGCGCAACAATTGCGACACTTTCATGGTGGAATCGCTCAAATAATCCTTCGATATAATCCAAGGGGCCGAGGTCTAATCTATGAATCATGAGATATTTCTTTTAGATTGTTTCATTCTTCAAAATATAGTGGTGTACATTCTTTTACGTCCGTCAAATATATTAAATCGGCTACCGATTGTGTTCCGATTATAATCTACTCTGTAAATTCCAATGCTGCTACGGTTTTTGTTTGGCGGACAATCTGTGTTATGTTCCGATGTAAATAGACGATAATCAGTCCGACGCTAAAAAGCGTCAACTGTAGATAGGATCCGCAAAGATGACAACAGCTTTCATTCCCAACCGCTGGAGGTATTACATACTGTAGTACAGTACGGTTAGCAGTAGAGATATTACTTATTAATTTTTTAATTAATTATTAGATATGACTATCTGACTGTATTTTTTAGCAGTTGAGATTATCTATTTGTATATCGTTTCACTTTAACGGCCTACTAACCAACGAGGAGGTAAAGTATTTTGAACACGCGATTTTTTTTTTAAATGAAGACGGATATATACATTTTAAACCCCTGCCCCTCCTCAAGACGATAAAGACCATCTCCAGACTGAAGTATATCTGTGTCTGTGTGTCTATTTGTATATGTGTGTGTGTGTGTGTGTGTGTGTATGTGTGTGTGTGTTACTCCATGATAGTGCCCAAACGCTTCATCCGATTGAGCTAAAATTTGGCATGCAGGAATCATTCAGTCATGGCAAGAGTTGAAAAGATTGTGATTGAAATCGGTCCACCAGAGGACCCGCTAGTCATGCTTCAATCTCGAAATATTGGACTTAGAATTCTGAAAATCAGTAAACAAATGCGCCACAAATAATACTTAAAATCTGCCACATATATCTGAATCTGCCACTAAATAAATTAATAGTTTAAAAAAACACTAAAAATACGCTTTTGGGCTGTGATACGATATTCACATACACACGGCTATGATACGATATTCCATCATGGAATGCCAGTGCCTATCTTCCGGCTTCATCATCAAACCTTGAAACCTAATCGTGGTCAAAGTTCATTCCAAGACTTTTCTAACAAGTCCAAACACAGCTATGACACGATGTTCCATCATGAAGTTCCAGTTCACAACTTCCGACTTCATCATCAGATCAGTTCGACAGTACCATATTATTGTATTGTCATCAGAACTACATACAGCTGCCAATTTTCATGACGCTACGATCATTGGAAGATGGTTAAATTAGTTACCTTATTCCATTACATAGTTACATACAGGTCGACATAATAAAAGCGTGTTAAAAACTGAAGAAAATACTACATAATTTTTGGAAGAATACCGTTGTCAATACCACGGAAAATATTACACAAATAATACAAATTGGTGCGCGGGGGGAAGTTGGATTGTCTACTTGCCGAGAAAGTCTTGGGGTGACACAACCGATTTATTTATTTATTATGATTATGGGTTACAATTTTATTTTTCAATTTTACTTCTTTGTCCAGTTAATAAATATTAATAATAACTAATAGTGTATTATACAATTGATCTATTGCAAATTGATTATTTTTTGCAAATTCATATTTTCAGTTTTCCTTTTCATTTTTCCTTTTTTTTTACAATAACTCAATTTGGAAGATTAGACATTTAAAAATTATATACATTTCGTATTTATAGGCGGATTTTTGATTATTCCTTGATTTTGATTTTTTCTTTAATTTTTATATTATTAGTAAACTATTTTTAATTAATTGCCTTCTACTATTAGTGCTACTTATCCGGTCTGTTTAGATTTTTTTTTTTCATGGTATATTTCTCTTTTCTATATTTCTATTTCTCTTTCATGTTATTTCAGGCTCTTCAATGAACATTACGAATTATTATTGATTTGATATTATAGATATTATAGGCAAACCAGCGAAATAATTACATTTTTAAATAAGATATTATAATTAGCAGATAAGTAAATTTAGCAGATAAGTAAATTTGTCAATCTGTTATAATAACAGGTAGGTTGTGAGAGACATAATTTTACATTTACGCACTTAATTTTACATTTTACATTTATCACCATAAATGTACCACCTCAATTTCGGACAATAAATATATTTCTGTTTCAATGTTTTGTTTAGTTATTTTTCATACAGACCATAAACATATTTATACCAATTTAAATGTTCGCAAAATAATGTTTTTCTTTTTTGAGCAAAATTCTTTTTTATTTTAGCAGTCGTGTAAAAGGACGAATTATGAGTAGGAATGACAATTTTACTACCTGGCTCTTCTTGCTCGCTATCGGCTTATATCGCGTAGATCCCTCTCACCCCTCAGTTTTGTTGAAATCAGTGCACATTCCGATTCCACGATATGACAATGTATAGGGTCCGTAATCCCCTAGCTGATGGCCACAAAAAGAGATAATATCTGACCGACCTTACTAGTCATTTTGTCGTTAGGTGCTTCTTTAGCTGTGGCTCTGTCTCACTCGCACGACTTTGTGTGTTTAGCCTGACGTTCGCTTGCCCTTCGTTACTACTGTCCGAGCGTTCGCGCAAAAACTCACTGCACACTGTAGCCGGACCGTCACTACACGAGTATTGGATTTTTTCATCTTTATCGTCATCATTATCAGCGCTACAACTCATTGTGATTCTTTTTACACGACTGACCAACAAAATAGGAGTGTAATGTGTTCAGGGTTCATCTATATATGTTTTCCGTTTCTTTATTCCACCATAACTTCTTAACGCTTGAATCGATGTAGAAATATGTTTATGTTGTATTGTTAGGATCGATAGCTAGAATCGATTGTTAGAATAGGAGCTAATGGGCCCTTGCTAAGTTCCACGGCCACGAAGACCCATTCTGTTCAGGGTTGGTTACACTCACGGGTTAACACCCATTCGACGGCCTCCACGCAAGAAGTGCGAGCCTGGGTAGGACTCTGGCCTTAGTTCAAGTTTCCAATAGGAATCAAACTTCTGGCGCTCCTGGACGGCCTGCGCACCGTGCGGCGTAAGCCAATCGACTGTGCACTCTGACTACCTGGGTAACACTCCTGGATATCTCGCGGTTAACGCGTTGGCCTCTTGCGGGCATGCGGCGGAGTTTGGCGGTGGATTGTTTTGTCCAAGTCTTCTGCGTTCACTTCACGGGAGAGAGAACGACTAATCGTTAAAACTTCCTGAGGTGACGGGTTCACCCGTTGTAGTTGACAGCTCTATATGTTAGAATCGATAGGGTACCTCAACTGTCCAAATATCAAGTAAATAGTTGTCTAAATGTTTAAATCTCCAAATGTCTATAAATTATCAAAAATATATCGTATTTAGTGACAATTGAATGGTCTGTTTGAGTACACTCCGAAAATATATGTGTGTATATGGATAAATACATAAACCACACATACTTCATTAAAAAAAACGGTTGTCTGCCATGTAAAGTCGGTTTACTGACGATAGTTGAACGTGACAACGTCATAAGAAAATACTGATGGAATGGTTGCATTTGAAGCAGTTTCATTTAAGATTCTGATATTGTTTATTACAAACACCCAAAAATATATACTTTTATACTCACCGATTTGACTATAACATGTAAATGTATTATTGTATAGCAGTATAATTGTATAATTGTTTATTGTTTAAAGTTTATTGTTTTTTTTTAATTTGAAAGTTTGAAATCTCAAACTGTTAAATAACGGGTTGAGAAGCGTTTGAGCACGCTGCGCCGTCTAGCGGTAGGTAATACGTCGTAAATAAACAATATCAGCGACATTTTACCAACCGCATCGTAATGATAGGTTTTCATACTTTTTTATTTTTTTTAAATAAAAGTTGCTTACTTCGTTGCACTTCGTTGTACCCTCAAGAAAATTGTCCGTTCAGTAATAACATTCCGTATATCAAGAATACATATAAAATTATGTCAAGAATTTAAATCAATCTAGTGATTTTCATTCGTACTATTTTAGACTGAGGTTAGTAAATAATTCTTGTCGCAACCGGTAGATGGCAGCATTTATATTGAATAATAAATATAATAAATGGAACGCCTCAGAGCGAGGTAACGCCGCATGAGTCATGTTTTTTCGTGCGTGCAGCAGGCTCCATCGATTTATAAGACGTTGTCACGTCAAAAACGTAATAAAAATAATTATAAATACAATAGTTCACTTTTTGAAAACAGCTGTCGTGTTTTTTATTCCTTTTAATATATTTACTTGTAAACGTGAATCGTTTTTCAGTTCGGTAAGTAGGAAGTCACTTGCTAAAACCGCATGCAACGAAAACATGTGATGACTGCAGCTCTGTAACTCCGTACCATGCGCGATTCATTTACATTTAGTTGAGTAGAACAAAGTAGCCATTGCTCAGGGCCTACACGTCGCAGCTTGAGCTAAAAATGAAATCTTACACTGTTTTCGATTGCTTATTACTCGCTAGTACGTGTACAGATTATTACGACAGTGGTTGCATTAGTTAGAATGCGTAACTCTCTTAGTACTTCTAATATAAATATAATTATTAATTAGTGTCTATAAATACTTTAAGTGGATTTAATATTAATTTTATTGACAATACAATCAATACTATCAACTCAACTACTCCAGTAGATAGGCATTCCTGCACTTGGATGCGTCACAAAATTAAATGCTTAAAATTTAATTATTATAAACATAACTATCATGATAGTTGTCATGGCTGTAATATTATATTTAATATTACCTACTTACAAATATTCAAAATATACTAATATCATTAAATAGTAAGAGAGAATAAAATTTTAAAATAGAAATGCAAATTCTATGTAGAATAATTAACGTAAAATAATGTTATTGTCAATCCAGCAATATGCCTTCGTATTTTTTAAGCATAAATAGATGTATACTAAATTATATGAGAATTACAATGTCAGCTATTATAATACCGTTAAGTTTAAAATTTTAAATACTTCAGAATTTCAGAATACTTCGGTTATGGCGCCTCCTAGACGTACCACTATGAGTCAAAATCAGCAGAAAGGGGCTAAAGCACGTGCTACACGGTATTAAACGACGGTTTCAAACACAGGTTTAAAACAGTGTAGACAGTGGTTTTATGTCAAATTTCGTGTGACCTTTAACCGCCATTGGTACCGAGGCGCGCGTTGCAAACCAGTGGCAGAAGCGTTGGTTTAAAACTTGTTTTAAACCGTCTAGCCGCTTGTTTAAAACCACGCGAATGACATAATCATAAGTTTTTTATTCAAAATAGTACGAAATCGTAACTTTTTGACGTTAGTATTGCAAGGTATGAACGTTGAACATCCAAGCGCAGATTTTCTATGTAGAGGAAACAACATTTTCCAATATTTTCAATCAAAATTCTTAAGTAATTTCGTAAAATTTTCTATCTAATTTTCTATATAATCCTAAGTACTAAATAATCAAATAAATATTGGATAATTTCCCAAATTATCATACGGGAAGATATTTTAAAGAAAAAACACAAATACAAATAAATCAGTAATAATAATTATTGTCAATAGCCAATAGTTTGAAGAAGAAAAAAAAACGCAATTGTAAAATAGTCAATAATAGAAAGAATAAGGAATAATAATAGTCAAGTAGGTCAATAGAGCTGCGAAAAATTGATGTTGTCGAAATCCTCAATGCTATAAATGGGGTTTTTAGTCAAAATACCCTGTACCTTTTTCTTAAAGTGAACCTCCCCAAGGCCCCTGATGTGTAATTATTGTGATAAATTATTGTGATAAAAATCATCAAGGTAACCATTTTATTTCCAATGGTCTTTGTCGTTTAGATAATCATCGCGCAGACGGCGAACGCAGTGATTACTCAAGTTCTTGAGTTGTACAGAGACTTACCCTGTCTTTGGGATTTAACTTCTGAATCGTACAAAGACTCCACACAAAAAAAATACATGGCATATTTTAGCCTCCTGTTTGTATCTTTTTTAGTTATAAATGACCTGACCATATCCAATAATTCCTAAAAACTATCCTTATCCATTCTTAGTAAGTTATGTATGTTGTCAAAGTCCAGTAGGTTAATTAACTTTATATGACTAAGGGTTAATCTTTCCTTTAACCACCGCTTCATTCATATCCTTTTTTTTTCGTTCTTTATTTCCTTCAAATGCACACAAAAGTGCAAGACTCACCCCAACTTTTTGTAGTTTAGATAGGTAAGGCGCCATGACGTCGTTGTAGTGAATGTACGGTACGAGCGTAGATACGTCCTCTCTGCGCAGCGTTCAAAGTATACTGATGTTTGTGATTGGTTTTAAACCGTGTATACGATGCTTAAACAGAGTTTTCTTCAATAAACAAACTTTATATGTGTATATTATTTGGTTTTATTCATTTAACTACTTACCTATATACCCATCTCACTGATTTGCACATAAGGCGTTTCGCGGAAATCACTGCGGTGGCCTCTCTAATACCAACTACACGTTTTTGTACTCCCATTTTTGTTCTCATTTAATGAATTGATATAATATGTTGATAATAACATTATTATTTTACTGTTTCCATTATATAATTCATTTTATTAGAATTACAACATAATGAGTAAATTTACCTACGTATCTTACTATACGTTATCTTACTCTACGTATCTTACTCTACGTATGTTATACTTATGACAGTAGCAATTATTATTTCAATAAATATTATCGAAATAAATAAAGAGACTATATTATCAAAATAAATGCGAGGTGAGACTCATATTTGATTATACAATAATACCTATGTACTTTAAATACTTTCTTAACCCGTTGAGTATGAGTCAACCAAATCTGGTCGCGAAACAATTATCCGTTGAGTACGAGTCGACCAAATCTGGTCGCGCGTTTTTTTCACTTCTTTGACGTTCTCATATTTATTCATAATTATCTAATTGTTTTACAAAATGATATTTCAATATTCTATATTCGAAATTTCAATGCAATGATTGTGCAGTTGTTCTTTTTATGATTGGTGTAGTAAGATTCAAACTGAATCAACCCTGAGGTCGGTGGTCGCGCAAGTGACTTCGGACCCTTAACCAGTCGGGAGGTTGGAGGTATCCTGATGGTTGATTCCGGATGGAAATATCCTTCCAAAACTGGCAGACAGGGGGCGAAGCTGGCACTGGCTACCTTTCCCGCTGACTTGCCGTAAGGCGTTAGCCTCTGTCGGACATGTTGGCTTAGCAAGACGGTGGATTCGTATTGTCTCTAAGTCATCTAAGCTCACCCCACGGGAGATTCTCACTTCCTTAGGTGATGGGTTTGCCCGTTGTAGTTGAGTTGTCGATTGAGTCATTACGTTCAATTCCATGGGAGACAGAATGGGATCATGTATTTATAGCTCCCTGGTGTGGCGGGTTCGCCCGTAGTAATCGACACCACTCAGTAACTATTACAGCAAGTGCTTTCAGTAGATTTTAAGGTCTCTCTTTTTCTTCCGATAATAATGTGAATTGCATTTAAATCAAGAGCTTTTAATCCATCGCTATCTTCCAGCCGCTCGCTCGTCCGACGTTCATTTCCCGAGCTGTCAAACGCTCTGGCCTGCCCGCGCCGCTGTTGCGCTGCTCCGAAGACCGCCGGCGCGCCTTCATCATATTTTTAATGCCTGCTTTGCATTTATAAATGATAATTAAATACTCGCAAAGTTGAAAAATAATAATGACATGAATTATGCATGGCGAGCCGATGCGTGTGCGAAATAATTGATGACCATCATTCGTTTTCAATCGTCTCAGCCCTTAGAACAATTTGTCATTTGCTCGTAGCTCATCATCAATTGAATCGGTCCATGTTAAAGAGAACTACTTAAATCCAGAACCAATTGTTTTGAGTTACACATTAAAAAAAACAACCTCCAATAAACAATACATAATCCTGTTTAATAGTTTAGTTTCGTTTCGTTTATTGATCCATATATACATATACAAATTACAACAAAAAACGTTACCCTAAGCCTAAACAAACAGTTTTGATAAATATACATGTTATAAACCTAGCTCGGAAATGAGACTTAGCTCTTTGACATAATAATGGTTTACCACCTCAATAGGAATGAACCAGTATTGAGGAGGAATGAAACTGTCCTTTGTTAAGACCTTGTCGAGGTCCGCATGTCGTATCTATTATAAGAACATAAATTAAAATGTACCTTTCTGACAACTCAGATGCTATAAGTCCTAAAAGTTATATTAGGTGTAGTAAAAAGTAATCAACCTAAAGAAATACCTTGTAATAGTGCGTATTGTATAAATATTTAAATTAATTATCGTTCCTGAGCTTTTCTCCGACTGCGTGAAGACTAGGCGACTAGGCTTCCTGCATAGATAAAAAATGTCAAGGTCATCAAACCTGTTATTAAAAGAGCTGAGTAACCGTATCATAGTAAAGTTGCTGAAGTGGTTTGTATTGCATCTGGGCACGTGAAACAAACTCGGGTACTTCTAGGGGGACATCTGGACAGTCTATTATACTATGAAGGATGTCATATAGGAAAGACATCTTGCGGTGTCAACTACAACGGGCGAGCCCGTCACCACAGGACGTTTTAACGATTAGTCGTTCTATCGCCCTGCAGTGAACGTAGAGACTTTGGACAGTACATTCTACGTCCAGCTACGTCAACAACCCGTGAGAGTCCAACGCCTTACCGCGAGTTAGCCAGGAGTAAACCCGGCGGGCTCGAGATACTCGCGCCCTCACTTCCAATTGTGACTAGATTTCTCCAGTCTCTCGATTGGTACCGAGTTCGAGGTCGCTTGCGCGGTCCTCTCCCTTATGAAGCGGTGAAACGGAGAGCACAACCGATTGGAGCAAACCCCGCACGGTGCGCAGACCGTACAATCTTCGCGGACCAAGGCGTCCTTTGCCCGCCTCTTACCCGGGATCGGATGGCCAATGGTCAATTCCAGAGCAGTCGCCATAAGGTACACAACCACCCCCGCTCTATAGGAAACAGTACAGTTCCCAGACTCCCCCGACTGTTAGTCGGAGAGCACAACCGATTGGAGCAAACCCCGCACGGTGCGCAGACCGTCCAGGGGCGCCAGAGGTTTGATTCCCAGGGGAGACTGGTTGACCCAGTGTCCTACCCAGGACTCGCACCCCATGCGAGGAGGCCGTCGGATGGGTGTTGACCCGTGAGTGTGACCGACCCTGGACACATGGGTCATCGTGGCCAACTCATCATGGGCCCGTTAGCCCCCATAGGAAAGACATGTCGGTTATGGTCCGTCTATTATAGAGCAGAACAACCTTAAAGTAATCCGCTCGTTCCTCGTATGTCTCGATGTTCGTTTGCTCGCGCCAATTTAGATATCGCAAGAATCGCTTTTGGATGCTCTCAACCTTGTTGACAGAAGCAGCATACATCGGTGACCATATAGTGGATCCGAATTCTAAGATAAAGTTCTCCTACATATATTTAATATACATATGTAGGAGTATGTTCACACAAGAGCCTGTAATAATTCATTGAAGAGCCTGTAATAGTCACTTGAATTCCTTGTATAGACATAAAGACAGATTAAATTCGGTGTTATTTTTGGTTTGAATAAATTTTTAAATCGCTGAGCTTAGGGGCTCTCTAGACGATCAAGCTTGCTTGTCAAGCATCGCGTCGCGGGCTGGGAGGGGATCGTAAACCGCAGGAGATATGCAAATATATTTTTTAATATTTACCAATAATGCCTAATTTTGTAGTTTTATACCTGGGAGTCACGTCATTCATCAATCAATTACGTCTAATTAACGTGACTCCCTGGTAATAAACTACAAAATTAGCCATTTTTGGTAAATATTTTAAAATAATATTTGCATATTTCCTGCGGTTTACGATCCCTTCCCACAGCCCGCGACGCGATGCTTGACAAGCATGCTTGATCGTCTAGAGAGTCCCTTACATTTGAACTTTAGCAACTAAGATAAAAATGTGTATCCTCAACAAATAATTATCCTTTGTTGGGGCTCTCTAGACGATCAAGAATGCTTGTCAAGCATTGCGTCGCAGGCTGGGAAGGGATTGTAAACCGCAGAAAATATGCATTTTTTATATATTTACCAAAAATGCCTAATTTTGTAGTTTATACCAGGGAGTCACGCTAATTAGACGGAATTGATTGATGAATGACGTGACTCCCTGGTATAAAACCACAAAACTAGGCATTATTGGTAAATATTTAAAAAAATATTAGCATATTTCCTGTGGTTTACGATCCACTCCCAGCCCGTGACGCGATGCTTGACAAGCATGCTTGATCGTCTAGAGAGCCCCTTAGGATTTTATTTCGTCAGTTTTAACGATTGTTTTTGTAAAATCGAAGTCTTTTTGATATGTACTGCGTAATCTTTTCTAAATCTGTTTTCTTCGCTGCTTTGACCGGCATTAGCCTTCGGTATAAACTGAAACAGATGATAGTTGACAGGATATATCATTTCTGGCATAAATTTATCTCTATGATCAAAGCCTTTCAAAACAATTCATCGAATCAAACAAAAAACTGGATATAATCTATGCCAAAATGTTTTTTCTGTTTTTATGATGTGTACTTTTGACTCTAGTTTGCTATCCAAACAGCAGTTTTCAAATAATTTAAGAAAAAGTTAAACAAAAATCATCCATATGTATACAACAAAGCAACGTATTAAAGTTTCACAGTATTGAAAAATGTACATTATTAGCAAAAACGCATGGCGCGTCTAATAATATAGTCCCATACATAATCATCTCCACGGCAATTATTTTTTAACTCAAGTCGACAAACAGGCAAAAGCAGTTTATGAGACAAACGCCAAAATTATGCCGTCACTGCCGTGCGGCAGACAGACAGACGGAGACAGAAAAAGAGGCTGCGTCCCTTCCTGTCTGCCGGTTTTGGTCTGATTGCATTTGCGATATGATTTATTGAGCGGAGACATCAATTAATTAAGCAAAAGGCCGATCTGTCAGCCGCATCGAAGCGATGCGAAAATAAATGGCATTCGTTTTCCTCTGTCAATTATTATTAAGTGGCGTAATCGGTTGTTGTAATTTGAACTGATTATCTCTATTACATTGGTGCCTTAAATTATGTTTATTAACCCTTGAATGCTAACGACGAGCATCTAATAAATATCTCCCTTTCTAATTGTTCTACCTACACACATGCGATTTCGTGCCTTAGGGGCTTTCTAGACGATCAAGCACGCTTGACAAGCTTCGCATCGCGGGCAGGGAGGGGATCGTAAACCGCAGGAAAAATGCAAATATTTTTTTTAATTTTTACCAAAAATGTCAACGAAAAATGAGTCACGTTAATTAGACATAATTGATTGATGAACAACGTGACTACAAAACTACAAAATTAGGCATTTTTCGTAAATATTTTTTTAAAATATTTGCATATTTCCTGCGGTTTACGATTCCCTCCCAGCCCGCGACGCGATGCTTGACAAGCATGCTTGATCGTCTAGAGAGCCCTTTAGGAACCACTAGACTGCGTCGCGGGGTGGTCGAAGTTAGCCGGTAAGTAATTTTATATTTCAGATACCTACTGCATACTCACTGACGAATGGTTAGCTTATGTACTTGCTCATGTACTGCGTCAATAAAATGTCAGTAATTTAATAATTATCATTTAATTATATATTTAACACCAAAGAAAAAAAGGCAACTTCCTAAACAATGGTTCCTTTTTAAGTCGTTGTAAATATAAGTGCCTAATTGATCTCAAAGAAATATATGCCATTTAAGATTTGTGATTTAGCACATGAAAGGTTAAAAAAATATGTTTAAATTATATCCCATTCGTATAAATACAATAATCTTGATTAAACTATAATAATAAAAAAAAATATCGTCAAAATTTCGAAAGGTTAGCTTATCATAGAAGTTCTGGAACGTTAGCTGTTTAGGGTTAAATAGGGAGCTTCGGACCAATTTACCAGTGAACTGGTAATTAAAGTATCCAGTAAATATTATTTTGCTTGAAATGATTTGATTATTTTAATCCTACTAATATTATAAACGCGAAAGTTTGTATGTATGTATGGATGTTTGTTACTCTTTCACGCAAAAACTACTCAATGGATTTTGATGAAACTTTACAATAATATAGCTTACATATCAGAATAATACATAGGCTATAATTTATAAAGATTTAGTGTGAATTATCTAAAATATAACGATAACTGTCAAGTAAGTAGGAAAAAAATCTAATAAATTGACATTCGAAATTTAAATTCTACCTACTATCCTACTAATAATAATATAATAATCCTACTATTATTATAAACGCGAAAGTTTGTATGTATATATGGATGTTTGTTACTCTTTCACGCAACAACTAATGAATGGATTTTGATGAAACTTATCATGATGAAACTTTTGATGAAACTTTACAATAATATAGCTTACACATCAGAATAACACATAGGCTATAATTTATAAAGATATATGGTTTTCTATCATCATTATCACAATTTCCCATCAGCACGCGGGTGAAACCGCTGGGCGCAGCTAGTATTATATAAACGCGAAAGTTTGTATGTATGCATGGATGTTTGTTACTCTTTGACGCCAAAACTAATGAATGGATTTTGATGAAACTTTACAATAATATAGCTTACACATCAGAATAACACATAGGCTATAATTTATTAAGATATATGGTTTTCTATCATCATTATCACAATTTTCCATCCCCACGCGGGTGAAACCGCTGGGCGCAGCTAGTATAATATATTACTCGAATGCACCGAAAGTTAAAAATCCGGCTCGAAGAATCAAAAATGGTTGATATCGTGAAAGTCAGGCAGCGAACTGTATGTTAGAAAGGTGCTGGTAGGCGGGCGGGATAAGGCAGCCAAACGCGTAATAAGCCAGGAATAAGAAAGGAGTACCTTGAAACCCCGCTTTTTCTTGGTCTTCCTGTTGATGGGTAGCTACTTCAGTTCTTGAAGTGCCGAAATGCATAGCATTCGTGAATAAGATTTGTATTACAATTTCTTCTGCCACGGACAGGCGAACAAATCACGACGGTATGTTACGAACTGACATACAGTTTGAACTGAATATCGACCGCACAAATTGTTTTTGAGGGAATAAATAATGTAGATACGTATTTTCTAAGGGGCTCTCTAGACGATCTGACAATCGCGTCGCGGGCTGGGAGGGGATCATAAACCGCAGGAAATATGCAAATATATATTTTTTAATATTTACCAAAAATGCCTTAATTTGTAGTTTATACCAGGGAGTCACATTCATTAGACGTAATTGATTGATGTAGGACGTGACTCCCAGGTATAAAACTACAAAATTAGGCATTTTTGGTAAATATAAAAAAAAGAGCATATTTCCTGCGGTTTACGATCCTCTCCCAGCCCGCGACGTGATGCTTGACAAGCATGCTTGATCGTCTAGACTCTAGAGAGCCCCTAATATTCATTATGTAAAAGACGATCAAGTATGCTTATCAAGCATCACGTCGCGGGCTGGGAAGAGATCGTAAACCGCAAGAAATATGCAATTATATTTTTTAAATATTTGCCAAAAATGCCTTATTTTGTAGTTTATACCAGGGAGTCACGTTAATTAGACGTAATGCATGACGTGACTCCCAAGTATAAAACTACAAAATTAGGCATTTTTAGTAAATTAAAAAAAAGAACATACTTCCTGCGGTTTACGATCCTCTCCCAGCCCGCGACGCGATGCTTGACAAGCATGCTTGATCGTCTAGACTCTAGATAGCCCCTAATATTCAATATGTAAAAGCAACTTTTATGATAATTTTTCAGATATTTAGTATTTTTTTCTCAGAAGCATAGGTATAAATCATAAAAACTTGTATTTGATTTATACGCAAATTTTACCATTCTAAATAAAGTATAAATAAATAAATAATAAAGAAATAATATTGGGTCCTTACCTATGTAATTGCTGTTTTTGTCACACTGGCCACTTTGAACTTGGATAACTTGGGTTTGAGTTAGAATTTCAAATTCAAATAAATTTTAGTTCAAGGCCATGCTATTTTTTTTAAGAATCAGATGTTCATTTGTCTTTCCGTCGTTTGTTTTTGCTCAAATATTTTCGTTTGTGCAACCATGGCAAAGTTGAGAATTTGCATTATTTTATAAATATATCATGTGCCGGTGTTTTCTATTACAGCTTCTTACAGTCTGGCTATACAGTTACCGTAAACGTGTACTGCTAAGAAATGTGATGGGAAAGCTCATGCTTAAATAACAGAGCCTGATCAATCGCTCTTCGCCACTTCTTCTGCATAACAACGTATATAAAACCACAGATTTCACTGCACAACAGTCGCAAAGTTGCGGTATTTGCGGCTGGATACTCTTGAACACCCATCGTACTTGCCAGAACTTGCTCCAGTCGAGTTTTTTTTTCAGAATTTATACAACTTTTTACAAGGGAAAAAAATCAACATTGAAGAGTCGATGAAAAAAGGAATTAATAGCATTCATTGGTTCCTGTCCACGAGAGTTTTACAACAGATGAATCAGGCAACTCCCATTAAAAGGACAAATGTGCATGGGTAATAGGGGTCAATATTTCTATTAAATATATGCATTACATACAAAGTTTTTAGCCATAAATTTGCTTATTCAAATAAATTATTTAAAGAATTCTTATTAGACAAAGTTTTTTTTCGATCGATGAGTTTGTTAATTTTTAAAAAAAAAAAATTGGCCATTTTTTTTGACAATTTTAAGTAGCATTTTTTAATTATTCTGACTTTTTCTGATTTTAATTTCTCGATTATTTTGATTGATTATTTTAATTTGTGGTTTTAGTAAATACATCTTAAAAATGATTTTGATGTCCTAAAAGCATGATAAATTTAGATATTGTAAAAACGGTCTAATAATGGACTAACGTTGAAAATGTATGCATACGATTCATCTTCGGTCTACGTAAGTATGATCACGTGTCCGACTATAGGGCACAGTTAAAGTGGTTGCCAGTACGCCAAAGAAGAAATGTTCATATACTTGCTCTCCTATATCGTGTACTCTCCCAATTAACATCATCCTATCTCCACGAGCTTTTTGAACCACTAAGATCCCATCGGTCTCGCACTTCGGTCAGCCTCTGACAGTTTACTAAAAATTCCGAGTCATAATAGTGATTTCTATTCCTATTCTTACTTGTGTCCATGGTGCAAGACTCTGGAACGATCTCCCAGCAAATATACGGAACTCGCCTTCTTTACCATCGTTTAAGACTCACCTTAAGGATTACTACCTTTTTAAGAAGTAACCAGTTCTTCCCTTTCTCTCCTCTTCTTCTCCCAATTTCCTCTTCTCGGGCATTATTAGTTTTAAATTCTTCCACTTGTCTGTATGTTATGTAATAATCTTTATTTTCAAAATGCGCTCATGTACCACTGTTTTCAGGTTAGTTGTAAGACATTGCCATGTGGCAATAAACTCGCCTTTTTGTATACTAAATAAGTGCAAATAAAGAGTTTATTATTATTATTATTACTAATAGACTGTAATTTAAATGTACCTAGATATTAAGTTTCTACAATCTGTTAAGATTTTTTTTGACTTCAGAGGTAAAAACCCAATATTATAAAAAATACGAGTTCAAATAAAATCTCATATTTTGTTTATTTTTATTTTTTGACTTACCGACTTGTATGGTATTTGACAATAAAAACTATCCCTTTTATTAACAAAAATAAAAATGAAAATTAAAAAACTATTCCTGTATAAAAAAAATGCAAAATACTTAGTAGATTAATGTTCTCTTGCAAATTATATGAATAAGAAGAATATACATCGATACAATAATGGTACGTTTCCGCCAGTATATTTGCATTCCGCCAGTATATTTGCATTCCGTAGCAGCAGCTGCAATCCAAGTCATAAAAGTCGCACATAATGTCTTGGCAATGGCAATATTGTCGATGGTCGGTAGTGAAAAAAAAACGGACAAATCGAATTGCTACCATTGAGCCATGGACGAGATCGGCCAACTAGCGGCTAACGAGATAGTTAGCAGTTCCAATGCCCGGCTTAAAGTTCCATGATTTGAGCATTAAGCTCGATCGTTTTAATGAGCCACGGATGAAGGCAGGCGTAACGAACGAGTTACGTAAGGGGGGAGATACACTTTGAATTGTAATATCAAATGAATCTGGATTGTTTTAAAGAAGTGAAAATCTTATTAGTTAACATTAGTTTATTCATTTCCAAATTTACAATAGCTATAATCTACAATAGTCAAAACCTAACCATGCCGTTTGTTCTAAATGAAATAAAAATATTTTTATTTTAATCATTATCATTTTGAAACATCTGTTTAAATTATCGTTTCTAATTGTAATACAACTAATAACAAAAATTATATATTATAATGACAAAATTCTATGAATGGCTAAATTACTATGTCACATGTTATTATTCATTTTCCTAGCCAGAAAGAAATTTAAATTTGCCGCGCGGAGGCGATACCGCAGGTGGCAAAACTACGGGGTCAGATATAATTGTCATATCGCTTTTACGAAATGCACATCATTGTAAACGCCGAGCGGGTCCAAACACGCTCACCCGCTCGACAGCACGAAGTAAACGATGCGCCGAACTACTACGTGTTTTCCTCCGTCGCGCAGCTCCTCCGGTAAAACCGCCATTGTCATGCTTCGTGAACGTGGTAAGCATTCTCTACACGGACCATACTGCGGCAACAGGGTACATTGGATACTGCAAAAGTACTAGCCCAATCATCGGCAAAAGTTAAACAGGATCATCTCCACCATAGCTACGCATCAATCGACAAAAAATTGACAATTTCTTAAATAGATACATTATTTATATTCAGTTATCGTCTCCTGAATAACTTTCATCTGTCCACATGTGATTTTTGATGTTTTAGAGATTTAATTCATTCAATTGGTAGAGACTCACTGGATACTCCATGAATGAATAGAATGTGATAAATTCAATTCGGTTTGTTGCGGCTAGAAGAACCTATTATAAATTGTGTCAAATTTTACCAAAATTTGGCATCATCGAAGTGGAATCTATTCACATGATCTTAGAGGCTTCTAGGGTCGACGCCATGAGCATCTTATGTATAAAGTAGTCATACAACCGATTCAAAGATAGCCGAACATCAATGGACAGCGACCATTTCCTTAGAAATGGCCATTAATGCATATTGGTCCTATAGAATTCCCCATTTTCGGCATTCCAGTTGTTCATCAGGTTCTCTACTTAATAAACAAGGGCCTGTGTACTTTTTTGGCTAATCTCCCAAGTTGTAATATGCTCCTAAAAGTGACAAGTGGTAATATGCTCCTAATATGCTCATAAAAGTCGAATTAAGAGGATGCGTAATGTAATGGCCCAGATTAACACCATTCTAGAAGAGTTTTCCACTATGGTAGATCTACTGTAAGCAGTGATATGAAACAATTTTACAATGACTTTTTTACAATCTTTTATGAAAAGCATGCATATTTGCAAAAGGTTAGATATTTTTGAACATGTGGCTACTTCAGGGAACCAATAAATCTCAATTACAACGATTAGGTCCTTAAAATAATTGTTTCATCAGTAAGACTAGAATATAACAGAAATCAAATCTGATACCACGACAAATGGCAATATATAGATTACAAACCATTGTTAGTAGTATTAGTAGAGAGAGTGGGGGGCTTGTTTCCAGCCCTTGTTGTCACCTAGATCTGTAAGGTCTTTTGTAACTACCCACTGTGTGGTTAGGTGAGTGGTCAGCTAGTAGCCCGGTACTTCTTACCAGTCCAAGTAGATCAATGACCTTCAAGTTGGGCAGATCGCTGGGTTCGAGAAAGGCTCGTCCCAGTAAACTGTGTCTTTTGGCGGCGAGCCCTGGACAGCGACCAACAATGTGTATTCTGACTTCAGGTTCCTCGCCACATATTCGGCAGTCCTTGCTCTCGGTCAAGCCATGGTTGAATAGATGAGCTCTAAGGGTCGTGGGTCCGGTGAGGAGACCAATAGTATTTCTAAGGTTCTTCTTACTCATGTCAAGTAGGGCCTTGGTTTTCTTCTGTAGTGGTTGCTCCATCATGGCTTTTGCCTGGCGACATCCCTGGCTGTGTTTCCAGGAAGCCCGATGTTCCTGCTCCAAGCAGTCCCTGATGATTTTTTTACCTGTAGCGAAGGGGACTCCTACAACTGGCTCCACTGGGCATTCCAGTGTGCCCAGTTTTGCCAGTCTGTCGGCCTCTTTGTTGTCGGGTATGCCTTGGTGACCCGGTATCCATATTAGGGTGATATTGTTGGATTGTCCCAATTTGTTGAGCTCCTGCATGCAGTCCCAGACCACAGAAGATTCTGTGGTGGCTTTAGCCAGAGCGTCCAGTGCTGCTCTGCTGTCAGAGCAGATTAGGGTTTGTCTGTTTTTTCCTCAATTCGACTTTATAGTTTTACGCATTCCAATATGGCAAATACCTCGGCTTGGAAAACCGTGGCGTATTGTCCAAGGGGGATGCTGATTCTGTGGTTGGTTTTGGGTCCATACACGCCTGCCCCAAAACGTCCATTTGTTCCTGAACCGTCACAAACCATTGTTAATTCCAAAAAAAACATCCATGAGCTATACTTTATATTATATCTTAACACAATCTCAAGGCTACTTTATGATGCCATTATGCGCAGAGAAAGATGCTGCAGGGCAATCAGATTAAAATATTTTTTCCTATTTCCAATCGTAATCCTTTCCATTCTTACGGGCATTGCTATTAGGTGGTTGTGATATCCATCGAACTCTCTTTCGGCGTTCATACCGGAGGATTTGCACTATTACTGATCAAACTGCATAATCAAATTATAGTCCTATAGGGTTCCGTACCTACCAAACTATACAAACAGAACCATATTGGAGAGATTCATTGTCTTTCCGTCTGTATATCTGGTTTTGGGTCACCGTCGATTATGTCAGCATTTTCAAAGCTATTGGCACGTAGCATTTTAAAATGCTTGAACACACCACGATTAAAAGTCAAGCGTGAAAAAAATATTTGGTATGAGATTTCGCCTCAATAGGTATTTTTCCAACATCTTCCGTATCTATATGTAGATTGATGATCTCACATATAACCTTAGCTAGCTCTTTTTGAATTCCTAGAGCCGTCTGTCTGGGAGTTATAAGGATATTAGATATTTTTTTCTATCATGGGGAGAACGCAAGAGCCTTACGAACAACACAGTCCACTGTCTAAATAGTCGGCCCGCTGGGTGACTTACGGCACCGCTTCGAAAGGGAGAGGACCGCGCAAGCGACCTCGAACTTGTAACCAGTCGAGAGACCGGAGTAATCTGGTCGCAATTGGAAGTAAGGGCGTGAGTGTAAGCCCCCTGGGTAACATACCTGGTTATCTCGCGGTAAGGCGTTGGCTTCTTACGGGCATGTAGCTGAGCTTGACGGTGGACTGATTTGTCCTAAGTCTTCTGCGCTCACCTCACGGGGGACAGAACGAACAATATATTTAAAACTTCCTGATGTGACGGGTTCGCCCGTTGTAGTTGACAGCTCTAATTGAAGGAGTCGGGAGACAATGAAAATATACTATTTCCTAAGCAGCGGGGGTGGATGTTGACCTGTCGTCAACCATTCTTAAAATGACCAATTGGCTGACTGATCCTGAATTCAGAGCCGGGCAAAAGATGACAATGGTCCGCGATTGATTCAAACTGAGTCACCGCTGAATATACGGCAGGTAGAGGTCTACCTGCCGTTAGAAGTCGAAAGCGACTTCGGACCCGTAACCAGTCGGGAGGTTGGAGGTATCTTGATGGTTAATTCCAGACGTATATATCCTTCCATACTGATAGTCAGGGGGCGAGGTTGCCTGCGGGTACCTTTCCCGTTGCCACGCCGTACGGTGTTGGCCTCTGATGGGCATGTTGGCTTAGCTAGACGGTAGATTTGTATTCGTCTCTGTCTTCTACGCTCACCTCACCGGAGATAGAACGATCATTATCGTTAAAACTTTCTGAGGTGACGAATTCGCCCTTTACAGTTGACACCTCTAAGACTCTAAACGTAGTCGCTAATGGCACCTGTGGAGTTGGGTCGCTAAGACCCATATCCCGTTCTTGGGGTCGGCTCAACTCATGGGAAGCTTCTACCCAGTGGCCTGGGTAGGTCACTGTATCTCAAGGACTCTGTATCTCAGGCAATGACTCTGTATCTCGGGCTGCGGCTGTGGATTAGTTCCCCTGGGGGATGGCTGTAGGGCGCGACTGGGCTCGTGCTCACTGTGCGGAGTCGACTGCCAGCCAACTGTCAGCCAATCGACTCTTGCATTTCGGCAAACAATTGGAGGAGTCGGGGAACAATATGTCGTTCCTGACTACCAGATTTGGTCGGATTCTTTCGGCCTCCCACCTGGTCACGGATAGAAGTCGCTTGCGCGGCCTCTACTTTATATTAGCGTCACTTCGGTTCGATTTTATGACATACCACGGCGTCATTTGCCCGATTGTCGACTCGGGACCGGGTCACCAAATAGTCGTATCAAGTGCGGCTGGCATAAGGTCATCAGCAAGGCGGGGAGACCCGCCGGGTAAGCTTCTCAGTGCTTCGCATAAGATGTTGGTCTCTGACGGTCTAGTTTAATTTTTTAAATTTATTTATTTTATTGGAATTATCAAATTAACCATTTACAAAAAGTATAATATTAAAACAAATGGCAAAAACTTTCCTCTTTCATTCACTGGCTAGTGCTGCCCAACTGAGATATACCCATTCCAGGGCAAGCAATTTATATTTTTACATTTAAAACTAGGGTCGATGAACCAACCAAACACAATAATAGTAATAATAATTAAAATATATATATATATAATTATATTAAATATATATAATAATAAAAAATAAAAAAAGAGTTGTCTAGTGGGTTTCGTGTGCGTAATTATAAATGATTTATTTTGTTTGGCCACGAAAACCCAACGTAGTGCAGTTTTAATAAATAATAACCTAGCATCCAAAAATTGATATGGATGCTAGATTAGTTGTTGACTGTAGAGTTGTTAGAGTTGGCGGAGCTAGTTGGACTATCTTGGTTCCCAAGTCTCTGCACTCAGCCCAGTTGGAAAGGACGATCATATACGTATATCGTATTACCTTCCTGAGTTAACGGTTTCGCCCATTGTAGTATGTAGAAAACACTCCTGTTTCAACCTTGGCTACGGACGAATTTTCACTTATGAGCTAAACAACCTAAAACTGGTCAGTTTAAACCTAAAACTGGTCAGTTAAACCTTCGTTAAGCTGTGCGATTTCACAAAATAATAATGATGACGATGACTCTCTAGGACGGTTGTCTTTCAGCAGCTAATATATATTATTATCAACTAGAAACCCTAATAGATATACATACACTCGTATACCACGTATTTATTAATACTCTCGAATTGGTAATTAGGCTAATTAGCGTTAACCTCATTAATTATCGGTAAACTGGTCCACTGGAGCTTCAACCGCGTTGGCTGGTATACCTCACTAGTAATTATACAGGGAGGTGAACATGAATCCGATTTCAATTGGGGTTCTGCAAATTGATCGATGATTACCAATAATTGCAGAATTTATTCAAATATTTTAAATAAAATATTTTATTAATCAGGCCTGTTTCAGTTTACGCTGTGACGGAGGATATTATATATTATATCAATCGAGTATATATAATAACATTCTACATGTCATATATATCCTATATCAGCAGTGCTAAGCCTATTCGCTAAATGAAATATATAAAGACCCTATTTTACATAATTTAAAGTCTGCAGTGGTTCTGCAGTGGTTTTAATTTAAAGTCTGCAATGACGCTTGAATTTTTTTCCGTATTCATTCTAAAGAAAATGACACTTCTCAAGCTGGTCGTGGAAGTGTTGTGTAATCATTAGCGAGTGTAATCATAAAACACAACTAGAGCTGTCGACTACAACAGGCAAACCCGTCAGCTCAGGGAGTTTAAACGAAATTTGGTCATTCTGTCTCCCATGAGGTGAGCGCAAGAGACTTAGGACAAAACAGCCCACTGTCAAGTTCCGCCACATGCCCGTCAGAAGCCAACGCGAGATAGCCAGTTAATTCACAGCCAGTTATAGCGGGCCGACACTCGCGCCCTTACTGCCATTTGCAACTAGATTACTCCAGTCCCCCGACTGGTTACGGGTTCGAGGTCGCTTGCACGTTCCTCACCCTTGCGTAGCAGTGAAACAGTGTGTGCATAGTCTATCGCTGACAACGGCATCTTTTTCCCGGCGTATTCACCCGGGATCGGGTGGCCGAATGGTCGTTTCAAGAGCAGTTTTCGTAAGGTTAACAACCACCCCCTCTCTACATTACTGTTCCCAAACTCCCCCGGCTGCTAGTCGGAGTGCAGAATCGATTGGCTGGCGCCGCACGGTGCCCAAACCGTACAGGAGCGCCTGAAGGTTTACTCCTAGGGGAGACTGGCCCGCAGGCCAGCGTCCTACCCTGGCTCTCCGTTTTTTCTAGATGACGGCCAAGGTGAAAAGCTGAGCATTTTCCCAAACACTACCTGGCAATTAGGATAAGAACGTTTTGACAGTATTTTATGTTTTCATTGTGATGTGTTCCAAGTCAGCTTATTTGGTTGTAGCACCTTTTGATATGAAGCCGAAGTTGCCCAAAAGTTACATGATTTGCTTCTAAAAGTAAAACGGAGAGCGTTTTTTTTCGATATTTTGACTGGATTACAAGGGGTAAGTGCGGCAGAGCACGCAGCCTTGCGATGCCACAACCAAAAAGATGGGTCGATAACCCCGCTCACGTAAAGCCCCGCTAAAGGGCAATTAAATAATAACAATAAATAATAATTAAATAATACATTTAGTGAATAAAGTGCAATTCTACAGTCTGGAGTCACTCGCGGTTAAGACGGGACGAGTCCCGAAGGGTCATATCGGTCTGAGCTGTAGGCTACCGACGGGGTCACAGGTGGCAGACAGTGAACGGCCATCAGATATGATTGTTAGCTGTGAATATACTGAAATAACAGACAGAATTATTGGAAAATGAAAATCTCGACGTACTTGTGCACCTTTTAAATGCAGTGTACGATACCGGCATCATTCCTTCAAAATGGCGCCACTCTCCACATTCATAACTTTACCAAAATCAGTACCGCTAAACGTTGCAATGAACTTCGTATCATTTTGTTGATGAGCCACATCCTGAAGATCTTTCTTAAGGTTATTCATAAAAGGATATACCGGGAATGTGAAGATAATAATATCAGAGACACAATTTGGGTTTCGGAATATCTATGGTACACGAGACGCATTATTTGCCTACCAAGTGCTGATGCAAAGATGCTGGGACATGGATCAAATCGCATACCGCTGTTTTATCGATTACGAGAAGGCATTTGATCGCATAAAACACGACAAACTTATCTAGGTCTTGTATTATAGAAAAAGTAGGCCTTGATTCAAAAGACGTGTCAATAATATAAAACTTGAACACGCAACTAAAGAGATCTCTGTAAATGGGAGACCCGTCAAAAACATTCGATACGCCGATGATACTATTCTCCTTGCCAGTTCTATCGAAGACCTACAAAGTCTGCTTACTAGGGTTTAGGCGATCAGTGGGCAAAATGGTCTGAATATAAACATCAAAAAGACCAAGTTCATGTTTGTCGGACGTACATCGTCAGCTGCCACCCTTCACATCAAAAACAAACCTCTGGAGAGGGTTCGCCAATATCACAACCTTGGCTGTATTGTGAATAAACAAGACGACCATAGTATAGAAGACAGATATCGCATCGAACAAGCTAGAGCTGCGTTTATCAAAATGAGCCATCTCTTCTGCAACCGTAATCTCAAACTCTCTACTAGATGCCGTCTGGTGCGGTATTACATATTTTCAGTCCTCCTGTATGGATTAGAAGCGTGGACTTTATACCAGACTTTGTGCAAAAGGTTAGAAGCTTCCGAAATGTGGGTTTACAGGGGAATATTATAAATATAATGGACGGATAGAGTCACAAATGAGACTATGCTGCAAAGACTGCACAAAGGATTGAATTTTCTGAAGACCATAAAGAGAAGGAAATTACAATACATGGGCTACATAACGCGTGGTAACAAATACCACCTTCTACAATTAATCCTGCAAGGCAAGATAAAAGGCCGCCGAAGACCTGGCTGAAGAAGAACCCACTGGCTGCAAAACCTCATTGAATGGTTTAACTCAAGCACCACCGAGTTGTTTCGCGCCGCAACATCACGGGCCCAAGTGGCCACAATAACCGCCGACCTCCGATAGGAGATGGCACCTGAAGAAGAAGAAAGGCCTATTGCCCAGCGGAAGACGTCACTGGTCTTGCACAAGTCCAGTCGAATGAAGTGCTTCGCATCGTTTCGTCAATAGAAACTTCGCTAGCAATAGTTCTAAGCAACAATCGCCAGAAAAGGCAAAAGTTCTCAACTAGAATTCAGCTGGCGCTGATATAATATACTCGTACATATGTTGGTGAAATATTCCTCTATCGTATGAGCCATTCGTCTCTCTGACTATACCTATGATACAGATTGACGAATTTGACAGGCGATGTTACGATAGAGGGCAGCTAATGCGGGGGTTGCAGCAGCCTCACAGCCTGAAATAAATCAAACATGCCTCGAATAAAACGCCGTCCTTTGCGTCCTTTTTTTTTGCTTCCCGACGACACAAATGTGAATATCAAGTGCTAGGGAAAACTGTCCCTTTGAGAGTTTGAGCAGACAACATATTTATTTGCGTGAAGCTACAATCGGGAGAACACGTCGCGCAAGGAGGTTTTTTCGTTACACGGAAATGTATTTATTTATTTTATTTATTAATTTATTTTTAACAACATGATTTACAAACGAATGGCTATGATATTCGGTATACAGTACAATAAAACGTGCAGGAAAAACAAGTTGAACCCATAGCCGTTGGCTCATCGCATACCTAACTAAGCAAGAACGCCCGTATCTAGGGATGCTGATATTTGACTTGTATGACGTTCGGTTACATAATTATTATTAGTATAAAGTTCAAAACATGCATTCTTGCATAATACAAATATACAAGCACAAAGAGTTATACCAACATACAAAAAAAAATATATAGTAATAAGAAATTATTATTAAACCCAACACCAATATATATTACATGGGGTTGGTACGCGTCGGAATGACATGCTAAAACAAGCTACCCCTTAATATAAAAAAAATGTGCTTAAAAGAAAAAATGAATCATATTGAAAGAGAATTGTACGATGTTAACGATCTAAGCACCCAACAAGCACAAAAGCCACTCTCAGCTATGTAAAGGTATCATTTAAAGCAATTTGGCTTATATTACCTTTTAGTCATATAATTTTGTCTTATAAAGTCTTTTAGTCGAACAAGACCCACCCTTATACAGCTTATATAGTCATATTGTTGTCATTGGGACCTCACATGTGCCATATAAGCAAAGCGGCCATTTTCTCAAATCTTTATGACTTAAAATTTATGTAATATATTTTTCAAGGCATTTTAAGTCATAAAATACACGTATTATAGGTAAATTATATTACAAAGGGTGTGAACAATACTCAGCAAGTGTTCTTTTTTACTGCGAGAAATAAAATTAATCTACAAAGATACTTTAAACTATATTTATGAATTAAAATAAAGTAAAATATTAATATTTTGAAGGCGCGTTGAAAATTTGTTAGAAACGTTACTTAATATTGTCAATGAAATGATGCCCGCAAGAGAATTTGGTGTATTAAACTACAATACAATCAGTTTAAAGCCAATAAAATGCAATATATTAGTAGCCATTAGGAATTCTATGTTTGCGACGGCAAATGATCATGCGTCTCCCTTTCGTTACCATTCTATATCATTTTAAGGCAATACCCGACTAGAAATTGTAATAAAGTATCAATTGGAGACACTTTTACAGCCGCTGGCTATATAAGGGTGGGTTATACCACCAAAGGTAGCCGTTATGACCGCTATTCAGCCACTATTCAGCTAAAAGCCGTATAAATGAGCCTAATCCGGTCATATAAACGTTTATAAGACTGCTATATGAGCAGTTCTTTTGACTAAAAGCTGTAGCGATTACGTTGCCGTGATCGTTATATAGCCAATTTAAGCTACTTGGGCACTGTGTGATATGTTTTCTATGCATCTTGATTATTTCTATTTCCAATGTTGATAATGCTCCTTGGGGTGTGTGTGATATGTTTTCTATGCATCTTGACTATTTCTATTTCCAATGTTGATTATGCTAATATAAACTTTATTGACTATTTCTATTACTAGATACATAATAATAAGACTATTTTACGTATAAATAAAAAAACGTAATAAAGACTATTTTTATTTGTAATGTAATGACATAAAATATTTTATTTTACTTTTTTGCAAATACATTAATTTAATTTCTGCTATTTCTAACACTGCATTTAGTGATTTCTTGACATCTCATTTTTAGTATGATTGTAATGAATTTGTATATTATGTTGGTGATAACATTGTACTTTTAATTATTTTCATTACTTTTTTTATAATGATAATCCTCAAAATTTCTCAGTCACAAAGTAACTTAATATAATGCAAGAGTGATTGATCGGGGTTTGTGTATTTATCCATTTAGATACATCTATTTATTTCTGAAGTGTATTCCACCAGGCTTTTTATTCCACCAGGCTTTTTATTCCACTAGGCTTTTTATACACGATATATATTTATCCTAATTTATTGACATTTGAACATTTAGATAATTATTTATTTGAACACTTTGGCTACTATGTCAAATTCATGATGACATAACGATTCTAACAACACCATACAGTTCTTAATCGGTTCAAGCGTTTAGATGTTATCGTGGAATAAAGAAACGGAAAACATACGAGTACATACATTAATCCTAAACACATAACACTCCTGTTTTTTGGCCAGTCGAGTAAAAATTGGAGACTTTTGTATTGCTTAATATAAATCGCACTTCAAATGTATAATAATATATTACTGGTCCATTTTCTACACTTTCCCATATCCTAGATCCGCATGCTGTTCTCTTAGTGAGCATCCCAAAGGGCATGAGGGGGGGGGGGTAAGTTAGGGATAGAGGGGTGGGGGATACGATAAATTCGCGATCTCTGTTTCACGGATGCTGTTTTATATTCTGCCGGAGCGGTCAAGGCAGCCTATCCTCTACCTTTTATATCGCTGACTGTGAGATCATTTCTTCCCTACTTACTTAAATGGGAAATTTACAATTCTAACGGAAATTTACGGAAATAAAAGAGTACACATAAAGGTATACGACGGCTGTCCCAAAAATATCTGACTACGAGTTTATGCTGCAACATTGTATCTAACAGTACTGGTTATTTATTGGGATGTGCAATAGGGCTGACAAACTAACGCACAAACAAATATTTAAACAAGTAAATGTATTAAAAAGAATAAAAAACACTACTGCCCTTAGAGAAAGTAAACTATCGTATTTATATTTTATTACTTTTTTTAATGAAATATTTGTGTTTATCTATATATATATCTATAAAAATTAAATACATACATTTATATTGCCGTGCTCGATCAGATCTTTCATTTGACACTAAACACGATATATTTATGTTAATTTATTTATTTATTGAAATTTAACACTAAATCCCTATGACAATAAATCGAAATCAAAATCTAAATGTTTTTATTCACAATAGAATTTGTAAAAAATTGCTTTGTGACGTCAAAATATGAAATACAATTTATGGTTTATATTATAGATAATTTGTCATTCAGCTTACATATCAATTACTTTATAGATACTGGATAGGTACATTATATAATCATGATATAATGCAATATTTAACAACAGAAATATTTTTAAACAATTTGAAATATAGATACAGTTAGAATTTCAAATAGTCAAAAAATTTAAAATAGTCATAATTAACAACAACAGCCAAAAACAACAGCCAAAATAGTTAACAATTTTCAATAAAATAAGAAAAGAATATTTAATCTCGATTTTATCATTCCAAAAAAAAATCAATATCATTTATAAAATCTACTACTTCGTAGTAAGCCTTCTTAGATAGAATATCTTTAATTTTACTTTTAAACTGAGTGTCTGATACACCCTGTATGTCCTCTGGAATTTTATTATAAAACCGTATACAGTTTCCTATGAAACATTTGCTTAGCTTACTTAGTCTAAATTTTGTCACTATATATTTATTTTTATTTCTAGTATTGTATTTGTGATTTTCACTGTTTTTTGAATAATGAGATATATTTTTTCGTGCATGCATAATGTTTTCAAATATGTATTGACTAGGTACAGTAGGAATGTTAATTTCTTTGAATAATTCTCTTAGGGAATCACGTCTGCGCAAGTTGTATATGGCTCTAACCGCCCGTTTTTGTAGAATAATGATTGAGGGCATACTTGCAGCTTGTCCCCACAGTAAGATGCCGTAAGACATAATACTGTAGAAATAAGAGAAATATACTAGCCTCGGTGTATCAACGTCGGTAATTTGACGGATTTTCAAAACAGCATACGCGGCTGAACTAAGCCTTGTTGACAGTGCGGTAATGTATGAATTCCATTTCAGTTTAGAATACAAAGTGATTCCCAAGAATACGATCTGTTCTATGAAGTCTAATTTTTCTTTATTTAGAGTAACATTAAAGTTATTTCTGCTGTTAGACAGCGAAAATCGAATACATTTAGTTTTATTTGAATTTAAAACCAGATTGTTAGAAGCAAACCAGTCATGAATTTGTATTTTGTTTATTTAGTTTGAAAATTAACGAGGTGTCAGGCAATCCTAAAAATACTAGGCATGACATAAAGATTTAAACAATACCCACACACTTTTAAATCAGTGCAAGCGTTTAGAAGCTATGGCGGAATAGAAAAATGCAAACATACATACTTAGATGTAGATACATCAATTGGTGTAGTGGGAATTTCATTTTAACTTGATTTGATTCAATTTTTTTATTTTATTTTGGAAGTTATGTAGTTTATAATTGGTGTTCTCCTTAGAACAGGCTCTGCCTAGTTATTAACAATACAAGCTATGTTAAGTGCTAACGGTGTATTTTTTTTTTGTTGACCAATAAATAAATAAATAAATAGATGAAACCTAAACACATTACACTCCCTTTTTGCTGGGCAGTCATGTAATAACACTACTTGAAAGCTAATGAAGTAAAGTATCGTTTTAAACTTTCATTCATCTTGTTTCTGCGCAGGTTTGGGCAGCATTGAGAATCACTGTCAGAATCGCTGAAAATCAGTACGCCAAAGAAGAAATTTATTTATTTATTTATTTATTTAATTTACCAATTCATTTACAAGTGCACAAGTATCACTAATAATCATATCAATGAAAAAAATATAAATAATTAAAATTAAAATTATAATTAAACACGGCCGATATGAGCATTAGCATTTAAGTACTGCTGCTGCCCAACTAAGTGCCAGGACATGTTCCAGGGCAGCTAGCTCTCTAGTTTTTATATCACATATATTCGGCAATGAATAAAAAAAAAAAAATAAAAAGGAAAAGAAATATATATATTCCCGTCACCATTACAAATTATAACTAATAATCACTAACTAATGATCACAATAGGAAATAAAACACAAAAATAAATAATCGTGTTAATAAAATAAAAATAAAATAAAATGTCAAATGATATCAAACAATAGTCACCAAAATTTATGAATAAGTAATAGTAATAAATAAAAATAAAAAAGTCAAAGAAAATAATAATAATAATAAGAAATGTCAGGGATAATTGTCTCGGTATATTAATTTGTGGATATTTTGCCGGCGTCATATTTTAGCCAGGAATCAATTTTGGCTTTAAAAGAAGAAGAAGACTTCGGCACATACATTTTTAAATCTTCATCTAGCATATTAAAGATCCTGGGGGCTATGTATACAAAATGCCTCTGCCCAAAAGAGGTCTGCATTCGAGGGACGTCAAAATGTATAGTTCGGGATTGCCGCGTGCAGATTGTTTGCTGGGTTCTTATTGCGGTCTCTAAATTAGTTTGATAGTCACAGAGCGCCGTTTTCACGTAGGTATAGTTGTGGTACATCTAGCACGTTATATTCTCTGTAGAGATCATCTGAAGAGTATCTCCAAGGCTTTCTCCTTATAATTTTAAGTATTAGCTTTTGAGCTCTAATCAAGGGCTCCATATGAATTTTCGCTGCACCTCCCCACCCTATGATCCCATAGGTTAGGATAGATTGGCACAGGGCATGGTATACTATCTTAAGTGTCCTTTGGTCCAGAATGCCTCTAAGGTCTTTGAAAATATACGTGAGTTTCCTAACTTTTGCCGACAGCTCCATTATGTGGGTGCTCCATTGTAGCCGGTAATCAATTAATATACCAAGATATTTAATGTTGTCAACTTTATTGAGATTAATACATTTACAGTTTTCGGGGTTAAGACAATCTCTGTGGAGTTTCAGAATATGCTCTTGTTTTGGTTGAGCTACACTGGTGGCACTAAATGTTATGTACATGGGTTTTTGCGCATTGAGTGATAGTAGTGCACCATCTAACCACAATACTACCTTCTGAAGTCCCATAGAAGCCTTTTCAAAGGTCTCTTTCCAAGTTTTTGCCTTGAAAAGTAGAGCGGTGTCATCGGCAAAAGTAACAACTTGTCCACCAATAGTTTGATTACAAAGCTCATTAATATATATTAAAAACAATATCGGACCAAGGACACTACCTTGCGGAACGCCATATTTGAGAGGCGCGGGATCACTATGGATACTACCAAGTTTTGTTATTTGCTTTCGACCTGACAAGTAACTCTCAAACCATTTTAGTGTGATCGAGGTAACACCTATGTCGTTTAGCTTCTCCAAAAGTTTGTCGTGACTAACCGTGTCAAATGCTTTTGTTATGTCAAGGAATACTCCCAGACATTTGTTTCCTTTGTCTACTGCTTCCACGACAAATTGTGTAACCTCGGCTATAGCTTTGTTCATATACTTGCTCTCCTATATCGTGTACTCTCCCAATTAACACCATCCTATCTCCACCAGCTTTTTGAACCACTAAGTTCCCACGATCTCGTACTTTGGTCAGCCTCTGACAGTTTATTAAAAATTCCGAGTAATAATAGTGATTTCTATTCCTATTCTTTCTGTGTCCATGGTGCAAGACTCTAAAACGATGATCTCCCAGCAAATATACGAAACTCGCCCTCTTTACCATCGTTTAAGACTCACCTTAAGGATTACTACCTTTCTAAGAAGTAACCAGTTCTTCCCTTTCTCTCCTCTTCCTCTCTCAATGTCCTCTCCTCGGGCATTATTAGTTTAAAAAAATTCCACTTGTCCGTATGTTATGTAATAATCTTTATTTTCATATTTTCACAATGCGCGCATGTACCACCGTGTTTAGGTTAGTTGTAAGACATTGCCATGTGGCAATAAGCTCCTCTTTTTGTATACTAATTAAATGCAAATAAAGAGTTTATTATTATTAATAATATTATTATTAGAATCGGAAGAAAGGAATTCGCCTCTTTAGCGTTGGAGAATAGCAGAAAAAATCTTTCTCAGCAATTATTACTAGCTTGCAATGTTCGTATGTAAGTTGTCCGTTTCAAAATTTGCAAACCATTTTCCCACCACTTGCTGGTATCCGATTGGGCTGAAATTTGGCATACTTATGTAAGTTTGACATTGCAATATTATGGTACAATCAAGCTCATTTGATGATGGAGCCGTGATTTAGGGACTGGAACTCCCTGAAGGCATATATAGGACAGTCAAATTTAGGCTAGTATGTTTTGTTATCATGAGTACTTTTCATTACACATAATGATGAGGATCTGATGATGGAGCCAGGAGAAGACGGAAAGTGCTAAGGTAGTCGAGATTTGACTCGTTTGTTTTGTTGTAACGAGAACTTTACATTACACATGATGACGAGGGTCTGAAGTTGGAGTCGGTATATATACTCCCTGGTGGAAAGTAGAGCTTGTTTTAAAAACCCTTTTTTTATAATCCATATGACAACGTTTCAGTCTAACCTTGCCAATAACCCATGCTTTATGCACTAAGAGATTTTATTATCATTAGTACTTTCTTTATAATGAAAACATAGGCAGCTGTGGCAGGAGAAATTAATTTGTATTATATTCACTCGAAAAAGTACTCTCATTGATTATAAATGATACTAAATTGCTCAACGCCATAGTACGTCTTGGCAACCGTTCTGCGCATGTCATATGCATGTGAGGCTGATAGCATTGCCCGGCGAAACTAATATCAATTTATTTGGCCGTCTATAACAACGTTGATATTAAATAGTTTTTTTTTAATATAAACTTAACTATAACGGGAGCTAAGGGGCCCTTGCTGAGTTGGCCACGAAGACCCATTATGTTCAGGGTTGGTCACACTCACGGGTTAACCCCCATCCGACGGCCTCCAAGCATGAAGTGCGAGCCTCCAAGCATGACTAACAGTTTAGTGGTTTCAAGGCGGCAGGTGAGGGTGGAGAACCCACCCACCGCCCGGGCAGTTATAACGACGGTGGTCGTCTTATCTGCCCGGAATATCATGCAACGACACCCCGCGCGTACCAGAAGGGTATACGCACGGGGGGTAAAGAAAGGTAGCCACCCACCCCGTACCACGCCAAAAACCAATTTATTCAGTATAAAAAACCAAATAAGATAACATCAAAAGAAGATAAGAAATAGTCGTAAAAATAATAATAAAATAAACACAAAACAGAGATTAAAGTTAAACAAAGACAGGCTACCAAACACAGACAGGATGTCGGAAGGACTAAGTGGTTAGTGAGGGGGTATGTAGACGTATGGGTCATGGGGCGGTCTCGTGGGGGACGGTCTAACCAAGGTCCTCAGGCAGGGGACGCGCCCGCGGGGGCGGTTTGGGGGACGGCACATAGACGGGCACTTCGGGCTGGAAGTGGCCTTCGCATCACGCCACTGGTGTCGGGGGGGACCCCAAAACTGGGGTTCCCGGAAGCCTCAACTCCTCCCAAGGGGAAACCCACTTCTCCACGAAGCATCGGAATGCGCCGAAACAACGCCCACACTCGACCAGATACGCATACCATATCGGTAGGCACACTGACTAACAGTCGGGGGAGTCTCGAAGCAGTACTGTTTCCTATAGAGCGGGGGTGGTTGCGGACCTTACGGCGACTGCTCTTGAAACGACCATCGGCCCCCCAATCCTGGGTGAACAGCCGGGCGAGGGTGCCGTGATCCGCGATATATTCGGTATACACCGTTTCACCGCTTCGTAAGGGAGAGGACCTCCTCCTCCCTACCTTTGTTCTCCTCCCCGTTCTCCTCCCCACCTTTCTTCTTGATTGTCCTTATATCCCATTCCTGCCTTCGATATTGAATTGACAAATGTTATTAAATTCCGTTTTTTTATAGAGATTTGTATGTGATTTTAATCATTTATCATGAACGCTACTTTACAAAAAAATCATTTGTTATAATATTAATTTTACAAGGTAAACTAGTCACAATAATCCTGGAATTATGGTCGTATTATATTGTCACTTGGCAATAGGCTTACCATGTTGTACTCTATTGTGTGTGCAGTAAAGTTTCTTAAACAATCAAATAAACATTTGATTTCTAGTTCTTCTGTCCACTGGTCCAATTATCCCCTTTTTCTATCATCCCCGGTCGACCCTAACTGGATTGTTTCAGACGAAAATCGTTAATCTTTAATCTTTAATCCGAACCGAAGTAAAAATCCACTCGATTGATATAGATACCTATCTAAATTCTTACTTCGGCAAAGCTGAAGGGTGCGTGCAAATTGAGAGCGGATGAAATATTAGGAAAAAATCCACTTAAGCGTTTCCCGTCGCGGGGGATCCCCATCCGACTGAAAAATATGCCTGAAAGGGACGCCAAGGGACAGCTTTTACGATCTGCACATTTGATTTATTCCGCCGACCCGAGAGGAGGGAGGATTTGTACAGCCTGGATCGATGAACTCGGATCTTCTGCAAATAAGGATGGAATCAACAATTTTCAAAGGTTTTTGAAGAAACGCTACATATTCCTCCCCAAGTAATTTTATAACCGTCATTTAAATAAATCTTTTCCTGCCTTATAGTCCTCTTCTCATAGCCTCCCTTGCTTTGAAGCATATCTAGATATTAATTTGAACCGTGTTTTTGACAACTAGGGTTGTCAACTACAACGGGCGAACCCGTCACCTCAGGAAGTTTTAACGATTATTCGTTCTATCTCCCTGGAGTGAGCGCAGAAGACTTGGACAAAACAGTCCACCTTCAAGCTCCGCCACATACCCGTAAGAGGCCAACGCCTTATCCGCGAGAACAACCAGGTATGTTACCCAGCGGGCTTACACTCACGCCCTTACTTCCAATTGCGACCAGATTACTCCAGTCTCTCGATGGGTTACGAGTTCGAGGTCGCTTGCGCGGTCCTCTCCCTTACGAAGCGGTGAAACGGTGTATACCGAATCTATCGCGGACCACGGCATCCTTTGCCCGGCTGTTCACCCAGGATCGGGTAGCCGATGGTTGTTTCAAGAGCAGTCGCCGTAAGGTCCGCGACCACCCCCGCTCTATAGGAAACAGTACTGCTTCCAGACTCCCCCGACTGTTAGTCAGTGTGCGCAATCGATTGGCTTATGCCGCACGATGCGCAGACCGTCCAGGAGCGCCAGAAGGTTGATTCCCAGGGGAAACTAACCATAAGGCCAGAATCCTACCCAGGCTCGCACTTAATGGGTGGAGGCCGTCGGATAGGTGTTGACCCGTGAGTGTGACCAACCCTGAACCGAATGGGTCTTCGTGGCCAACTCAGCAAGGGCCCATTAACTACCCCCGAGACTGCCCGACAGTACTTTTTCCAGACTACCCCAGCTGTTACAGAATGCACAATCGATTGGCTGACGCCGCTCGGTGCGCAAATTGTCCAGGAGCGCCCGAAGGTTGACTCCTAGAGGAAACTGACCCTAAGGCCTGAGTCCTACGCTGGCTCGCCCTTCTACGTGGAGGGCGCCGGATGGGTGTTGACCTGTGAGTATGACCAACCCTCAACACATGGGTCTTAGTGGCCAAACTGCAACAGTGCTCATTAGCTCCCACCATATATTCAATGATATGGCATAGCGCGATCGTGCAAAAGACTTGCCGACCTCTGCCATAGGGTACTGCTACGCTATAAAGGCAGTATCACACGCGGGGCGCGTATCGGCAAAATAAAGGCGAACGCGCGCGCTTCCACGCTTGGTAAATAATAAACTGTAAACGAGCGCGAAATTGCCCAATTTGTATCCGAGGTGCGTCATTTAAATAAATCATTGCCGCGGCGGACGTAAATCTTGTGCGTCTAAAACCAAAAGCGACCAAAAAGGCGCCACCGAGACGTGTGCACCCGCGAGCGAGCCACTCATGCTAGTGACGAGGAATAAGTTTATACTAAAAACACATTTTCAAAAACAAGCTTTTATTAACCCCCCGAGCCGCGAGATTTCGCGAGCGCATGTCTTTCAAAGACAATGTATAATTATGGAGAGTTTAAATTTATTTTGACGGTTAACCAAAATATTAATTTCTCCCAAACCGTTGTTGCGATAATTAAAATAAAAACGTCGTTTTGTTCCCGGTGAAATTTGATATTAGAATATTAGATCTTAATTTTTGAAAACACTAAACATTTTTTTATTCACAATGAAATTTAAAAAAAATCGGATTCACACCGATAGTCTGAGTCCGATCGGTCCCAACGAGGCACAACTGTGCTTTTACTTTTGAGTCCGATCGGTCCCTCTGAGGCTCGACGGGTTGAAATGCTCTGTCCCGAGCCAACCCTCGGTGCGTCAGCCATGTCATAGTGGAACTTAGAACGTGCTACCATAATTGAATGCTTTGCAGAGTTTCGTGTTTATGCTGTTAGCCGTTGGTGAGTCTCCTCTTTGGAAGCCAACTCTGAGCGCAACCGCTCTATGGCCATTAAACTCAGAACGGTCAATTGAACTATTATCAGTTGAATGCGTATACAAAATTTTGTTTGCGTGCTATTGACTTTTGAGGAGTTCCCTCGTTAAAAGCCAACCCTGGGTGCAGCAGTCCTGTTGTGGTAAAAAATAGAACAGGCTATCAAAATTGAATGTGTAAACAAAATTTCGTTTCTGTGCTACCGCCTGTTGAGGAGTCTCCCGTTGGAAGCCAACACCGCGACAGGGCTGCTGCACCCGGTGCAGCAGCCCAGTCGCGGTGAAACTTAGAACGGGCTATCATAATTGAATGGGTATAAAAATTATGCGTCTGAGATGTTGATCGTGGAAGAGTACCATTGTCGGTAGCCATAAAAATACATTGTCATTGGAAATGAACCAAAAAGTAAAATTTGTACTTTATATGATAAGAAGAAGTGGTTTTAATTCAGCTTGCAAGATTTGACCTAAACAAACTAACATACATACTTGACAAACTCGAGCATTCTTAGTAATGTATAGTTTGCACTCACACAGCATATGTATTATATTGTTTCGGGTATTCTGCGACGGTTATTAATAATACAATCTCTGGATGAATTAGATATCCTAGAATATCAGGTAATTAGCCATATTTTATATTAGATAACGCTGAAACGGTTCTTAATTGAGATCAGTCGTTCTAGTAATAAATATTCTATATAAAGAGATCTTTCCATTGGTATATGATTTGCAGCTATTGGTAAAGAGAGTCCATAATGCTCATTCTCTTTTTTTAATATTTGTTTTTTTATATATTTTTTTTTATTCAGAGAAAAAATACATTTTTTTAAATATTAAAATTTTGCCAAACTGGTATACAGTTTGTTGGCGAGACAACTAGAAGAGACTGACTAATTATATCTTGAATTAATAATTTAGTAAGAGAGCATTAAGCCTACTTTAATCACTTGGTGATAAAACCGGGATATATTCTGGCACGGGTTAGATTTCTTATAAGAAATGTTTGACGTTGAATTTATTTCACATTTTTTCCCTGTGAATTTATTTCACATTTTTAATGAAATAAGACTTTTTGAACTACATTAGATGGTTAGCTACAATGACGAAAACAAATAGACTAACTTCATTTTCACAATTAATGAAAAACAGCTAATTTGTTATAAATAAGATAAAAAAACGCATTAGCCACGTGAATTGTGTAGTACCCGACGTTTCGGTGACGTTGCAGCCGCCGTTGTCTAGCGTAGACCAGTCTACCCTAGACAACGGCGGCTGCAACGTCGCCGAAACGACGGGTGCGCGGGAAATTCGTTTTGTTCTATATCCCTTGATATTCGTTTTGCTCTATACCCTTTGGTATTTCCATTTAATTTAAATATATATTTTATATTTTCCTGGATCACATATTGATTATAAGCTATCTGTTGGAATTGGCGCGTACTAACACACTCGATCGATAAGTCAGCGCTCTGCCCGCGGGATAGCGACGTCGCAGAAATCAGTCCCACACCAACGCCCTCCCGTTGTCGATCGAGCGCTCCACGATCGGTTGTCGGCCGCCGAGGACTCCCCTCCCCAAGCTGCAGTCACCGTAACGACGATCATACGAGGTACGTGAAATTCCATTCAGTAGAGTATATCGATGACCAACTTTCAATACTATTTTTTTTCTTACGCTTCCACTGTCCCCTTAATTGATCCACAAGCAACTCACTTGATATAGTCGTCACACAGTAAAGTTACGAGGCGGGATATCGCACACGTTTTTTTATTTTATTTATAATGTCGTCAACTTCGATAGTCTCCGATTTCATATAGCTAATTTGTTTCTGTCACGGGTGGGACAACACTTATCACGGGTCGGAAAGGGCGACTTTATTATGAAAACAGAAGCTGTTCTTAAAAGTTTAGTACATAATAAAGTTCAATCACTTATATTAAGAAAATATCAGCCGCTACAATAACTATAAAGTTTTTTATTATGAATAAATAAGGCCAAAGTCTCACATTCGGAATCCTTTCAGGAACGAATATATCGGAATTTGCCTCAGATATGTTTAGTTTCATATGCCTCAGCTATTTTTCAAAACAATCTCGTAAATGACAAACATAAAGGATTTTACAGTGCTGCCAATATCACCATTGGATGTCTCATTCATAAAGGTCTCTACCGTTACAACTTACAATAGAGTAAAAAATATGAAATTAAAAAAAAATACGTGTGGCACTCGGGGACTGCCGCGGTAAAGCTATTGCATAGCATTTTTAACAACTTATGCAATTATAATTATTTATTTATTTGATTTATTTTATTTTTTCTGATATCAGATAACTGCGCTCTATCGAAAAACGTTGAAATTATTCCGAATCATCTGCGGCTGCGGAAGCAAAGGATTCGGAATAATTTAAACGTCTTCCGATAGAGCGCCGCCACGAATTGTTTATTCGATAAAGCAAAAAAAACGGATTATTCGAAAAAAACGTAGATAAAAAGATAGATAATTAAATTATCTTTAAAATGGTGCAGGTTTCATAATAATACGCCAGATAGTATTTGCGTAGTAGTCGTTTTTGTGTTCGGTTAGACCTAATTTCACAAATTAATTACACTATGTAATATAAACAAAATCTAAAATATTCAAAGCTAAGAATATTAGGAAAATGTTCTTGTTTAATATATATTTTTTTCGAATCGTAAGCAGTACTCGTTTAGACGTAATTATCAGTTTAAAATCATTAATTTTCGTTAAGAAATTTCTTCAATCGGTCGCCGCGCTGGACTACTAGGCCCGCGATAAAAGCTATGCAATAGCTCAAAAATATTTTTTATGTTATATTTTAATTATAATTCATTTTCAGGCTTTGACTTATGATTTATCCAGTAATTACATGATTTTCTATAACTTTATTAGTTGACATCGAGTTTCACTTTCTCATAGAATGCTCCATAAATAAATGCAATATTCTGTAAGAGCAACTCTTATCAGTGTACACACTGAGAGCCACGGGCTATCCGCATGCGACTGCCCGTATGCAGGTATAGATTTTATCATACATCGGGGATCGAGTGATGGTGTAATGAGTTCACGGGCTACGAACTTTTTTCAATACAAACTGAAACCCGTTTCTGTAAATTGCATACCTGTAAATTGTTTCTATTATAGGCAATTTGCTCCGGTACGTAATCAAACTAATTTCCAGAGTTAATGGTGTAGGATTTTTTAGAAATAGTCGGTTTAATTTTTCATATTTTTGTTTTAAGGCGACATGATAGTACCTGGGAACGACCATATCTGAAGAATTTTAGTTTTATGAGTTTTTTGAAAAATATAATCATTAATTAAAAAAAGTTTTTAAGTGAATCTCTTGATAAGGAACTAATTTAAAATTTGAACTCATTGAAATTGCTCATTGCCTTGGACATTAAGGCTTTAAATTGACTTCGAAAACTTTCCGGCGCGTTTACTTCTACAATGTGAGCGGTGAGTGTGTTTTATTATAATTTCATTATATTGCTAGTTAATGCTCTAGGACAGCACTTAGCCACATTTTTTTATTTAGGCTATAAATTAATTACAATTAATTAAAACGTGAGAGCGCTCTGAGAGTTACGCTAAATGTGATTTGCCATTAACACCCTTATACCACCACTGCGTAAAGATAGTTTTTCTTTGCTAGCGCTGCGATAGAGCAATTCGTATGCGCCTATATATAGTACCCGGCGCGAGCGGACGTAGAATCTGCGCTTGACGCTTTGTCAACGCTGGATTTTTATTGGTCAAACCCTACAAAATTGACTCCGCCTATTTTTTCGCGTGTACGCCCATTTCGAATATTTTTCTGAGGTCTCATGTCGCCTTAAGCTTGTATCATTGTTAACTTTCGATATTAACTGTAGCATGCTCTAGAATTCGAGGTTTATTTAACCAGTGGGACGCCATTTGATGGTTTTTCTGTTGTGACAATTCGCATCGGGTGATCTCAGTAATTATGCAATTATCAACTCTATTTGTCCCTCCACTGCGGTAAAAATCGCCTGTCGCTAAAGAAGCCGCCATTATATATTAGTATGCATGCACTAATTCACTACAAACAAATATTTGGGGGTTGTAAACATGCCGTTGTTATTTTAAAATATTCAGTTATTCAAGATAACTTATTTTGTTATAAACTTCATAAGAATTTTATTGACCAATGTGTAATATTTATCGAGGTTTACGTTTAAATAAATAACAAGTATAAAATAGCAGGCCAATAAGTCAAAAATAATTTTTCATTCATATTTGGGAGAAAATGATGTAATGTTTGCTAAATTAGCTACTCTGGGTGAAGTATATGTTATACAAATATATTATTTACATACCTATGTATGTAACAAGATAAATTATTAGGAAACAAGAAAAAATCATAAAAACACCTTTTTTTTGCTGTTTATATACAAAATCGACCTAAAAATACAAAGGCGCGGCGTCACTTTTCCGCACGAATTTCGCGTCAGTATGGCTCGTTTTCGAAGGATAATGGATAATATGGACAAAGAGTTTGCAAAAAATTTTTTTTCTGCTTTGTATCAGTCTCTCTAAAATGTTTTGCCTTTGGTTAAACAATGGATCATTTATTAAAAGGAAAACGATGTTTTACTAAAGTAATCACGTGAATGAGCATCTAATACAGATCATAAGATACTGACACACATACTCATCAATAGCAAGCTTATAAGTATGCTTAAAACTCTTATGAGCATGCTCTTCAAATATACACATTTACCTACGTTTAGCATGTTGTTTTAACTTGAATAAAAACTGTTCGTAGCGAACAATTGAACACATGTGTTAGTTAAACGCAAGCTCTCGACCAAAAGCTAGTTTCAATAGTTTCAATAGCTAGTTTCAATAGTTCCATCATAACTCAAGGTAATAATCCTAATGCTTACAACGCAATTGCGCTAATGGCAAAAAAAGAAACAAGTAAATATATTAAAAACTATAAAAACCACGATTGCCGTTACAGAAAATGAACTTTTGTATTTATAATTATTTTTTTTACGATTTTTTATAAAACATTTGTGGTTTATGTATTTATCCATATATACATATATATATATATATATATATATATATATATATATATATATATATATATATATATATATATATATATATATATATATATATATATATATATATATATACACACTGTGAAAAAGTCTTCAAACAGTTACCCACAAAATAAACGAGGTGTCGTATTTTTGAAAGTAACTAAGTGAGCCCATTCCTTTTTTTTGTCGGGCTTGGTCATTCATCGCAGAAGTCATAAAACTTTATTAGACATTTCTGCAACCTACCTGAGTTGGGAAACAATTAGAAGAGTGGACAATGGTTAAATTTTCACAAAATGCCGTTCTCGTCTTTACCTGAAAAAGGGGTTGTATTTAATACTAATGTTATTTTTGAGTAGTTGCTTATTGAGTACGTCGCAAAACGGTTATTGTGAAATAGTTCTTGATTCTCTCTGTGAATATTTAAAAAATATATAATTCGAAATACCGTCGTTTAACCCTGCCGCAGAAAATTATTTATATTGCTGTTGACCTGTGAACTCTTTTAATATATTTTATTAACATGAATAAAAATAGTGCAATGGATCGACAAAAAAATATTATTCACCATAAAGAAGAACATTCAGTCCAAAAAATCCAACAAATGACTGGAAAATCTGTTTGTGGAATCTATAATGTGATCAAAAAAATTCAAAAATACCGGCCAAATCGAAGACTCTCCGAGGATTAGAAGACCTAAAAAGATTGATGAATAATCAGAGCACTATAAAGTGGTCTCATCCTTGAGGTCAAAAAAAAAACTCAAGCCGTGATCTGGCCCAGGATCTTAATGAGTCTTGCGGCGTTTTGGTGACCCCATCGGCGGTTCGAAAAGTCCTGCTGAAAAATAATCTTCGAGGTTGTGTGACCAAGTGGAAACCATTACTTCGTAAGAATAATCATCAGAGACGATTAAAATTTGCCCAAGAACATAAAACTTGTACCATGGGCAGTGGAAAAGAGTCCTCTGGACAGACAAGGCCAAATTCAATTTTTTTAGATCTAATCGCCGCCAATTCGTCCGCAGATGCCACGGAGAACAATATAAAGACAAGTGTTTGGCTGCAACAGTTAAGCATGTGGGAGGTTCTGTTATGGTTTAGGGGTACTTTTCGGTGAATGGGGTAGGACCCTTGGTCAGAATTCATGAGAGACTGTATTCAGACGGGTACATGAATTACTAAAGCAGTACATTTGTTGGATTTTTCGCACTGAATGTCCTTCTTTATGGGGAATAATACTTTTTTGTCAATCCATTGCACTAATTTTATTAATTTTAATAAAATATATTGAAATAGTTCACAGCTCAACAGCAATAGAAACAATTTTCCGCGGCAGGGTTAAACGACTGTATTTCGAATTATATATTTTTTTTATATTCGCAGAGAGAATCAAAAACCATTTCACAATAACCGTTTTGCGAAGTGCTCAATAAGCAACTACTCAAAAATAACATTAGTATTAAATACAACCCCTTTTTCAGGTAAAGACGAGAACGGCATTTTGTGAAAATTTAACCATTTTCCACTCTTCTATTTGATTCCCAACCCTGGTAGGTTGCAGAAATGTCTAATAAAGTTTTATGACTCCTCCGATGAATGAACAAGCCCGACAAAAAAAAGGAATAGGCTCACTTAGTTACTTTCAAAAATACGACACCTCGTTTATTTTGAAGGTAACTGTTCGAAGACTTTTTCACAGTAGTGTATATATATATATGTATATGTATATGTATATATATATATATATATGTATATGTATATGTATATATATATATATATGTATATATATATATATATATATATATATATATATATATATATATATATATATATATATATATATATATATATATATATATATATATATATATATATATATATATATATATATATATATATATATATATATATATATATATATATATATATATATATATATATATATATATATATATATATATATATATATATATATATATATATATATATATATATATATATATATATATATATATATATGATAAGGTTTTGTAAATAATCTGTTCATAGGATGATGATTCGCAGTAAAATAAAATTAGTAAACGCTACTTGAATAGCAGCGAAGGAAATCCCAGCTTGGATTGGGAAACGCTTATGTTTGAATGAGATATACTTACGGATGTGCACGACTTTCGATTGTGCATGTTAGTTTATGGGTCCCTTTACCGTCGACGAACGATCACTCATCATCCATATATCTCAAAAATCGAGCTTTTTCCTTTTTGCAACACAAAATGCCTCCAATTGAGGCTAATTAAAGCGAAAAAACTAAAATAAAACACTTTGATCACATTGGCAAAGGCTGTTTCATAAATGGAGGATGACGTTTCGAAATAATTCAAAATTTCGTACGTTTCCAACATTTAAAATATGACATTATTAGGCTGCGTTAGTTATCAACGAGCCATTGAATCGAAATAAAAATAAAAAACCTCCAATGCACAATGAAATGAAAGAAGATACTTCAATCTTAATTTCTGGCAGAGAAGTTTATACTAAAGACTATATAATAATATCAAAATAAGGTAAACTTGTATAAAATTGTATAACATTAGCAAATGTATAAAGAAACATGGTAAAAAAACTGTATAATATTTTTATATTTGATAAGGTTTTGTAAATAATCCGTTCATAGGATGATGATTCGCAGTAAAATAAAATTAGTAAACGCTACTTGAATAGCAGCGAAGGAAATCCCAGCTTGGATTGGGAAACGCTTATGTTTGAATGAGATATACTTACGGATGTGCACGACTTTCGATTGTGCATGTTAGTTTATGGGTCCCTTTACCGTCGACGAACGATCACTCATCATCCATATATCTCAAAAATCGAGCTTTTTCCTTTTTGCAACACAAAATGCCTCCAATTGAGGCTAATTAAAGCGAAAAAACTAAAATAAAACACTTTGATCACATCGGCAAAGGCCGTTTCATAAATGGAGGATGACGTTTCGAAATAATTCAAAATTTCGTACGTTTATATATATATATATATATATATATATATATATATATATATATATATATATATATATATATATATATATATATATATATATATATATATATATATATATATATATATATATATATATATATATATATATATATATATATGATATTTTAAGTGTGTAAATTTTTTAAAATTATTTTCAATAATATATAAAATTAGATTCATGAAAAGTTACTTATCTGGGGTCCTGGTGGACCAGAAACATTTAAACGATAGTTAATGTCCTCTTTAAATACTTAGGGCAGCGGCACCTGTTTCCGCAATTGATAACCTATGATGTTCTTAGTTATTGCAGCCGAATTACAGTAATTCGGCTGCAATAACTAAGAACATCATAGGTTATCAATT